>MU218915.1:71664-121125 GCA_018584345.1 Thuja plicata | reverse complement strand
ATATAAACACTTCTTGCATTTCATTCATTATGAAGATCTTTTGGTGTATGGCTATTTTCCGCATTATTCTTCTCTTAGCATCTCTTTATAGTACTTATGGTGTGTATGAGACTATTCTCCATTTTCTTACATTTATCACTCTTCATAGTATGCTTGTATATGCCATTATGAGGTTGACTAATACTAGTCTCCCTACTTTTAAAACTTCTATTAAGGATGTGTGTAATGGACTCATTACTCTTTTGGATTATGTGAAGAATTTGGTAGATGATACCCCATTGCCTAATCTTCCTAATCCTAATAATAACCTTCCTAATCCAATCATTCTTAATAATCCCACTCCTATTCTTCCATCTTCCATCCCTAGTTCTTCTCATACTTTTGTTAAGGCTCAAACTATGGTACAAGATAATGATGTGCAAGAATTTCTAGATTTACCTTCTCCTTCTTATCCTATCCATGGTGATAATAAAGGAAAATCCAAAGAAACTTCTCTTAGAACTATTGTTCCACCTTACACAACATTCTTTCATGAGCATCATAATCAATCATCTCCTATAGAAGATTTGCAAGATAGATACACTACCGGATACACTATGGTTGATAAACAAGGTTATAAGGGTTTAGGGCTTGGTGTTAATGAATATGGCATTAAAAACTCAATTCATGTGTCTCCTAAACAAAATATGCATGGTATAGGTTTCCCTCCTCAATTTGAGGTAGCTGATATTAACTATTGTCCTCCTCTTCATATTCTTCTTCCAACACCTACCTTAGATCACCCTGATACTCTTCAAGATGTGGCTAAAAAGGTGTATGTCTAGTTAATGAATTCCAAGAAAGAAATCTTCAAACCCATTCTGAGAAATGCTCTCTCTAAATATAAATGTCCTTTTCATTATAGTAATAAACATTTACTTGATGACTGCATGCATTTCAAGCTATATGTTAGAGAAATAACTACTTTGGGAATTATATCTCATTCTCGTGCAGTATTACAATTTCTTCATAACTTTGATATAGGGAATTCCCCTCATTCTTCTAAAATTTGGATTGCATTTCTCCTCTTGTCTATTCAATGGGGGGCAAGATGTATCTTATTCCAGTCTTCTATGATCCATTTTACTCTCAACATATCTTTTGTGTTGAGTGTAATTGGTTATTCTTTCTATATTCTATCCCTATAAATCATTCGTGATATCTTTTCTAAAACATTTTTTTGTAAGGATGTCTCTTTGCTATGAAATCTCTTGATATAAATTGATATATCCCTTGCCTTCACTTATTTCTTCCTCTATCTAAGGAGCTACTTTCCTTAGCTTAGTGGCATGTGTTTATCTTACAACATTATTTCTTCATAAAGATTGGTGTTTTGACTATTGATACCCTCTTATAGGAGAGGTGATTGTCCTAGGTGATCACCTCTTCTTTATTTTTTAAACTATGTTTCTGATAAAATATTGCTCTTTCTTCGGGTTAGAGTTTGATTCCTTCATCCAAGGATTCTTCTTCCTCTTGATTACAGGGGGCTTGTTAATTGAAACTTTGTTCCCTCTTTTCTTTAGAAGATGACATTTTATCCTAAGCACTCCTCTATGGTGAGGGTCTTGTTGATGAGATTTCTTACCTCTTGAGGATCCTTTTTCCATAAGTGACATATTCATTTTAGGATTATCTATGTTCTTGGATGTAAGGATCAAGGCTCTTCACTAAGAATATGGTATACATTGTTGTTTAGATGGATATCTCCTTACCTTGTGAAGTAGGTATTCTCTTTTGTCTTCCTTATCCTACCTAGTAGGTAGCCATGATAAGGAGGGGGGCATATATAGGGTCTCCCTTGTACTATAGTTTACATTAGTTTACATTTTGTAGCATGCTAAATCCTCAAAAGGTAACACACACAAGTTGCTAAATCCTAAAGGGACACGTATTTTTACTTTTTTTTTTTCTAAATCCTTGGAAGGTAATGCACACAAGTTGCTAAATCCTTAAGGGACAGGCATTTTTACTTTTATTTTTGATAAATTCTCGGAGGGTAATGCACATAAGTTGCTAAATCCTAAAGAGATATGCACCCTTTTATTTTACAATATGCTAAATCCTCGAAAGGTAACACACATAATTTGCTAAATCCTGAATGGAAACACATTTTATATTCCATAGTGATACAAGAATGTAGATCTATGGATATTTTAAAAACTATCAGAAGACACATTTACAATTACAAGCATAGTTTATGGGTGAACCTATTGGGCTTTCCCTCCTTGGTGATTCATAGTAAGGTGGGCATCTTACTAGGTGAGGTAATCACTTTCTCTTCTCTCTTTAACTTTCATACTAGTAGGATTAGATCATGAAGCTATGTTATCTATGGTGTTGTTCTTGTCTTACTTATGTAGTCATGTATGTTTTCTATGATTAATTTCTCTTTACTTTCATATCTTTATGCATGTATGTTGATTTAGAATCCTTATTCCGGGGGCTCATGTCCCTGATTTAGTGATAGTCTACCTCGTTGCAATCCACCAAGATCTTTTTCTTCTAACTTTACCATGAGCATGTTCAATTTCCATAGTCTCCCTAAAGTGGGGGCTTAATGTATTATCTTAAAATGGAAGAACTTCCATGTTAAGAATGTTTGGCCATCCTTAGGGGATTTTTTTGACCTCCATCATATCATCCTCCCATTTCTGCATCATCTCTTGCTTCTGTGCCTGACTAGAGCCCTGATTGGGCCTCTCCGGGCACCTTCTACCCCACCTGGCATGTTTTCCAGGGGTTCTGACCCACTGGGTCAAGGTTGACCTCAACCTTGACCTAGGTCAGGGTTGATCTCAACCTTGACCTAGGTCAGGGTTGACCTCGACCCTGACCAGGGTCCCCCTTTTGAATCTGAAAGCCTGTCGGCTGCTGGGGGTCATCCAAAATTCATTTTTCCCGCTTTTGGGTCAGCTGTTTTGGATTCCAAAGCATTGATTCCTAAATTATATTTAATATAGGTCCTCTTCTAGGGGCATGGGTCTAATTGGAATTTAATTCTCCTATGTCAGCCTCCTTAAAAGATTGTGCCCTAGTTTCGTATAAAAGGGAGCCTTCTCCTCTCATTTTCTCTAACCATTATCAAGTAACAAGTGCTAAGGCAACTAAGCATTCAAAGGACTTCAAACATCCATTATTCTGCATGTTTTCAAGCTCTCAAGGTGTTCAAGTCTTCCTCTCAAGCATTGTAGTTCTCCATTGAAGATCAAGGATTCAAGCCTTTGAAGGGATAAGGTTCAAACATTCAAGATTCATCTTTCAAACCCTAGATCTATCCATCATGGTGGTGTGATCTTCCTTCAAGATCCTTTTTTCATCCTAAAGACTCTTTCATCATATCTTCAAGGTGCATTTCAATCATACAATCATGGAGGTTTATGTTTTCTAAAGTCCAAGCTTTCATAGTAACATACTTGCATATATTTGAATTATAATTGCATATATATTTAATATCATAGCTTCATTGATAGATTCAATTCTACTACTTGCTAGCATTCTGTACTTTATTGATTTCAAGGTTAATTCCTAAATCAGGGTTTGACTAAGGCAAACCCCTCCCCCCCAACAAACAAACCTCTTTTTCTTGTAGGTAGAGGTCCGAGACTGCAGATTTGGACACAGATTTGGATACCCTTTTCAGCTTTCTGTCAGGCTCTGCGAACAGATTCTCTGTCAGACCTGTGTAGGTCAAGGTCTACATTATTGGGTTATGGTTGACATTTGTGGGTCAAGGTTTACCCTTTTCATAAGATGATATAGGAACAGAAAAATATTTATAGGTTTTGTTCGTCTCTGCATTCTAGTTCCAGATCATACTTTAGATTTTCTAGAAACTAAGTACAGACCCCAGAAAATAGCATTCTTTAATCTAGAATTCTTTAGGGTTAGTAAATTTCTCCTATTTCTTCAATTATTGTCATTTATCATATCTATATATTCAAATAATAGAATTTAAGGTCCTTCTTGTTATTCTCTTTTCCAAATAGTTGATTCATGTGTGCATTAATCCCTCTTTTGGGTTGATCAACTTGGATCTTTCATTTATGCATTTGGGGATAAAGGTGGAGCATCTTATCTTCTCCTTAATAAAAATTAAAATATACAATCAATCAAATTAAATTAAATGTAAATTAGGGTTAAGGAACTCAACACACTCTAAGAAAATCAAACAACAATTAATATCCAATCTCCTTACCCCCTTTTTTCCCCCTTTTCAACATCTTAATATAAAACCATCATAAGAGCGTTTGTAAAGTGTATCTCCTAAAATGATATAATGTGTCACAAGCTTCCTAATAAGATTATTCATGTTCCTTGTTGCTGATCCAGGAAAAGTACCACATTACAAAAAATGAAAGATATGAGAATACCATTTATCCAAATGAAAATTAAAACAATCAGAGGTAACCTCATTGGAAATTGCAGAGTTTTTAAGAGTATGTATAGTAAATTGAAAGTCTTCAACATTATTCTCAAGACAAACCAAAGAAGCTTCACTTGCCATGATGTCCACATGTTAATTATCTTTCCTAGGTAAAGTTTGAATCGTATAAGAAGAGAATTATGAAAGAACATCAAGAGACAAATATCTATATTATGTTATTTTATCATTCTTAGTCTGGTAACCTCCTTTAATCTATTCCAAAATCAATTGTGAATCTCCATAAATTTCCAAGTTTTTAATGTTAAGGGATGAAGCTACTCGTAAGCTAGTTGTAAGATCTTCATACTCCGCAATATTGTAAGTACAAGGAAAAGTCGATTTATATGACATAGGGATCAGTTTTCTATAGGAGGAATCAAGATAATTCCAACACAAGAACCTATCTTACATGTAGATCCATCAAAATATAATTCCCAAACATTATCCTGCTTAAAATGCTAGAATGTTTCCATTGGGGAATTCTATTGAAGTAAAGCATGTATCGGAATGAGGACAAGAAGCTTCAACCAAATAATTTGTTAAAGCTTGTCCATTAATTGAATTTTGAGAAATTAAATTAAGATCAAATTCCGTAAGTAACATTACCCACTTTGCAAGATGGCCAAAGAGATCATTCTTTGAGAAAAGATGTTTCAAAGGGTCAAATTTAACAATCACATTGACTTTGACATTTAATAGATAATGGCTGAGTTTCTGACAAGAATAAACTAAAGTTAAGAATTTCTTTTTTCCAAATGTGTATACCTTGTTTCCTAATCAATTAAAGTCTGACTAATGTAGCAAATAGGTCTTTCCTTACCTTAAGTATCATGCTAAGCCAACAATGCACTCACCGTATTCAGAGTGGCTAAAGTATACATATAAAAGGATTTATCAAATTGAGCAGGTTGGAAAATAGGAGGATTGGCAAGATACTCCATAAAATTCTCAAAGGATTGTTTACATTCCTCATTCCAAGAGAAATTGGTATCCTTTCTAAGAAAGGAAGTAAAAGGAACAATTCTATCAGCTAAGTTGTAAACAAAGCGGGGAATAGCTTGAATTGTTCCTTGTAAACTTCATAACTGAGAAATGTTCTTAGGAGGGGGCATATTAACAATAGCATCAATATTTTTTGTATCTACCTCTATGCCTCACTTAGAGATTTTAAACCCCAATAGTTTACCAAAAACAACTGCAAAGGCACATTTCTTAGGATTCAATCTCATATTGTAACTTCTAATCCTTTCAAATATTTGTCATAAAATACTAACGTGACCTCCTCTTTGTATAGATTTTGTAAAGATATCATCCACATAATCCTCAAGAATCTTAAGAATGTAATCATGAAAAATCAAAGTCATGGATCGCTAATAAGTTGCTCCCACATTTCTTAATCCAAAATGAATCATGAACCAAAAAAATGTTCCCCAAGGTGTTATAAGTGTGGTCTTAATTTGATCTTCAGTAGGAATAAAGATTTGATTATTGCACAAAAATACATCCATGAAAGATAATAGAGCATGACCCGGTATTGAATCCACAATCATATCAATATTATGTAATAGGAAATCATCTTTTAAGGATGCCTTACTCAAATCTTGGAAGTCAGTACACATTCTTATCTTATTTTCTCCTTTTGAAATGGCCACAATATTTGAAATCCAATTTGAGTAATCAATAGAGCGGATGAATCCATCATCCAATAATTTTTCAATTTCAACCTTAACTAATAAGGCAATTCATGGATTCATCTTTCAGATTTTCTACTTCACAAGTTTAGCATTTGGTTTGAGAACAATATTGTGAGTAACAATCTTAGGATCTATACCCACCATATCTAAATATGTCCAAGAAAAAATATCCTTAAATTCAAGTAAAAGGGAAACCAATTGATCATGTTCACCTTGATTCAAACACTTCCCAATTTTTATCATCTTCTCAGAGTCATTTGCATCCACTTGAACCTCAATAGTCTCAATTATTAGCAAATTACTTTGTATCCAAGAATACATTGGTAAAGGAGAAATATCTTGTTCATCATGTTCTCCAAAATAAGCTTTTGTATTTAGACAATAGGGCTTCCATCTTTTATGGTGAAACATAGGTAGATCCTCATAAGCTCCTAAAAAATCCACTAAGGCTTCATCTTCGGGGAAAAAATCCAAGTAGGTTTTTGATCCATGTCGAGGAGGAGTGGGTTAACAAACTTAAAATATCCACCACAAATATGATTAACATTGAGAGGAAAAGTCGATGGTTGTTTGTAAGGATTGAACCCCAATCCATATGTATAATCATAAATTTTATTGAGAAAAGGTACTTGTATACCTTTTTCGTATTTACCATATCCTTTCCCATTAAATCCTGATTTCTTGAGCAGATGATAACCAGACCCATATGTTGGAGATTTGCCTCTATACAAATAGTTGTTTGTATGTTTGTCATTAATGACAACATATAATATACAACAGGTATCCTATGTGCAATTATTAGTATAGATGTTTTGGAGCTATGCATGTTTGTTTCCATGGTGTATACATGTTCTAGTTGCTATGTGCATTCACGCTGAGTCAGATATGTAGTTACATTTAAGTTATGATTAATTAGTTATGGCAGTTACAGCTTCCAGAGTTTATCTATTAAGAGTCGACGTAAATATAGTGGCTCTTGAGTTGTGCCTATCTTGGGGATATGTGTGTTTGTATTCATGTTTAATTATGAGTTTAAGAGAGTTATCCAAAGGCACTAAATGTGTTTCAATAGAATTGCATTGTTAGAATTAATTTAGTGAAGGTGACTTTATGAAGCGTCGCGTCAATTCAGTTTATATTGCATGGTTGTAATTATGATTACATGGTTAGTTTAGCTGATAAGGATTTTGTGAAGAGTTTCCTAATATATCCCATGATCTCATAATTTGAGAAACATATATATAATAGTTCATTTGTATTCGTAATGTGTGAATGATAAGAGAAGTGACAGAAATAGTACAGAGTCAGTTGAGTTTCATTCATTAGAGATCTATGTGAAGAAATAGTGGAAGTATAAAATACATTGGAACTGATCAAGACAATAGGTCTACTTAACAGTTCATCATACGATATAGTGTATATCTATTTTTCAGAAGGTTGTAGCCTCTATCATTCAAGCAGTGAGCTTTTGGAAAGTGAGTCCTCACCCCTAATAGGGTTACTTGTAAAAGAATCCTAACCAGGTCAGGCCCTTAACCAGGTCACTATACTTATTGCATTGTAAAAAACAACTCCTAACAGGGTTGCAAAATATTCTAACAGGGATTATTATAAACAAGTATAGTTCTTTATGGGTGCTAATTCCCACTGGGGTTTTTACCTTTTTGTTTCCCCGTAACCAAATTGTGGTGTTCTCATTTGTGTTATCTGTTTGTGTATTTTCTTTATACTATTGTGTAATTAAAAGGAGAAAATAATTTAATTAGCTAATAACTGATTCACCCCCCCCCCTCAGTTATCCTTTGGGACTATGCTAACACCATATCTATTGGCCATATCAAATTGAGTCAAAGGAGCCTCATATGTCACAATGTCATAGCAGTCAGGTTTTATTGTTTCAATTGTTTCATGAATCAAGGCAAAAAATTTACTTTTTAATTCCACGGAAAGTGGGGAAGGAGTAAAAACTTTTTTTTAAAACCCACTTTGTTGTTTCATGAATTCCAAATCAAAAACTTTATATTCTCCAATAAAAGAAGGATTAAAGTCTAACGTTCCCCAATCATCCCCAGTCAAAGAAGAAGATGAATCTTTAGTTTTTTTAATCTCAGGTGTCCTTTCAGGTTCTTTACTTGATTGGAGAGGTTCAGAAACTTTAACATATTCCACTTTTAAGAAAGGATTTGGCGCATCATTCGCATGTAGCGTATACATCAAATTATTATAAATGAGCCTAACCTTGCTATGAAGAGTAGAAGGAACTACATGCATAGTATGTAACCAAGGCCTACCTAAAAGAATGTTATAATTGAGAGGTCCAGGCATAACATGAATAGGTGTATTGAGAATAACCAGACCAACCTTAATAGGTAGTGTAATAATTCCCAAAGTTCTCTTTGCAATATTATCAAATCCATGAATAGGGACATTATCAGGTTGAATATTTGTAAGATTAGCCTTAATTTCCTTAAGCATATCCATGCTACAAAAATTAAGCCCAGATCCATTATCAATTAATGTTCTATGAATGATAGTTTGATTAATAGAAACATCAACCATAAGCGCATCATATTGGTTTTGCACCTCAACAGAAGGTAAATAATCACCGGTAAAAACAATAGGAGGTATAGAAGGCATAGTATGCATGCACTCCAAAAATGAATTAATATTCTATTGGTTAGGAGGTGAAGCATGAAAGGTAGATAAATACTTTTGCATTGCCTCATGATATGTCGGGGAAGTTTAAAGCAATTCCCATAAAGATATCTTAGCAGGAGTAGCACATAATTGTTCAACTAAGTCATACTCCTTAAAGGAAGATAGAAACCTAGGTGCCTAAGGAATCATAGGTTGAGAAGGAGGTAAAAAAAAAATAGAATAGTAGGCTGAGAGTTATTCTGTGTGATAATCATGTGAAACAGAATCCATGTTATCAAAGAAATCCAAAGGATATCTAGGTTTAGCATTAATTTTTATTTGAGGACATCCTTTTACCATCAACAAGGGTTTAGGATATAACATTCTAGGTGCAAAAATCTTGAAAATAGTGGAACATGAAGGTAACCATGCACACACCCTATGTTAAAGGTCAATTGAAGAGGTTGTAGAGGAGGATGAAATAGGAATAGGATCACTGGAGATCTTATTCGAACAATTTTTATCATCACTTCCATGTACCTCATTAGGGGATCTATCCTCTTTTACAATAAAAGCCTCATAAAAGTATTGAAAACAAAAATCATACATATTGAACACAAAGTAGCACAACAAACATGAAAAATGTAAATGTTTTTGTATTTTTATAGAAATTTTTTTTAATTTTTTTAAAATATAAATGCAAGAGAATAAAAGAAATATACTTTTACATGCATGTAAGATCTAACATAAAATGAAAATCTAACACCAAAAAGAAAGAGTTGTCATAAATGGGTTCACCAAAATGTATGGTTGGAAATATGAATAGGGTTTAGGAAAATGGGGGTTTGCACATTAAAGATGCAGTATGCCTCTATTGACCACATACATGAAATTATAATAATAAGGAATATAAATCTAGAAATGTTTGCAAAGAATAATTAAATTAGATAGAATGAAATACATACCTCATAATATAGCAGATCTGGAAATACATATTTTCTAGTGTTTGTATCAAATTTCTATAAATTCTGCAACCTGTTCTAGAACGGAAACACATAGATGAAGAAAACCCAGATATATTTATCTTTTTTGAGCTAGGTTGACCTTAACCAAAATACGGGGGCACAATTGTGCCCCTTCATGTTGTCCTTGACCTGCACTGCTCCGAAGGAAATTTTGTTTGTGGATCTTGAAAGTTTGCTGAAAAGGGTATCCAAATCTTCTCTGCAACTCCCAAAATAGTGACTATAGATATGTAAAAATGGTTTTTATGGGTGGCTATATAGGTTTTTGCCTTAGTCAAACCCCTATTTTGGCGATTTCCACCTCCACAAATAGTTGGATGTAATAGAATATGTGTGCGTGTTACTCGTAGGGAGAGATTTGAATGTACAATGCCAAGATCTAATCCTCTAGACCTAAACCCTAGAATGAATTAAAATGAGAGAGAAATGCATAGATTTTAATATGATTAAGAAAGCATACCAAGCACGCAAGTCTAAAGTACTCCTACCAAACTCACAATCCATAGTTGCTACCCGATGATTGTATCTTTTGAATGCTTAAATGTTGAAAATAGTAGATCAAAGAAGAAGGAAGGATTGAAGAACTCTTTCTTTCTCTAATAAATGTCGACATTAACTTGTCAACAAAATTATTGCTTGCATCAATGCATCATCATATCTTGTCCTCCTATATCATCCTCTAGCATTCTTGTGTCATCATCTCATCATCTCAAATGAAGGCAAAAGATAGTGCTTATATAGAGATTTCAAGGTAAGCCTCCTTGGGCAATGTGAGGCCCCTAATTCAAAATTTCACCTCAAATTATGGTCCAATCACAAAAGCCAACAAATGAGGAAATTCATTAATTAAATTTTGGATAAAAACCCTTTTGCTTCCAGATCCAGGGGCCAATTTTGAATTTAGGGCCCCACTATGATCAAAACTTGAAAGCGGGAACCAAAACCTTAAAAAGGACAAGGTCAACCTCCACCCTGACATAGTTCAAGGTTGAACTCGACCCTATCCTAGGTCAGGGTCAACCTCAACACTGACCTGAGGTTTTAGGTGTTGGAAAGTTGACTCCTAGGGAGTATATGGCTTATTTGGTGTTGTCATTTTGGCAACAAAGTCATATGAAGTTTTGACAGTAAACTATGAAGTGAAAATTGACTAAGTGTAGAAGACAGAGCAAAATAGTGACTTGCAATCAATCAGGGAATCAACACATGTGCATATGACCACATAAGGATATGTGCATTCAAAATTAATCTCTATGGTATGTTTTTATGCTTATCCTATACACGCATGGTATGGAATGTCAGTACAGACAAGTTACAGAAAGAACAAGTACACTAGCAGTTTAGAATACAGAGTATGAAGCTAACTTCATGATTTTGATTAGCGTGTAATATTTTTTAACGTAAAGGCTAAGAACCTATTGTAATAATTTTGTAATCATATATTAAACATTGTTGTAAACACGCTTAGTAAAATTTATTTGGAAGCGTTGTGTATTATGTTTTTGGGCTGACTATGGTCTTGTTTTGGGTCATGTCTATTCAGGCATATATATATATATATATATATATATATATATATATATATATATATATATATAATGCAAAGATACATTTGAAGTATCATTGAAATAGTCAGAGAAGATGTATAGCAGACTAGTATGAAGATATATGTATGAGATAGATCCCTTAAATAATTTAAGAGCATAAGAACATAATTGGAACTAATTAGACATCTGTGTCACATACAATAGTTCACTTTTTGGATATAGTGCATATCTATTCTCAGGAGGTTGTAGCCTTCTTTCTCTTTGAGCAATGAGCTCTTGGACACTGAGTGCTCACCCCTAACAGGGTCAGACCCTTAACTAGGTCATTGTAGTTACACTATAAAGACTACTTCTAATAGGGCAAAGGAACTCTAACAGGTTCATTATACTAGTGCAATATTTGTGGGTACTAATTCCCATTATGGTTTTCCTCTAATCAAGGTTTACCCATAATCATATCTTGTGTTATGTGATCTTATGTTAAGCTTCAAGTGTTATATGATTGATTTATATTTAAAGTTGCTGAAATTGAATAATTAGCTAAAAAATGATTCACCGCCCCCCCCATATCCATGTTTCCAACAATTGGTATCAGAGCCTGGTCCTCATAGAGAAAAATTTAACCACTTGAGGAGATCATGGATTCAGCAAAAGTCAAACATCAAAAAATGAATCTTGAAGAAGCCCTTGAAGATATAGATAGATCTAAGAAAGAAAATGAAGAACTTAAACTAAAATTTGATGGCTCACAAATGCTTATCAAGAAACTAAGGAAAGAACTAAAAGATTTCTACACTAATGATTTGAAACTGAATGAAGAGAACATGTCTCTGAAAGATAAGATAGAAGAATTGAATGATCAGTTAACTGATAGCTTAATAGATATTGAAGAGAAGAACACAGAAAATAAATAGTTGGATGAAGAACTCATGCAAGCCAATATGAAAATATTGGAATTAGAAAATATCAAGAACAAAATTGAATCTGAATTATCAGGAGCAAAAGACAAGATTGATAAACTAAACACAAGCTCTAATCTGATTCAATCACAACTCTATGCACAAAAGATAAAAGGTGATACCACTGGTATGTGATAAAAGTTAGCTCAAATTGAGATCAACTCATTACAAGGAAGAAAGAAATCTCAAATAGAATATTCAGAAGAAAAGAAAACTGAAAATCATGAAGAGACTAAAGTAGAATCACCAAAAGATAAGCACAAGGAAGTCAACTATACTTTCTATGCCTGTAACAAGCATGGATACCTGGCAAGAGATTATTATAATGTAAGACCCTTCAATGGTTATTGTTACTCCTGTAATAAGTTTGGTCACAAGGCTATTCATTGCAGAAAAAATCAAAGAAATTAGCCACAACTGAACCAAAGGAATCAAACTCAATTCAATCAGAGAAATCAACCTCAAAGAAACTTGCAGAACATTACATGTTAGATATGTGACTACAATGGACACACAACCAAGAAATACAACATGATGAATAACAACATCAGACCTCCTATCATTTTTCACTCATGTGGAAAAGCAGGACATATCTCAAGGTTTTGTAGATCAAGAATAAAAGGACAAGAGAATCTCAAGAAGTCTTTGTTTGAAGAATCATAAGAAGTCAAGTTTGTGGAAGCTAAAGCTAACTCAGATAAAATATGGGTTGAAGTAAAGAAGGATAATGAAGAGAACATGGTAGCAGATGCATCCTTAGTGGACACACCTTCTACTTCTAAATATTTGACCCTTATGGTCTTAGGCAAAGCTATTCTAGCTCTGAACCCTTGTGTGGTTGGTATACTCACCTCTAAGTATGCGCCTATAGATTCATGCATGTAATCATGAATTAAGGTTGTATGTATTCATGCATTGCCTTTACTTCATTCAGAACAAATTTTGAAATTCTCTCTATAAACCTCTTTACGACAATGAGCATTAAATGTAATTAATCTTTATATAAATTGGAAAAAGACCTTAAAAACCTCACTTACCATTTGAGATTGAAGCATTTAGAAAGTAAATAAGCATCAAGCATCAAATCACTATAGCTTAAAGGATTAGTTGGTTTTTGAATAGATTAACGATTGGATCAGAACCCTAGCAGTCGCATCATTTTAGAATCATCGTGAAACCCTACTTAACCTAGTTGCAAGTAAGTATGGCAACTCCTATTGTATTTGACATTGCTAAGAGGAAGAGATTTGTTTTTAAGAAGCATCCATTCAAGTCCATCCTAGATGATGTCAAAGGAGCATTCTCTAGGACTCTGTGTGGATTCGTACATGTAGAAGACATCCGCGCATATGTTTATTGCAAGAAGGAAAATATTGGAGACAACAACATTGCATCTCTCATAGGTTCTATGATGAAACTAGACTATACATTCAAGGATGAATACGTGCATCTCACTAATAACCCTATCTTTGAGTATTCCAATGCACACAAGTTCTATGACCCAGAATGGGTGAAGATATTGCTGAGTAGGATACATGACAATCTCTACTAGATAGGTGAGGTTCCTGTCTGCATCACTATAGATCTAATTCATGAGATGACTTGACTTCCCAAGAGTGGACTAGATCTTCCCACTGGAAAGAATGTCAAGAAGTAGGTTGAACAAGTCTGCTTATCTAGAAGTGATAAGCACGACATGACTATTGATTCCATCAAGGAGAAAGACATAAAAATACTCACTATGATACTTGGATACAAGTTTTAGCAAGCAAGTAGACTGAATAGTGTGTCCGCAATAATAGTTCTAGCAGTAATAAGGATAGTAAGAGATAACACTCAGTATAATCTCTATGAATTATTGCGCACACAGCTGATAGAGAATATCAAATCCATTAAGCATGATAAGAGTAAGATATTTAAGTTTGGCTCTTTGATTATCTATTTGTACTTCCACATTGTTGGTAAAGTTGCAAATCTTTACTTAGATAGGAGAAAGCCTACTATGTCTCAAATATCTCTAAAAGCTACATCAGAGAGTAGTGCAAAAGACTCTATGGACATGGATATCAAAACTTTCAGAATGAAGATGCAGAAGAGGTTCAGGATACCAGAGAAGATAGTTGAGAAATACAAAGACACCATATGCTTCATGGTGGAAATTGACTATACTTGCATGGAATCAATCGAGCCTAAGAAAAAATGGATTCACCCTCTTGGTTATGAACTTGAAGAACATATTTTGGAAGGTTATGCACAAGTCCTCCTATCTGCGCCCAAGGATCCCAATGAACCTAGATGGGACACTTATAGAGAAAAGACAAATCAAATTTATTGTGTCTTATACAATGCTGACAATAAAAGGAAGGCATCAAGGATTACCTCAAACATCCTAAAATTTCATGGTGTCACACAAAAAGATCTTGATAGAGCTAGAGAAGTTAATATTGCCAAAGAACTTGAGAAGACTCACATAGAAGTTAAAATGGAAAAGACTAATGATATGCCTAAGAAGAAGAAGAAGAAGAAGAAGAAGAAGAAGAAGAAGAAGAAGAAGAAGAAATCAAATGAAGATACATCTGCGCCATCAACTACCATTGATCTGGAAGCATCTCCACCATCAGTACCTAGAAAGATGGCTAGAAGGAAGAAGCAAGTTCCTACAAGTCATCCATCCTCAAGAACTACAAGGAGAAAGGTAAAGAACACACAAGCCCCTCCTAAGGTAGGTTTCAGACCTAATATTAATGTCTTAAGGAATAGAATTGTTAATGAAGGAAGAATAGAATCTCTCAAGAATGTATATGACAAATATCAAGAGATAGACAAATCAGAGATTCATTCTATGATCATCTCTTACATGATTAAGTTCAAAATGACAGTATTGGAACTCAAAAATGTCATACTAGACAAGGTATGGAACATCCTTGATATCTTAAAGAGGCAAACAATTGAAGAGGATATGAGGATAAGAGAAGAAACATTGGATAGTCTTCTCCCAATGTGCTCACATGATGAGAAAGTCATTTTGTTGGATTTAGTAAATCTGCACCTAAGAACCAAAACAAGAATTATTCATATCATGAACAAGGAGTATGATCTGGTCGGTGAAGGGACTCATAAATCATGTGAGTGGGTATTTCTGGATAGACATATGTATCCATCAATGGTGCCCACAACTAAGGAAACTCAAGTTCCTCCTAAACAAGTTGCAGAACCAGTAATTCAAAATGCACCTAAGACAGGTCCAGAAGTGTCAGCGCCCTCAGTCTCAATAACTTCTGATACAACAAAAGATTCAGAGGATACTATAGTGATTGATAATATCAAGATATCCATGACATCCAATGATAATGATATGGACAAATTTGATAGAGCATTTGTAAGAACTGAAGGAACAAAGGAGGTATGCACTAATGACACATCCTTACAACAAGATGAAGTCCCCCTTAATGATTCAACAGATCTAAATAAAGAAAAAAGCAATGAAACTAATGAGATACCAGCTATGGAAATCCTAGTAAAAAGTTAATGCACGGATACTGGTTAGAATACTAATACTCACACCATCCATTCAACCATCAAACTCATTGTTGTCAAGTTTAACTCCTGACTCAGCAAGTTTTGATACTTGGGGAGAAGAAGACCTGATGAAGATCTATTTCCTAGCCATGGAAAAGGCCAAAGAGAAAAAGGTTACGAGGAATCCTCTCTTCTTGGAATCAGTAAACATTATGAATGACCTAGTACCTACAGACAAGAAAGTAGAAAAAATTTAGTCAGATGATGATGTAGACAGTATACTAACAAGCTTCAAAGCACATTTTACAAGCTTAGTAAACTTAGCTACTAGAATTGTAGAAGATGAGTACAAGAAGGAAAGATTGCATGAAGTAGTAAAGAATTTTTCCTTAGACTTAAATTCATTGAATATTGGTCAGTCTATGTTGAAAGAGTTGGCAGCTAAAGGTAGAAATATAATAGCTAACTGCATGAACATAGTGAAATTCACCTCCGAACATATCAAGAAGATAGAAGAGACAGATATTTTGGTTGACAATATTATAAAATTAGTTGAAACAACCATGCAAGACATAAAAATCTACAACATTATCTATCAAGGTCATCTTGACAAGATTGAAAAGGCAAAATTTGAGATTAATAAGATAAGAATCAGGCAGAGCCAACTGAGAAATACACTAGCGCCCTCCTTAGTAGTTCTAGATGAGAAAATCAAACAGATTGATGCCACAATTGTCAAGTATGATCAAGGCCCCTACATGGACCTGATAAAAATGGATAAGCTCACTTATGCTCTATACACCCATATCCAGATAGTTGATACAATGAAGGCATTGTGGCAGAAAGAGATCTAGTCTCTTTAGATTGGTTATCCAGATGTATACATGGAGTAAGTATTTAAAAGACTTACAATTTTTTCACCTTTGTCATTAATGTCAAAGGGGGAGTAAAGAATGTATAAGGAGAAGTGTATATATATGCAAAGAAACATATAGTATTTGTTAAAAGAATAAAATATAAAGTTTTTTTTATGTTAGTCAATATTGAATAACTTAGCCACATTTCTTTGTTGCCATTAATGACAAAGGGGGAGATTGTTGGAAAGTTAACTCCTAGGGAGTATATGGATTATTTTGTGTTTTCATTATGGCAACAAAGTCATATGAATTTTTGATAATAAACTATGAAGTGAAAATTGACTAAGTGTAGAAGACAGCAGAACAGTGACTTGCAGTCGATCAGGGAATCAGCGCACATGCGTATGACCCCATCAGGATTTGTGCATTCAGACTTAAGATCTATGGTATGTTTTTATGCTTATCCTATACACACATGGTATGAAATGTCAGTATAGACACATTAAAGAAAGAAAAAGTACACTAGCAGTTTAGAATATAGAGTATGAAGCTGACTTCATATTTTTATTAGCGTGTAATCTTTTGTTATGTAAAGGCTAAGCGCCCACTGTAATAAGTTTGTAATCATATATTAAACATTGTTGTAAACATGCTTAAGCCAATTTATTTGGAAGCATTGTGTATTATGTTTTTGGGCCGACTATGGTCTTGTTTTGGGTTGCAACTATTTAGGCATAAAGATATATATATATATATGTAATACAAAGATACATTTGAAGTGTCATTGAAATAGTTAGAGAAAATGTATAGCAGAGTAGTATGAAGATATCAGTGTGAGATAGAGCCCTTAAAGAAGTTAAGAGCATAAGCACGTAATTGGAACTAATCAGACATTTGTGTCACATACAGTAGTTCACTTTTTGGATATAGTGCATATCTATTCTCAAGGGGTTGTAGCCTTCTTTCTCTTTGAGTAGTGAGCTCTTGGACAGTGATTCCTCACCCCTAACAGGGTTTTTTGTAAAAGAATCCTAACAGGGTCAGACCCTTAACCAGGTCATTGTACTTACATTGTAAAGACTTCTTCTAACAGGGAAAAGGAACTCTCATAGGTTCATTATACTAGTGAAATATTTGTGGGTACTAATTCCCACCAGGGTTTTCCTCTAATCAAGGTTTCCCTGTAATCATATCTTGTGTTATGTGATCTTATGTTAAGCTTCAAGTGTTATATGATTGATTTATATTTAAATTTCCTGAAATTGAATAATTAGCTAAACAATGATTCACCCCCCCCCTCTCAGTGTTTCCAACATCAGGCTAGTTAACTTAGAGTGCCAGTTCAGTTTCTAGGTCAGCCAGAGACCTAGGATGATGGGAAAATAGAACAGAGTGTTGTAAAAGGGCACACGGGCGTAGAAGAAATGTGATGAAGGCTAGGAGGACCAGTACATGCATCCTACCTAGAAAATAGAGCCTCAAAGAAGAAAATAAAGGAGAATCCTTAGGATCCACACCCTAATTTCACCTAGAAGCAAATAATTACCAAGTGCAGATGCATCCTAAATGGAAATATATCATGTAAACTCACTAAATGAGGGTGCTAGACCTACCAAGATGAAAGTGTTTCCATTTTAAGGTGATACAATAATATATAGCAATAAATACAAGATATATCATTAAATAATGTAAGTAATGATTAAACACATATTATAGTGAAATATATTATATTTACTTTTTCATTTCATATATAACAATCAGAACTCATAATATAATATATATTTTTTATTCCAAGTTTAGCACTCGTACCTTCTTATTTTCTGAGTCATCCCTGTATAATATGATCACCCTACTTTCTCCATAAATTTTTTGAGGTTTACTCAAGTTTATCTGATTATCAAAACCCTTAGTCTGATGGGTCTTACCATAATTTGAAAAAAGGGCATTGATTTTCTTGCTAACGAACTATTTTAACAGTCTTGAACACTCTTGAACACACTTGAACATACTTGAACTTTGTTCAAGATAGTTCAAGGTTTTTCTAGTTAGTTCATATTTTTAAGGAAATATTTGGCAGGTACAAAGGATGGTGGTGATGATTCATGCACTAATAAGCCATGAGAAATGATGAGGTATCTGTCAAGGGATAATGCATAGGTCAGCGCACAGGAATCATTGAAATGGTAAACTGTGCAGTATGAAGGCTTGAACTCTATTGAATGCCTCTGAAATATTAGGAACATTGTTCAATTATGTTCCAAGATTTTCAAAAATAAGGTAGAGTGATTAAAGGAAAATCTTTTGAAAACTCAACAGTAGGTCCCACAAGAAGGCGTGTATTTAATGCTAAAAGATGGCAGAATAAGTTGGCACATCTAAGGTGTCTGATCAATCTTTCAAATTTATGACATCATGATTTTAATAAACAATAATTATTAATTGCATGTGTAAGATGTCAAATTGTATCTTTTTCCTTTGCCTTCATAAATATTTGCAATTAATAATCAGGTTTCTCACGCTCCCCTCTATTTAAGATGATCATTTCACTTAAAATTTTTAAATAATGACATTATTGAGAAACAAGCAGATGAAGGTAATGACATTGGAGCTCTATTAGTTAGGTAAATCTGCAAAGAGAGGTGGTTTTGGCTTCCCTCTCAATGGTATTTTCAAAATTTAATAGCAAAATAGAGAATCCTTTAGAAAATATAGGTTGTTGAAGCTATGAAATCGGCTTTTCATATGTTTAGGAGTGTATCAAGGCTGGCCTGTGATGGTCTTGTAGTTGCAAACACTGACCTAGAAAATTATAATATAGTAGGCTTATCTGGTCAACTTTCCAATTCCCTTGTCGGTATGCTATCCTTAGAAATATTGTACAGTGCATTATGTGCAACTACAACATTCCCTCCTATCATCATATACCCTAAACTGATTTTTGGATGCATTAAAAATTATGATCAATGTACTGAGATAATTACGAAAAGAGATGGTAGTGTCTTAATGTCTATCAACCAAGAAATTGTATCTCTATCTTTTCAAATCCTAGAACAAACCTTTTCCGCATTTTCTCCTACACAGTCCACTGTTAAGTGTAAAGAGAATAGTGATGGGAATATAACTTCCATGTCTAAAATCTGGTTGCTAAACTCACAGAGGGGAGGTTCACAGTTACCCAATAAGTTGAACAAGGATCGCATGCTCCCTTATATCAATGATGTCATGATAACGCTACACATAGTGAGAGGATCACTAGAAGCTTATCTTCTCTCTGATTGGTTGTTCTTTAATATTCAAATTATTCTAGAAGGGAAACAATTTCTAGATTGGGCTGAGTTTATTACCAGTTATATGAGGAAGAAACTAAATATGTGAAAATTAAATAGGAGAAGTTTCTTTATGTCCTCTTACCTTATGTACTATTTGGCATGAAGAAGACAATGATATGGAATGCCTTATGAACCCTGGGTTGATGGCATGTGTGTTTATGAATATTACCCCATCGTACAGAAAAATAATATAATTAAAAACTATAGAAGAGTACATGATGCATTCATGGGAAAAATAGTTTTTGAGTTAGTTAGGATCTCTATTAAAAGAATCAGCCCACAAGCCTAGGGAGTTGTGACCAAATAAGGAATTTTCTACATTCAATTCACTAGATTTACCTATATTATTGTTGGAGTTTTTTAAGATTCACCTATGTGATTATCCATATATTCTTTCAAATGCTTTGTCATAGCTGAAATTTTTAGGCAACTTGCCACTATTATAAAAATATTTCTCCATGAACGGGAATGGGGAAGGACCTTCTCGATTAAATTGGGCAAGCTTTCATGTGAATCCATGCCTCATGCAATAAGCATAGGGAGTGACCTTCAACACTTCGACTTCAAATTCTACATTGAAAGAGAAGGGATTGATAATAATAATTATGCTAGTGGAAGTCTATGGATTAGGTCACACATGTTTCATATTCCTCACCTTGAAGACTTCTAGGAGGATTGCACTAATGAATCTCAAGTGAATGAAATAGAATAGAGCAGGCTATGTATATCAAAAACCTTATCCATGATAATGTAAATAAATGTAGAGGGAGTGAAGGATGATGACTCTAGTTTGATTGAACCTAAGTTCAAAAAGTTAGATGAATAGGATGAATATGTCATTAATTGGACCAAGAGTGAGGAAGATAACATTGATTAAAGAACACCACATATCATCCACTTGACCAAAGAATGGTTTTTAGAAAAAAGAAAAGAAAAATAGTCTAAATCTAAGTTAGATGATGTTAGAGTTACATTTTTTCCATCCTCAAACTCTATTTCTAATATTCCTACACTAATTGATAATACAGGTTATCAAGGAAGAAACAAGTTATGACTAATCAAAAGAAAGCTACAATAGATTATACAAACAAAGCTTCTTTTCAAAGACTCACAAGATCAAGTACCAGTTCCAACATAAAGAATAAAATGGCTTAGGAAAATTTGCAAACTATCAATCTGGATGATGAAAAACTTAGAGATATGAGTTTCCTAATAGGTGACAAAGATTTCTTTGATCTTGATGATGTGACAGTTGAGATCATAGACACACAAATGAAAAAACCAAATCAACCAGCTACATTTAATGCAACACCAAAGTGGTTAACTTCTTCTATAAATAAAAATTGTAGTCTGGTTCCTATTTCTATTCCCATTTAGGATATTGTAAGAAAATATATTCAGAAATCTCCAAAGCCCAAAAAGGTGAAGAGAACTGCTCGGATGTTTGGAGATGCAAGAATGGGGAAGTGGACTACTAAAGTAGTGACTTATAAACCAAAGGAAGGAGAAAATGAGATCATGGCTGAAGATTTTGAAGTCACTAATGTTGAATTAGGGACCATGGACCATGCGGGAAAGAATCATTTGTTTAAAGAAATAGCCAAGAAAATGCTATTAACTTCCTGGCAAGACAGTAAAGAAAAGAAAGAAATGAATAGACAATTGTATCACTGTCTCAATTCATAAACACCTTCTACAACTTTGACACTACACCACTAATTCAGTCTCCATAGATCTTTAACCTGAGCTCTAACAAAAGAAAAAAAAATTTGAAACAAGTTCAACGTGGCGGAGACTTAGTTTCCACTATAGATGAATGGATAAATAAAGTGATTAAAAGTGGTCTTATTTATGTCAAAGATTCCTAAGTTTTCCTTCATGATACCAAAGCCTTAGTGGTAGAATTGTAGACACAATGACAGGTATGGGATAGAGAAAAAGATAAATGGGTTCCTACTATGACAAAGTTCCTGGAGATTGAAAGGTATGGTTATACCAAGTTCTGTGTAGAAAAGTATTTGAAGTTCTTTGATGAGTGAAATTTCTTCATTTTAAGGAAGAATATAGGCTAGCATATTTCAACTATCAGGAATACAATAACAAAAACTAATGGTTGTGAAGCTGAAGCTAAAAATATCCAAAAATCTATGTTGAATGAGTTGAAGGTTATCGATTTGACTTATACATATTTAAAAAGTTATGGTGATCAAGAACTAAAGGGAACCTTGGGAGTATTTGAAACTAACATGATCTCCATTAAAGAGAAGAATGACCTAAAAGCCACAGACTTTGCAAAGTTGGCTAGGATCCTGAACATGAAGACTCCACATTTTCTGATTGCCAAGGAACTTATCCAAGAATACAAAGAATGGAGCCAACTCATTCCGCTGCTGATGAAAGAGAAATCCCTGGTGGAAGTGAAGAACATGTCATTGATAAAGAGCCTAATTTAGACATTTAATTTCTTTTATTTGCATGCAAACTTTTAAGGACAAGCTTCCTATTTACTCTGGTTCTATTTAATAAATGTTGGTCTGATAGGTCGGGTTTTTAGGGAGACCTCTCAGTTTGCTAAAACTATAAGTAGGATAGTTAAAAATTATAAAGGGGTTTAGATATCTGGCGATTAGATAGAATTTTTATATTTTGTTAGTTCTGAGCTAGATACTAGAAAGAAGCTAGTTTGATGATGAAAAACAAGATATTAATTTTTATCTGTGTTACAATAGTGATATATACATATACAATCGTATTTAAAATTTGTGTTGTTTGAAATGAATGGATGAATGTTCTGTGTTGACATTTTAATTCATTTTGTATTTTCTTTCAAAGTTTTTGTACTAACTCAGCTTCATCAGTAATATTTTATCTCATTTTTAAACCATTGCCATTCAATTTTCATGTATTTATCTTTGACATAAAACTATCTATTTTCTCTTTCTGCTCTTTCAAATTTCTATTCATTAAAATAATGTTGATGTGCTTTTCATCTAAGAATGATAAGTAGCCATTCTAAGCTCTCTAGTCAAAAGCTAAATTCATAAATTAGTATTAGAAATTCATTCAAGATCAATTCAAGGGAGATGTACCTAAGATAAAATTTAGAGGGAAGTGATTAAAGAACACTTACCCAACTAATAGTAATCGATTGTCTTTCAAGAGGGTTATAGAGTGAATTTATAAAAGATATATCCAAGGACAAATTTGTTCATAACAGATTTTTGGTGACTCTAATGGGGAGCGGAAAACAATGTAGACATGTTTTAATTCTTTTCTTGATGAATAATCATGGTACTACCTATATTTGTAATACCTAACTAGGAAGAAATCCCTCCTATTCTCCAGCCAAACTTAAACTTCCAAGACACCTAGGAAGATATCATTGTTGATCTTAATTCCCTTTCTTAGAAAATAAAGACTAGCAATCAACAATACCAGCAAGTTATTTTTGGTTCTAGAAGAAGAGGAAGATATAAGTAAATGGTTGAGGGGTCTCCCAATAGCTCAAGAAGCAGAAATTATGAATAAAGCTCTCCAAAGAAAATAGAAAATAAAATAATGGATTCCCGACTGTACACTAGGTCTCAAAGGAGGGAGGGATTTTTTTATGCTTTCTATGCAAGACTACAAAACCTCCAATTTCCAACTCCCTACATCCCAAATCCAAAAGTGAAGAGTAGGTTTCCTTCTCCACCCAAAGGCCCATCAAATACATATCCATCCACTAGTGTCTAGTAGTCCTTAACTTTATCTGGTATTCAAGTACCTCCCCTCATGAAAATATTTCTAGTTACAATCATGGCATAGTCGTGGGGTGCAGCAGTTGGTCCTCTCACACTTGCTGGTCATAACACCCTTCCAAAGGGTGTTATGGATGTTCTTCCCAAGTTCTCTGGAGATAGTAAGGTTTTAGTGGAGGAAAAATTAAATGAATTTAATGTAGCCACTGGTATATTGGCAATGCAACATGAAGATGTAGTGGTTAGGCTTTTTTCACAATCCCTAATAGAAGGAGCAATAGAATGGTTTGGCCATTTGTCTACAGGGTCAATTACAAATTGGTAGACCATGAGGATTACTTTTGAATACCATTTTAAAAGTTTCGATGATGAGAATTCTATTTCTAGCATAGCTTACACAAATGAAGAAGGAGATTCATGAACCAATGAGGGATTATGTGGCCAAATACAATAAGGTTATTCACAAAATTCCTACTACTAAAATGCCAACTCCAGAAAATGAACATTGTTTTTTTGTGAACTCCATGCCTCTAGACTTTAGTTTTCACCTCAGAAGAGGTAGACCTACAGGTTTAGCTACTACTCAATGTCAAGCCACTGAATTGGAGGATGATCTTATCACAGTTGGAGAGTGGAGGAAAGATGTAAAAACTCCACAAACTGAAGCTTTTTCTTCCTCCTCAGACCATGTCATTCAAAGGATAATGAATGATGTGATCTCCTTAAAGAGGCAACTGCTAAAAAAAGGATCTTCATATCCTCCCATGTACCAAGACACTAGTCAGAAGCAACCCAACCAATGGAATGGAAAAACCCCTCTTTTACCTTTGAATCAGTCCAGATTGTCCCTTGAGGCTTCACATAGAGAAGGAATCATGTGCTCTTTTCACCTGATGACAGATCATGATGGAAATTATTATATGGAAATCTTAAGACATGTGTAGATGGAATAAAATAAGGATGTATTGGGGGAATGTATAGTAGAGGAGGTGGCTCAAGAGTGACTTGGTGACTCTGGCTCATATTACCTAGAATATGAATCTGACTCTGAAAGCGGAGATATTTTAGTCACTTTTGAAAATCCAACATGTTGCATGCTTAGTCATAACTAGAAGTCATCCAAGTAAACCCCAGTGACATCAGGTACTTACCAAAAGAATAAAGAGCCTATAAGTAATGTTTTTCCCTCTAGTCCTAAAGTTTCTAATTTTAAGGTTTTACAAAGAGATGTTGGTGTGCCTTCATTTGATAATGTTGAGTTCTGTAAGTCCTCTTCTATAAAAATTTCACCTACAGAGTATTTAAGATTGAATCCCAAAGATCTTGACAAACTAGTTAGATATATCAAAGGTGATCCTTCATACCCCTCCCAATAAAATCAGTCTACTACTGATCAAGTTGATGATCCTACTCAATCTCCCATAGTTGGATCACCTTCGGTTGTAAATTAAAGTAATTCGGCCATCACTTCTATGTTGGAAGCAAGTTGTGACATAGATGAAACAAGAAAGCCTGACCCTTTCAACATTTCTTTTCTCATTAATGGCCTCAAGTTAAGTAGTTTTATCATAGACTTAGGTGCTTCAGATAACATTATGCCATCCTTTGTCTCAAAAGCCTTAGGCTTGACCTTGAATAAAACATTTGGGAGATGTTATTCGATGGATGGTAAGAAATTACCTTTAATAGGATAGGTAAAGGATGCCCAAGTTATTCTAGCATATCACCCAGATAAGAGATTAACATTGATAATTATAGCTTTCCCATCTGATAATCCAAAGGCTCGGATTTGTTTACAAGAATGTGAATTTGGCAATTATCTGATCTTCTTAGATGAAGTTTCTCCATCTCTTGCAGCCTATGATGAGATCGTGCAGATTTGGTCTATGGAATTTGATGGCAGTTGTTCTAATGTTGGGTCTGAGACTAGTGTAGTGCTTAAGGGTCTGGATGGAGAGTATATTCGCTTTTCCTTCAAGCTAGTTTTGAAGAATACTAATAACACCGATGATTTTTAAGCTATGTTGTTAGGATTACAAGAAGGAAGATCACACTAAATTAAAATAATTGTGGTGAGAAGTGATGCTAAGCTAATAGTTAAGAAAGTGAAGGGTTAGTTCACAGTTAAGAATGAATTCTTGAAGCATTATAGAAATTTATTTTGGAATGAGATTGAAGCTTTTTATGCCTTCTCCATTCAATCCATTCCAAGAAGTTTGAACTCATGTGTTGATTCTCTAGTAGTTTTAGCATCTTTACTGCTTCCACATCTAGATTTTAAAATAGATACATACAGGATAGAAATGATATATAGACATGTACTTCCTCACAGCATTGAGCATTTACAAGTATTTTAAGATGATGCTCATATAAATGACTTCATGAAATGTGTAGAAATATTTGCATCCACTTATTTTGAATGGATGAGTGAAGCATGCAAAGAATCCGGCTCTAGATCACCACCACTAGAAGAAGTAGTTCAGTTGAAAGGAAATAAAGTCCATATAGGGTTGATCTCAATCAAAAAAAAAATTTCCAAGAAAGATGATAGTCACATCCCTAAAAGAGGTCCATATTATAAGGTGTTAAAAGAATATGATAAAATTAATATTGACAATACAGTAGAACCAAGGTGCATATCTATAGGCAAAACTCTATCCACTCAAGAAAAGAAAAATCTACAACTCTTCTTAACTGCCTATATGGGTGTATTTCCTAGAACTATGATGATTTAAAGGATTTTAGGAAAGGAAGGTTTAAGCATCATATACCCCTCAAACTAGAATCTAAACCCTTCTGGCTAAACCCTCCAACTTATAACCCAAAAGTATCATAGGTTATTTTACGTGAAGTGGATAAAATGTTAAATGCAAGAATCATATATCCCATTCATCATTTGACTTGTATTTCAAACATTGTTCTGCTGAGGAGGAAAAATGGAGAAATAAGGATTTATGTTGAATTTTGCAATCTAAATCAAGCCATCTTGAAGGATAATTATGCCTTTCCAAATATGGAGCATGTCCTACAAATTGTAGTTTAATCTAAGATGATGTCCCTGCTTGATGGATTGTCAGGCTATAATCAGGTTAGTCTAGCTGAAAATGATAAACACAAAACTGCTTTCACTACACCTTGGGGAATGTTTGCATATAACACAATGCCCTTCAATTTGATCAATGTAGAGGCTACCTTCCAAAGGGATATGGACTCTTCCTTTGCTAACATGAAGAATAGGGTAATAGTGATTTATCTAGATGACTTAACGGTTTATTTTAGGATAAGAAAGTATCACATTAGAGACCTTTAGTCAGTTCTTCAAAGGTGTAGAGATCATGGTATATCTCTCAACCCCAAAAAGTCCATCTTTTTTGTAATAGAGGGTAAAATCCTAGGTCATATTGTCTCCAAGGAAGGAATCTAAATTGATCCTGAGAGAGTGAAGGCTATTTAGTAGGTTAGTCTTCCATCAACTAGGACAGGGGTGAAATCATTTTTTGGGCAAATCAATTTCTTGAGAGATCTTGTACCAAAATTTTTTGAGCTAACTAGACATATTGTAGGGATGATGAGTAAAAAAAAACCTTTCAGGTGGACAACAAACGGTAAAAAGGCCTTTAATGAGATTAAAGCTACTTACAATTTTCTCCTACTTTATTCTAGCCAGATTATAAGAAATATTTTATCATTTATTGTTATGCCTCTGATCACTCATTGTCAGGGATATTGACTCAAAAGGTTGATTCTGAAAATGAAACTCCAATTGCCTTTATTGAATACTCTGATCAAAAATCATGAACTCAAATATTCTTCTATTGAGAAGTGAGGTTTTTTCATGGTATAAGTAGCCAAATAGTTCAGGTTTTATACCTTCACTCTCATTCTGTAATGTACATACGTCATTCTGCTATGAAAAGTTTACTCACTCAGCAAGAAATAGCAAGGAATAAGAGAGCATCATGGGTAGCCAAAATACAGGAGTATGACCTAATGATAAGGCCCACCAAACTGGCTAGAGAAAGGGGACTGAGTAATTTTATAGTAGAGAACTCATAGGAATCAGAAGAACCAAAGAATGTAGTATCTTGGGTACTATTAGTAAGCTTAACTGATTCTTGGTTTTGCAATATAGCCTATTATCTCACTTATGGAGAGTGTCTTGCATGGTTAACACCCAAGGAAAGGCATAATTTAAGACTCGAGGAAACCAAGTATGTGATCTGGCAAGGTACTTTATTCAAGAAGGGCATAGATGAAACTTTCCTTAGATGCGTAGATAAAGAACAATAGTTAAAATTACTGAAGAATTTTCATGAGGAAGCCGACGGAGGACATTTTTCTTCAACTATCACAGGTTTTAAAATTCTTTGCAATTATTTATATTGGCCAAGAATGTTTAAAGATGCCTATGCATACATTAGGAACTATGATAAATGTCAATTGTTTTCAGAAGGCCTCAATTAGCAGCTCTACCTTTGAGACCTGTCATGGTGGATGAACCTTTCAAGCAGTGTGGGTTGGATTTTATTGCACCAGTTAATCTTGAATCAAGTGTTGGTCAGGTTTACATTTTAATAGAAAACAATTATGTCACCAAGATGGTTGAGGCTATTCCAACCAAAAAGGAAAACTCTCAAGTGGTGTGTAAATTCTTGAAAGACAATATTTTTGTGTGTTTTGGAGTGCCTCAAATATTATAGTTGATAATGCTACATATTTCTCATCACCAGAGATCAATCTTTTCTACTATGATCATAGCATTTCATTTTCCCATTCCTAAGATTAATTTCCCCAAGGCAATGGACAAGAGGAATCAAGTAATAAAAATTTGGTTTCCATCATGAAGAAATCAGTGGATGATAGTGGTAAAAATAGGCATAATAATATTTTTGAATCTCTTTGGGCTGACAGGATAACTCCCAAAAGAGTAATTGGTATGGCACCCTTTGAGCTGGTCTATGGAGTTGGTGCTCAAGTGTCACCTCCCCTAGAACTGTCGGCCACAAGATTGCAAACAACTATTGAAGATCATACTTTCAGGGATTCTTTAGAAAAAGGTATTATGTACCTACACAAGCTAGAGGAAGAAATCAAAGCACTAGTCAATAAGATCACAGAACACCAAGCTAGGGCTAAGAGCATTTTTGACATGAGAGCTAGACCTCGAAGGTTCATGAAATGGGATGAAGTGTTACTCTGAGATAAGAGGAAAGAATTGAAAGGAACACACACCAAATTTGAATCATTATGGAAGGGGATTTTCCTTATTGAAGAATAAATAGGAACAAATTCTTTTAAATTGGCTTATCCAGACGGGACAATCTCGCCATTTTCCTACAATGGGTAGGATTTAAAATTTTGAAAAATTTGAGGCTCTTATTGTGCAAATTTTTGTACATAGTAGATATAGTTTTCTTTAATGCTATTTTTTTTTCCATTCCTAATTTTGGTTGTGTTGTTTCCTTCCCTTTTATTTTTTGTGTAACACGAGTTCTAAGTTCTCTACCTTTTTCCAAAACTAGTCCCCAATCAAAGCCAATGTTAGTCCAAGTATGACACTTGTACCTTCTTATTTTCTAAGTCTCCCTTGTATAATTTGATCACCCTATGTTCCCCTTAAATCTTTTGAGTTTTACTCAAGTTCCATTAATTATCAAAACCCTTAGTATGTTGGGTCTTACCATAATTCAAAAAAAGGGTGTCGAGTTTCTTGCTAACAAATTGTTTTGAATAGTCCTGAACACTCTTGAACACCCTTGAACAGACTTGAACTTTGTTCAAGGTAGTTCAAGTTTGTTCAAGCCAGTTAAATTTTTTAAGGAAATATTTGGTAGGTACAAAGGATGGCAGCGATGATTCATGCACCAATAAGCCACAAGAAATGTTGAGGTATTAGTCAAGGGATAATGCACAGGTCAACACAAAGGAATCATTGAAATGGTAAACCTAGCAGTATGAAGGATTGAACTATATTGAATGCCTCTGCACTATCAATAATAGCGTTCACTCATGTTTCAAGATATTCAAAAAGAAGGTAGAGTGATTAAAGGTTAATCTTTTCACAGCTTAGGAGTAGGCCCCACGGGAAGGCATGCATTTAATGTTGAAAGATAGTGGAATATGTTGGCACGTCTGAGGTGTCTGATCAATCATTAAGATTTATGACATCGATATTTGCGTAAATAGTAATTATTAATTGTATGCATAAGATGTCAAATCATATCTTTTTCCTTTGCCTCTGTAAAGATTGGCAATTAATAATCAAGTTTCTCACACTCTCCTCTATTTTGTTGATCATTTCACTTAAAATTTTTAAATAACAACATAATTGAGAAACAAGAGGATGAAGGTAATGATATTGGAGCTCTAGTAGTTAACAAAATATGTAGAACAAAGTGAGTTTGGCTGCCCTCTAAATGGTATTTCCAAAATTTAATAGCAGAATAGAAAATCCTATAGAAAATATAGGTTGTTGAAGCTATTAAATCTACTTTTCATCTATTAGGAAGTGTATCAAGCCTGGTCTATGATGGTCCTATAGTTAGAGACATTGACCTAGAAAATTGTAATATAGAAGGATTATCTGGTTAACTTCCCAATTCCATTTTGGGTACACCAACCTTAGAAATATTACATTGTGGGTTATGCGCAACTGCAACATTCCCTCCTACCATCATATGTCCTGAACTGGTTTTTGAATGCATTAAAAATTATGATCAGTAGACTGAGACAATTAGGAAAAGAGATGGTATCGTCTTAATGTCTATCAACTAAGAAATTGTGTCTCTAGCTTTTCAAATTTGAGAACAGACCTTTTCTGTGTTTTCTCCTGCACAGTCCATTGTTAAGTTTAAAGAGAATAGTGATGGAGATAGAACTTCCATGGAAAAAATCTAGTTGCTAAACTTATAGAGGGGAGGTTCATGGTTACCCAAGAAGTTGAAAAGGGATCACATGCTCTGTTATATCAGTGATCTCATCATAATGCTACACATAGTGAGAGGATCACTGGAAGCTTACCTTTTCTCTGATTGGCTATTCTGTTATATTCAAATTATTCTAAAAGGGAAACAATTTCTATATTAGGCTGAGTTGATTGCCATTTCTAGGAAGGAGCATCTAAATATGTCAAAATTAACTGGTATTAGTTTCTTTGTGTCCTCTTAGCTTATGGACTGTCCGGCTTGTAGAAGACAATGGTATGGAATTTCTCATGAACCTTGGGTTGATGGCATGTGTGTTTATGAATATTACCCCATCTTGCAATAAAATAATATAATTAAAAGCTATAGAAGAGTACATGGTGCATTCATGGGAAAAATCTATTTTGAATTAGTTGGGATCTTTGTTAAAAGAATCAGCCTAGAAGCCTGGGAAGTTGTGACCAAATATTGAAGTTTCTACATTCAATTCACTAGATTTACCTATATCGTGGTTGTGGGTTTGAAGATTTACCTATGCAATTACCCAGATATGCTTTTGATTTCTTTATCCTAGATGAAATTTTTAGGCAACCTGCCACTATTCTAAAAATATTTCTCCCTAAAGGGGAATGGGAAAGCACATTCCCCATTAAAGTAGGAAAGATTTTGTGTGAATCCATGGATGATGTAATAAGCATAGGGATTGACCTTCAAAACTTTGACTTCAAATTCTACACTGAAAGAGTGGGGTTTGATAACAAGAATTATGCTAGTGGAAGTCTAGGGCCTAGGTCATACATGTTTCTTGTTTCTCACCTTGAACACTTCTAGGAGGATCGCACTAATGAATCTTAGGTGAAAGAAAGAGAACACAACAAGATATGTATATTACAAATCTTATCCATGAGACTGCAAATAAATGTAGAGGGAGTGAATGATGATGACTCTAGTTTGATTGAACCCGAGTTCAAAAAGTTAGCTAAATAGGATGAATATGTCATTAATTGGGCTAAGAGTGAAGAAGATAAAATTGAGAAAAGAACACAGCATGTGATCCACCTGACTGAAGAACGGTTGTTACAAAAAAGAAAACAAAATAGTCTAAATCTTGTTCAGATGATGTTAGAGTTACCTCTTTTCCATCCTGACTATGTTTCTAACATTCCTATAGTGGTTGATAATGCAGGTTCTTAAGGGAATCAACAAGTTAAGGCTACTCCAAAGAAAGCTATTGCAGATTGTACACCTGGAGCTTCTTTTCAAAGACTTACAAGATCAATGACCAGGTCAAAGATAAAGAATAAAATTTCTCAATAAAATGTACAAACTATCAATCTGGATGATGACAAAATCGAAGATATGAGTTTCAAAATATGTGAAGAAGAATAGGTGGGCAAAGATCTCTTTGACCTTGATGATGTGACACTTGAGATCATAGACACACAAATGATGATGCCTGAACAACCACCTATACTTAATGTAACACCAAAGTGGTTAACTTATTTTGTGAATAAAAAGCATACTCTAGTTCCTGTTTCTATTCCTGTTTAGGGTATTGTTAACAAATACATTTAGAAAACTCCCAATCCCAAAAAGGAGAAGAGAACTGCTCATATGCTTCTAGATGCAAAAAAAAGGGAAGTGGACTGTTGAAGTAGCCACTTATAAACAAAAGGAAAGAGAAAAGGAGATTGTGGCTAAAGATTTTTAAGTCACTAAGGTGGAAATGGGGACAATGGACTGTATGGGAAAGAATCATTTGTTCAAAGAAATAGCCCAGCAAATACTATTGACTTCCTGGAAAGACACTAAAGGAAAGAAACAAATGAAATAGACAATTGTGTCACTATCTTAGTTCATAAACACCTTCTGCAACTTTGACGCTACAACACTAATCCAATCTCCACAGGTCTTTAACCCGAGCTTTAATGAAAGCAAAAATTTTCTTAAACAAGTTCAATGTGGCTGAGCCTTAGTTCCCACTTTAGATGAATGGATAAATGAAGTGGTTAAAATTTGTCTTAAGTATGTCAAAGATTCCCAGGTTTTCCTTAATGACATTGAAGCCTTGGTGGGATAATTGCAGACACAATGACAGGTATCAGATAGAGAAGAAGAGAAATGGGTTGCTTCTATGAAAAGTTCCTAGAGATAGAAAGGTATGGTTATACCAAGTTTTGTGCAGAAAAGTCTTTGAAGTTCTCTGATGAGTCAAATTTCTTTGTTTTAAGGAAGAATATAGGATGGAATTTTTTGAATATCAGGAATACAACAACCAAAACTAAGGATTGTGAAGTTGAAGCTAAACAAATATAGAAAGATATGTTGAATGAGTTGAAGGTTATCAATTCAACTTAAACATATTCAACAAGTTATGGTGATCAAGAACTGAAGGGAGCCCTAGGATCATTTGAAACTACCATGAACTCCATTAAGGAAAAGAATGACCCAAAATCTATAGAATTCATAAAGTTAGCTAGGATTGAATCTCTACCTTACATGTGCATTGACTAGTTTCCCGAGATAATTGAAAAATTCAAAAAGTTAAGATGGAGTAACGAAGACCCAATGGATAGGATCCTGAACATGAAGACTCTAAATTTGTCATCCGCCAAGGAACTTATCCAAGCATACAAAGAATGGAAGTCAAATCATTCCATTGCTGATGAAGGAGAAATACATGCTCGAAGCAAAGAATGTGTTGCTGATAAAGAGCCTCATTTATAAGTTTAGTTTCTTTTATTTGAATGCAAACTTTTAAGGACAAGTGTCATGTTTACTCTATTTTTATTTGTTCTAAGAGGTTGAGTTTTCAGGGAGACCTATCGGTTTACTAAAACTATAAGTAGGATAGTTAAAAGTTATGAAGGGGTTCATATATCTATAAATTAGATAGAATTTTTATATTTTGTTAGTTCTAAGCTAGATACTAGAAAGAAGTTGGTTTGATTGTAAAAAACAAGATATTCATGTTTATTTATGGTGCAACAATGATATATACATATACGATCATATTTTAAATATGTGTTGTTTGAAATGAATGGATGAATGTTTTGTGCTGACATTTTAATTCATTTGTATTTTTTTTTCAAAGTTTTTACAGTAACTCAGCTTGATCAGTAATTTATTATCTCATTTTTAAATCATTTCCATTCAATTTTCATCTAGTTATCTTTGACAAAAAATAGTGTATTTTCTCTCTCTTCTCTTTCATGTTTATGTTATGATGTAACTACAAGCCTTGCTTAGAACCCTAACTTCCCTTAGGGTCTACTATAGGCCTTTTCTCTAGCCTATCTTGGGTTCTTTACTGACCCTGACTTCCAAGGATTCTTTCCTCAAGATCCTTCACCAATTCATCTTATGGACACCAAAATTGAAATCAAATCATTCATCACATAGCCACATAGAGGTTTTCTTGCATCTCCTTCACTAAATGATCCAATATGTACAAGATTAATCACATAGGGAGAGGTAGGATTCTAACATGTCAATTGAATCCAACTCGAATGTCTCCAAACATACTTTACAATAAGAATATAATTGAGTACAAGAAAACACTACATATGCACCTAAATAAGGCTACAATTAGGCCTATTTCGTCACCTTTTTGCACTTCCAAATATTCTTAACAAGATGAAAAATAGAGTCCATATTATACCACCCTTTTAGAAAACCTATATGATTTAGTAGGTTTTGCTTCCCCAAATTGTCTATACAGTAGGTTGCTACAAACATGCCTAAAATTAAGGGTTTCAAAGCATTTGGACTATCTACACAATGGTTTGTTTTCTTGGAACACAAAACTCAACACCCAAACTTCTCTTTTGGCATGGGTATTCCTTATCCAACTATCCTCCTCTCCATTGGCTTAGATTGAAGCATTCAATGTATTCAATCTACTGAAATTATCTTGTAGTGCTCTGTGTTCCCTAGCCATACATCACTGTCTCACCTAGGAAATCACTGAAGAAATAGAGAAAAACCTATCCAGGGCCCATCCTTCTACAAACATATGGTACAAGGAGTCATCTCACCTATTCCAAGAGCTCAAGAAAATGTCACGGTAGAATGATGAGCTATGACTCTATTTTAAAAACCTACCTCATTCAGACCAGCGATAGGACTTAAAACAAAATAATTTAAAAAAATAATAAGATCCAAATTAAATGCCTAAAAAATGACACAAATAATCTAAAATACACCTACCCTACCATATGCACAAGTTACAGTACAAAAACTAATCCATTAAAATGCTTCAAACAAGAAATTATCTTTAATTGCTCAGAAAACTTGTAATCACAGAAATTGGTCATTCATCAAAACTTCATCCAATCTCATACAATGGTCAAGGGATTCCTTATATAGTTTAACCTAAACCAAACTTAATTTTTTTAGATATTTAGAAATCCAAATGCTCAAAAAGGCATCATTGCAAGAAATGTTGTCAATGTTGTCAATGACAAGATTGACAACTTTTACAACTTTTGGGCTCTTGCAGACAAACTTGGTCAAAAAATCAAGAAAATTAACCAAAAGAATATATAGGAAAAACATATATAGGCTAAATAAAACATAAAATAGGTCTCCTAAACACTCCCTTGTCCAATTTGACCTTTAAATGAACAAAATTCATAAATTCCACTTTTGCCACAACATTGGCAACTTGTACACAACTTGGAAAACTTGGACAACATTTCTAAATAAGATCACCAGTAACCTAATGAGGCCTCCTAACCTATAAAACACACCCTAGGACCCATCTAGTCCTAGTATTGCACTAGTGGTTTGGCTATGACTGCTACAAGCCAAAAAAAATCAAACTAGAGGCCTTAGGCTACCATCTAGCCTTACCTAGGTGCTCCTGCACCATACTCCCCCATAAAGAAAATTCACGTCACTCCTATAGAAAAAATGTCTTTAGAGATTCCCACCTTCATGAATTCTATAGCTACAATCCATGTTGCTTCTGAATCTGGCTTATTTTTCCACTTGGTGAGATGCTCCATGTACACCTTGTACCTTGTAGACTTCTTAACCCTTGGATCCAGAACCTTGTTTGCTTTGAGATATAGCTTGGGAGGTAATACAATAGGTTTAGCATCACTACTAATCCCTAGACTGTTGTGTTCAATCTTAGCTAATGGCCCTTTGAATTTGATCAAGTCTTCGACATTAAAAATAGGAGATATGCTCAAATCTGAAGGTAGAACTATCTTGTATGCATTAGGCCCATACTTGGATATGATCTTGCAAGGTCCCACCCTCTTCATCTAAATTTTACTAGGAACACCCCTCTATAACCTAGATTTTTACAAATGAACCATCACATAGTCACCTATCTCAAACTGAATGTCTCACCTCTTTTCATCTACTTTGGCCTTCAGCTTTTGTGTACTATCTTATATGGTCTTCTTAACTTGTTCTTGGATATCCTTCATGGTTTGAGTGAAGTCCTTAGCATGACCATTCCTATATTCCATGCCTCAAAGATCTCTATTCTCACACACACACACCCCTTGGGTGCATCCCATAAACAACTTCAAATGGGCTTCTGCTTGTTGTTATGTTCTTGCTATCATTATTTGCATACTCTTCTTGGGGAATGAAAACATCCCATGTCTAACCATATTCTTTAGTTAGGAAGCTTAATAGGTTACCCAACACTCTGTTAACCACTTCAATTTTTCCATCTGTCTGAGGATGGTACGTTGAACTAAATGAAATATTAGTACCCAATATATTCCATAATGTTTTATAGAAATGGCTCATAAATTTGACATCCCTATCTGATATAATGCTTAGGGGAAGACCATGGATCCTCACAATATCCTTAAAGAAAAAAATATGTTATATAACTTGCATCATGAGTAGCTTTGCAAGGTATAAAATGACCTATTTTACTAAATAGATCAAGCACAACATAGATATTTTCATATCCCTATTTTGTGTTGGGTAAACCCACTATGAAGTCCATGCTTACACACTCCCATGGTCTATTTATGACTAGTAAGGATTGGTACAAACCTGCATTTCTTATCCCTCCTTTGGCTTTCATGCACACTACACATTGCTCAACATACCTAGTAACATCTCTTATCAACTTTGGCCAATGGTAAAACCTTTGCACAAGTTCCAAGGTTTTGTTCATGTGAAAATTACCACTCAAGCTTCCATTATACTTCTCTTGTACTATATTATCTCTCATTGAACCCCTTGGCACACAGAACTGATTACCCATAAATAATAGTCCATTTTGGAAAGTAAAATTAAAAAAAATTCTATAGAAATGATTCTAAAAATCAGTACACACCTTGCAAGCTTCAACAAAGTCTTCATCTTCCTTGTAGAGAGCTCTAAAACTCTCTATCCCAATTCTATTCAACTGAACTTCTTGAACCGTTAGCAACCTCCTACATAGTGCATCTGCAACCTTGTTCAATTGCATTGTCTTGTGCTTAATTGTGAATATGAATTATTGACAGTATTCCATCCATTTTACGTGTCTATTGCTTAGTTTCTCTTAGGTATTGATATAGCTAAGGGCTTGGTTGTTAGTAAACACTATGAATTCCTTGGGTAGTAAGTAATGCCTCCACTTTCTATGTGACTGAACTAAGGCATACAAATCCAAGTCATAAGAAGAGTACTTCTTCTTAGCTTCACTTAATTTTTGACTAAAGAAGGCTACTAGCCTACCTTCTTGGCTTAACACACCCCCAACTACCATACCACTTGCATCACACTCTATTGTAAACAATTTTTCAAAGCTAGGAAATTTTAGGATAGGTTGTGTTGCTACTTTCTTCTTCAACATTTCAAAGGCCTTCTTTGCTTCTAAGGTCCACCTAAACTTGGTTTTTACCCCAACCTTGATGGTATCTAACAATGGTGCACAAATACCACTAAAATCCCTAATAAATTTCCTATAAAATTGGGATAACCCATGGAAAATTCTTACCTCAATTTCTATGGTGGGTGGTGGCCAGTTTAGGATAGCTAAAACTTTGTCTTGATCCATCCTCAAGGACCCCTTTAACATTACAAAGCCCAAGCACACAAGTTATTGCTTTAAAAAATCACACTTTTCAAGATTGATGGCTAGTCTTTCTTCATGTAACCTCTGCAATACAATCTCTACATGCTTGATATGTTCCTCTCTTGTTTTTTTAAAGATTAGGATATCATCAACATATACCACTACAAACTTCCCTATGTACTCCTTGAGCACTTCATTCATGAGCCTCATGAATGTGCTCAGAGAATTTGTGAGCCCAAATGGAATCACAAGCCACTCATACAACTCATATGTGGTCTTAAACATTTTCTTCCATTCATATCCTTCCTTCACCCTAATTTGGTGATAACCACTTTTCAAATCTAGCTTAGTAAAGTACATTTCCCCACCAAGATAGTCCATTAAGTCTTCAATTCTAGGTATGGGGAATCTATACCTTATTGTAATTTTTTTTATGGCCCTTGAGTCTATAGAAAGTATCCATTTTCCTCCCTTCTTGGATACCATCAGAACCGGGAGTGGACATGGGCTAATACTCTTCTTGATCAACCCTTGATCCAAGAGTTCTTGCACTTGTCTTGCCACTTCCAATTTCTGATCAGGGGTGATCTTATAAGCTGCCTTATTAGGAAATGATGCACTAGGTACAAATTTTATCTGATGTCTTATCACTCTTCTAGGGGGTAAGGTTGTAGGGGTTCCATCACTTACTATATCTTTATACTTCACAATTAATTCTTGAATCTCTGATGGTAAGGGTTCCTTGACAAGCTTCTCTTCTTCCTTGGGCTTTAAAACAATAGCATATCCTTCATTATCTTCATCCTTAAGGTCTTTGACAAAATCCTTTCCACTACACAACAAGATTCGAGGATTCTTGGGCTATGGCTCATCCTCTTCCAAAAGAGATTTAATATTGAAGGTTCTTCCTCCTTTCTTGAATTTTATGGATTTCTCCTTCCCATCATACACTTCCCTACTATCATATTTCCAAGGACTTCCTAATAGCAAATGGAAAGCATCCATTGGTAAGATGTCACAAAGCAACTTGTCCTTATAACTTGCTATAGAAAACTCAACCCAAGTCTATTCATTCACAAACACACTTTGGCCTTTTGTTTAACCATGTCACCTTGTATGGATTTACATGAGGTACTTTGGTTAGATTGAGTTTTTTTACTGCCTCCTCTGATATTATGTTATCTGGGGAACAAGAATCTACAATCACTTTACAAACTTTGCCAAGGATCTTTCATCTTATCCTAAACAAATCCCTCCTCTTCTTGGGTTCATGTTTGATTGGTTTTCTTATCAACACTATCCTAAACATGATATTTTCTCCCATCTTTGATTCTATATGATCAACTTCTGGTGCCTTGAAACTTAAGGTGTCCTCATGATAATATGCAACTCTCTTGTCATGGTTTGATGTTGTAGGTTTCTCAGGGTATCTATATGCAGGGTGGCCCAATTGACCATAGTTGTAACACTTCATACTTGCAAAGTATGATTTTATTCTACCTATCCCTCTTCCTCTACTAGGCCTCCTTGATTATCCCTACCTCTATTATAGCCCCCTCTTTGATTAGTTTCATTTCTATTTTTTTGTCAATTTGGTTTCACCTTGGTTTCTTTTCTCACTACTTCTTCCTTGACAACCCCCTCTTTGACCCCATTGGTCTCTTCTTCTACCTCTTCTTTTGAATTTAGATTCACCTTTCTTTCTATTCTTTTCCTCCACCTTTAGAGCTAGTTGGTGACACCTTTGAACTATAGTTGGTGTCCATAAACTTATCTCTTCATGGATGTTCCACTTTAAGCCTCCCAAGTACCTTGTCATGTTTATTGGTTCTTCTTCTTGTTGCTTGGACCTAAGACACAATCTTTGAAACTCCTCTATATAAGAGGCCACATCCATGTCTTTTTGCTTCAAATTTTTCCTTTTCCTATGGATTTGAATCTCATAGTCCTCTAGAAAATAGTTTTCTTTTAGCTTGGTTACCATTGCATTCCAGTGTTCTATAGGTTGCTTTCCCATTATAATCCTCTCATATTGAATATACTTCCACCATGTTAGTGCCAACCCTCTGAATCTTGACTTGGCCACCTTGAGCTTTTGTGCCTCTATCACACCTTCACACTCAAAATGGTTCTCCATTCCTTCAATCCAATCCATCACTACTTCAATTTCCATCTTCCCACTAAAAAATGGTATACCTTCCAATGCCTTACAACCTAGTGCTTTTATTTCCTTCAAGAATGGTTCTTCATTCATTGGAGGGTTTGGTTCAGGGATGAAATCCTCTTCATCTATTTTCTTCTTGCCTCTATCATGACCTTCTAGGTCTTTGCTCCTAGCTGTATCAGAAACTTATTCTAGCCTTATCTTCATCCCTTCTAAGGATTCTTCAAGGATTCTATTCTTCTCATTTTTATCACCCACCTATTTACCTAGCTCTGCATTAGTCACCATGTTTGACTCTCCCACTGATTGACTAGTAGTTGAATACATACAATATTTTCCCAAATCTTTAACTCGCTCTGATACCAATCTAATGTAACTAAAAGCCTTTCTCAAAACCCTAACTTCCCTTAGGGTCTACTATAGGCCTTTTCTCTAGCCTATCTTTGGTTCTTTACTAACCCTAGCTTCCAAGGATGCTTTTCTCAATATCCTTCACCAATTCAGCTTGTGTACACCAACAAAGAAATCAAATCATTAATCACATAGCCACATAGAGGTCTTCTTGCATCTCCTTCACTAAATGATCCAACATGTACATGCTCAATCACATATGGAGAGGTATGCTTCTAACATGTCAATTGGATCCTATTCCAATGTCTCCAAACATACTTTTCAATAAGACTACAATCGAGTAGAAGAAAATACTGCAAATGCACCCAAACAGGGCTACAAGAAATCGGGCCTATTTGGTCACCTTTTTGCAGATAACTTCCAAATATTCTTAAGAAGATGAAAAATAGATTCCATATTCTACCACCCTTTTAAAAAACCTAAAGGATTTACTAGCTTTTGCTTCCCCAAACTGTCCGTCTAGTGGGTTGCTACAAACATGCCTAAAATTAAGGGTTTAAAAGCATTTGGACTATCTACACAAGGGTTTGTTTTCTCTGGCACACAAAACTCAACACCGAACCTTCTCCTTGGGCAAAGGACTTCCTTATCCAATTATCCTCCTCTCCACTATCTTAGATTTAAGCATTTAATGCATTCAATCCACTGAAATTCTCTTGGAGTGCTTTGTGTTCCCTAGCCATGCATCATTGGCTCGCCTAGGGTATCACCGCAAAAATAGAGAACAAGCTCTCCAAGGCCCATCATTCTACAAATATATGGTACAATGAGTCATTTCACCTATTCCAAGAGCTCGGGCAAATGCCATGGTGGAATGATGAGCTATGACCCCATTTTCAAAACTTGCCTGGTTCAGACAAGCAACACGGCTTAAAACAAAAGAATTTACAAAACTAATAAGATTCAAACTAAATGCATAAAAAATGCCACACAAAATTTAAAATACACCTACCCTACCATATGCACAAGTTATAGTACAAAAATTAATCCATTAAAATGCTTCAAATAAGAAAATGTCTCTAATTGCTCAGAAAACTTGTAATCACAAAAATTGCTCATTCATCAAAACTTCACCCAACCTAATAAAAAGGTTGAGGGATTCCTTATATAGTTGACCCTGACTCAAAATCAATAGTTTTAGATAGTTATAAACCAAAATTCTTGAAAAGGCATCATCACAAGAAATGTTGTCAATGTTGTTAGTGACAACATTGACAACTTTTACAACTTTTGGACTCTTGCATACAAACTTGCTCAAGAACTCAAGAAATTTAACCAAAAGGATATCTAAGATAAGTAAAACATAAAATATTTCTCCTAAACACTCCCTTGTACAATTTTACCTTTAAATGCACATAATGCATAAATGCCACTTTTGCCACAACATTAGCAACATGTACACAACTTGGCAAACTTGGACAACATTTCCAAATAAGGTCACCAATGACCTAATGAGGCCTCCTAACCTATCAGACACACCCTAGGACCCATCTAGTCCCAATAACGAACTAGTGGTTTGGATAAGACTACGACAAGCCATAAAAAAAAAATCAAACTAGAAGCCCTAGGCTACCATCTAGCCTTACCTAGGTTCTCCTACACCATGTTCTTTAGAATAATTTTGTTGTGATTTTCATCTAAGAATGACAAATTAGCTCTTCTAAGCTTTCTGGTCAAAAGCTAAATTCATAAATTAGTATTAAAAATTCATTGATGATCAATTCTAGGGAACTGTACCTTAGATAAAATGTAAAGGGAAATGATTAAAGGACACATACCCAACTATTAGTAATCGATTGTCTTTCAAGAGGGTTATAGAGTGAGTTTGTAAAAATATATCAAAGGAAAATTTTGTTCACTAACAATATTATAGTTATTAACAATATTATTCTCATCTAATTTATTTTTTATTTTATAATATATATTATAATATAATTATAATAACTATAAATAATTTTATTTTATGAAAATATTTGAAATCATTTTCCACAGCAAAGGTCACAAAAAATGTCAAAAACAAACCCCTAAAATTAAGGGTTTCAAGGGCATGTATACTGGTTTGGCTTCTTGATTCTCAATAGGTACTCTAATGACCTCCTCTAATCTTCTTCTTGCATCCACATGTATGAGATACATGCCCCTAAACTCCTCTACCAAATATTAGCACTAACCAATCCATAATAAAATCTTATTTCTTCTACACTGTTCAGACTTCCTAGCCAGAATACACGGTACTTGCCTAGGGCCTGATTGTTCTCATGGATTCCCTATACAAAAAGACTCCACACACAAAATTTACAACATATATAAAATTATTTACTTGATTCCAAGTGGTCATAAGGTTTTGGACCATGGTAACTTCAAGAAAATGCATTATTTACATGAGTGGTTCAAAACTGGACAGAGAACTAGTGAAACTTAAAGAATTTTCAAAATGTTCACCAGAAAGTAAAAATGATCCTATAAATGGTACAAGAAGAAATTACATAACACAAAACACACTCTCAATGCATTATTTTACTCCATTCAATCCATTAAAGTATTGGATGATGGCTATGTTCTAAAATTACAGTGTAATTCACTCCTCCCCATCACACAGTCCATACAAAATGACAAATAAATCCTAGATTAGGCTTTACTCCACCTTATATATCATATTACCACATGTATAGACCCTCATGTCAAGATTTGGGCACCATTAAATCCCTTTCCTAGTTTTTAGGAAATGTTGTCATGATAATTTTGCAAAGTTGCAAAATTTGTCATGACAAATTTTACATCTTTTGCACAAATGACCAATTCTCACTTCCAATGACCCAAATTGGTCCTAAGAATTATAAAATGACCTTAAAACATTCAAAAACACCAAATTGATGAATTCTCCTCCATTTTGAGGTTTTGGTCAACCTTTGACCTTTTGGTTGATGTTTAAGGACATAGACCCCTAGATACAACTTGATCTCATCAATCACGAAACCCTAATCATTCCTAACTCTAGAAACACACTAAAATTACTTGGGAATTTATAAATTGGTCCTTATTCACTCTGGTGGGTGGCCAAACCAACCTACAAGACAAAATTTTTCAAAGATCTACCAAACACCTTAAGGTGCTCCTGCACCAGATAATGAGATATCAATAGAAGAGATAGAAGAAGAATTATGGAGATGTAGGGACAAAGAGGTATATACATAGAGATCTAGTAAGAGGGAGAGGGAGACAAGTGGATAGTAATGAATGGATAGATATAATAAATCTTGTATAGAGATGAGGGGACATAGGCAAAGGAAGAGAAACAGATAGAGAGATAGATAGAGGTAGAGGGAGATATAAAGATAAAAAATGATAAAGAGATAGACAAGGAGTAAAAGAGATGAAGAGATAGAAATATATATAGAGAGAGGGAGAGGGATAGAGAGGAGTGATATAGATCGTGATATAAAGTGATAAGTAGATAGAGGTATAAGGAGATATGGAGAGGGGAATAAGGAGAGATAGATAGAGAGATACAAATAGAGACAAGTAGATATAAAAATAAATATGGAGAGAGTGATATATATATTAAAAATTCATTGAAAATCAATTCTAGGGAGTTGTACCTGAGATAAAATTTAGAGGGAAGTGATTAAAGAACACTTACCCAACTGTTAGTAATCAATTGTCTTTCAAGAGGGTTATAGAATGAATTTGTAAAAGATATATCGAAGGAAGAATTTGTTCACTAACAATATTATAGTTGTTAATAATATTATTCTCATCTGATTTATTTTTTATTTTTTAATATATTATAATAACTATAAATAACTTTATTTTATGAAAATATTTGAAATCATTTTCCACAACAAAGGTCACAAAAAATGACAAAAACATAACTAAAATAAAAACTCCAAATGAGGTAGTTAGTAAGGCTCCATTATCAATATGATCATGTTATGTTTCCAATACAGATAAAGGGACAAAGAGAATGAGAGGTAGGGATGGAAAAATGACAAATAAGGACATGGATCTAGAGAGGAGAGGGACATATGAGAAATGGGGGAGAAGAATAGATAAATATGGTAGCGATAAATATATAGTGAGGTAGAGATGGAGAGATAAAAAATATAAAGATGAGGATAGGAAGTGATAGATAGACACAAGTAGAGATATAGGGGTAGAGAGAGATGCCCATAGATAATGATGGGGAGCTTAAACTCCTAGAGCTCTCTTTCTCTTTACAAAACCTTCTTTGGTCTTCCTAGGTTGTCTATCACAACCCTAACTAGAGGATAACTCCCTGATCTCTTATCTCCCTTGGAGCTCTCAAACAACTTCAAATTGTCTCTAAGTTCCTCTCCATACTCCTATGCATCCATGGATTTCCCTAGCCTCCTTAGTGATAGGATTCCTTACCATTCCAACGTCTATGTCAACTACACTTGATCCAATTTGATGGACCTTTCATCTTGGTTTCAATCGGGTTCTTGATTTTCAAATTTTAAGGCCTTGTAGCCTTTTAGGCCTAATTAGCCCTTCTAAACACAATAATCTTTGATTTCCTCACAAAATCCCTTAACACCCTTATGAAATAGTTATGGATTCCTTTTGGTTTTATCCTAGGCTCTAGGATTTTCAAGTTTTTAGTTCCCCACTTTGTCCGTACAATAGACTTCTACCAAACCTCTAAAATTAAGGGTTTCTAGGGCATCTATACTGGTTTGGCTTCTTGATTCTCAATAGGTACTCTAATGACCTCCTCTACTCTTCTTCTTTCATGCACATGTCTGAGATACATGCCACTACACTCCTCTACCAAATATTGGCAGACACCAATCCATAAGGAAATCTTTTTTCTTCTGAATTGTTCAGACTTCCTAACCAGAATACACAGTACTCACCTAGGGCCTTATTGTTCTCATGGCTTCCCTACACACACAGACTCAAAATACCAAATTTAAAAAATATATAGAAGGCTTTACTTTATTCCAAGTGGTCATAGGGTTTTGGACCACAGGAACTTCAAGAAAAGCCATTATTTACATGACTGGTTCAAAACTAGACAGAGAACAAGTGAAACTTAAAGAATTTTCAAAATGTTCACCAGAAAGTATAAACAATCCAATAAATAGTATATGAAGGAATTAATTAACAAAAAACACACTCTCAATTCATTATTTTACTCCATTCAATCCATTAAAGTATTGGATGATGGCGCTGTTGCAAAATTACAGTGTAATTCACTCCTCCCCAACACACAGTCAATACAAAATGACAACTAACTCCTAGATTAGGGTTTACTCCACCTTATATAGGAGATTCCCACATGTTTGGACCCTCATGTCAAGATCTGGGCACCATTAAATCCCTTTCCTAGTTTATAGGAAATGTTGTCATGACAAGTTTACAAAGTTGCAAAAGTTGTCATGACAACTTTTACATCTTTTGCACAAATGACCAATTCTCACTTCCAATGACCCAAATTGGTCCTAAGAATTATAACATGGCCTTAAAACATTCAAAAACACCAAATCCATGAATTCTCCTCCATTTTTGGGTTTTAATCAACATTTGACCTTTGGTTGACTTTTGAGGACATAGACCCCTAGATACAACTTGATCTTGAATCAATCACTAAACCCTAATCATTCCTGACTCTAGATACACACTAAAATCACTTAAGACTTTATAAATTGGTCCTTATTCACTCTGGTGGTTGGCCATACTAACCTACAAGCCAAAAAATTTCAAAGATCTACCAAAGACCTTAAGGTGCTCCTGCACCTTTCTTCCCGTGCAAAAAAAAGTTAGGGTACCTATGGTGTCAGGAACTCCTCACCGATTCCATGCTTCTTAAAGTCACTTTCAGCTATCCAAGTGGCTTTTGACTCTAGTTATTGTCTCCATTTCACTAGGTGTTCCATATATGTCTTATGTCTGGTCTTCTTTTTTCACTCTTGAATCCAGTATCCTTTCAACTTGTGGTTTGATCTGATAAGGAGTCATGAGCCCTTCCACATCCTTATTCACCTTAGTACTGTACTGTACTTCATCCATTTCTAGCCCTTTATACTTTATCAAATCTTTCATATTGAAGATACGAGAGATGGACATCTCCTTAGGTAGTTCCACCTTATAATAATTAGGTCCATACTTGGCTAACACCTTGCATGGCCCAATCCTTTTCATCTGCAACATACTAGGGATGCCCTTTTGTAGCCTAGCCTTGTTCAAGTACACTATTACTATATCACCTACCTCAAATTTCAGGTTTCTTCTTCCTTCATCTCTCTTGGTTTTTAACTTTTGATTGTCCTCTATTAGTGTCTTTCTAACTTGTTCATAAACTTCCCTCATTGACTAGGAAAAATCATCAGCATGACCACTGAATCCTTCATATCCTTTCAGATCTTTTAATTCAAGAACACCCATTGGGTGTGATCCATAGACAATCTCAAATGGACTCTTTATAGTAGTCTGATTCTACTATTATTGTAGGCAAATTGTGCCTGTGAAATAACTTGCTCCCAAATTTGTCCATATTCTTTTGTCAAACACCTCAACAAGTTACCAAGTACTCTATTGATCACCTCTATCTGTTCATCCATTTGAGGATGATAAAATGAACTATTTGACAAGTTGGTTCCTAGCATTTTCCAAAGTGCCTTCCAAAAATATCCCTAGTTATTTCAGTAAGTAGGTTACAAGTTATTTGAAGCAAGTAGGACTTTGTTGCTCCTGCAGCCACTAGTAACAGTACCAGTGTTTGTTCCTGCAGCAAAGGTAGTTAGTTAGTTTATCATTCCTGTAGCATAGGATTAAACTTACTATTTCAGCAAGTCATTTCATCTTTAGACTACACTGTTGGTATTTCATTTCCTAGTTTAGTTCATTTCAAGTATTTTTTATTTACTAATGATGGCTTTCAGAATGGATTAGAGCATATACTTTGCTATTGCCATTTCAAGTTTACACCCCTGGTCAACAATTTAATGAGTTCAATGTATTGTTTCTAGTAGAAAGGACGCATAATCCTTAACTATAAGAGGTATTATATAGAGCAGACATTTTTGGTGCCGCTATCGGGGATGGTTTCAATCTAATCTAGCCTAGAGTCGTTATAGGCCTAGTTTAGAATTTCTTTTTATGCATAGAATAAGAGATTATCTTGGGAATTTTCTTCCTCAAGATCATCAAGCCGACCCATTTAGTCTATTACATTCTAAGCTTGAGGAACCCCAAGTTGCACCCATAAAAGTCAAAGAACCATTTGAAAATATATTTACCGATGCATTTGATCACTTACTATCATCTGACAAATCCTTGCAATTAGACAAACTATTTGCTGAACTAGAAGATCTCTTACAACCACAAGGGCCACCTCCAAGGATGGCTCAACCAACCTTTTCCTTTCCAATTCTGCCTCAGCAAGGAAATCAAAATTTGAAGAACATAACCTCTATAGCCTTGCCCAAGTTCTATGGCCTCATCACTGAAGACCCTAAGACTTTCCTGTTTGAGTTTGACATGATTTGTAGGAGCTACAATTATACAACTGATGCACATAAGCTCAATTTGTTTCCATCCACTCTGAAGGAAGCCGCACTATGATGGTTCATGGGCCTTGGTGCTAACGCCATAGCAGATTGGACTGCCATGAGCAATATGTTTCTTTCCAAATACAAACAATACTGTCGAGGGCAAGATTTGAAAGGTGATGACATCTTCAGGATAACCCAAAAAGAGGATGAAAACCTGGAAGATTATGTTTCGAGGTTCATGTACAACTTTCAGCGTAACACTCGGCATGAACTGAATGAGGACTCTCGAAAACACCTTTTCATTAAAGGGGTCAATGAAGGAAGTATTGAAGCTCTGGACCTGATGGCTGGAGGTGATGTTACAAAAAAAAATTGGGATGATATCAAAAATATCTGCTTGAACTACTCCCAGGAAACTATCAAGAAGGGTAGAGGAATTCAAGACCTACCACACAAGTCTGCTAGCTCTGGGGTATCCAAGATAGAACTTTCTAATCTCTTATCGGACTTCAAGCAGGACATCATTAACGATGTCGCAACTCAGCTGGATACCATGGAAGAATGCAAAAAGAAGGACAATGTTGATGCAGTGCTTGCAAAATACTGCCCGCATTGCAAGGAGAAAAAGAGGAGCTGCAAATGCAAGACCATTGCAAATGTAGATTCCTAGCCAATGCCTATAGAGTTCAAATCTATCGATGAGAATGGGGAAGTACTATATGTCGCTCAACGCAAGCCATGGGCCCCATGACCAGGTATGCCTCAAGACCCTCTTCAAATACCTAGCAATAATGTTGATGTTTATAGCTTCGATCAGATAAAATGATAAATAATATATTAATATATATATTATAATAATGGACATTACTACTATATATATTAATATACATGTTTAAGATTATTTCTTTAACATCAATTATATTCATAACCAAAGAGAATAATATTAATATAATAATAGTAATATAGCTTATATTAATAATCTAATTAACAAACAATATCAAACTATATATTATTCAACATAGTCGAATTGGTTCAAATAATATTAAATACATTAACTGCACCTTGCTTTATTAAATCGGTTATATGAAACTGCAATATGATATCATTAAAAGAAATGATATATAAATGATGTAATTACCTTATTAGTCAAACATTATACATTGGACAAATACGGATTGCAATAAATGAAAGGATTATGTTCAGCGTGGTTAGTGTAGAGCCATGCCGATAGGACGACATGTCTCTACACGTAGAGACATGTCTCTACTTAATATGAGATATATATAACCATTGAAGTTGGTCGACAGAAAACATAGTATATAGTGAATTCAATACAAGTCTCATTTATAAGATTAACATAATATTGATATAAATATATTTATTATTGATATTAACATAATTATATATATTTGTTATCATATTAGTAATAAATAGATTTATATTTATTGTGATTAAATAGATATTATATATATTGAGATTATATATATATATATATATATATATATATATATTGGAATTTTGAAAAGAAAATTTAAAAGTCATATATCTTAATCAAAATTTAACATGGTATCAGAGCCAGGTTCCTTCATCGAAGCCTAAACCACTTGAAGGAAGATCCGATTAGATTGAAGGAAG
>MU218915.1:55665-70106 GCA_018584345.1 Thuja plicata | reverse complement strand
ATTATTGTGATGTGTATTTTATCTTCCCTAGCTAAGAGGGAGTGTTGATGTTTATAGCTTCGATCAGATAAAATGATAAATAATATATTAATATATATATTATAATAATGGACATTACTACTATATACATTAATATACATGTTTAAGATTATTTCTTTAACATCAATTATATTCATAACCAAAGAGAATAATATTAATATAATAATAGTAATATAGATTATATTAATAATCTAATTAACAAACAATATCAAACTATATATTATTCAACATAGTCGAATTGGTTCAAATAATATTAAATACATTAACTGCACCTTGGTTTATTAAATCGGTTATATGAAACTGCAATATGATATCGTTAAAAGAAACGATATATAAATGATGTAATTACCTTATTAGTCAAACATTATACATTGGGCAAATACCGATTGCAATAAATGAAAGGATTATGTTCAGTGCGGTTAGTGTAGAGCCATGCCGATAGGACGACATGTCTCTACACGTAGAGACATGTCTCTACTTAATATGAGATATATATAACCATTGAAGTTGGTCGACAGGAAACATAGTATATAGTGAATTCAATACAAGTCTCATTTATAAGATTAACATAATATTCATATAAATATATTTATTATTGATATTAACATAATTATATATATTTGTTATTATATTAGTAATAAATAGATTTATATATATTGTGATTAAATAGATATTATATATATTGAGATTATATATATATATATATTGGAATTTTGAAAAGAAAATTTAAAAGTCATATATCTTAATCAAAATTTAACAAATAATAATCCATGGCAGAGTTTCCCAAATTCAGGTCCCCATAATTTTGGAGGATATAATAATTGGCAGCAACCTCAACAAGGGTGGAACCAGCCCCAGCAGGGTTGGCAACAACCCTTGCAGGGGTGGCAACAATCCTAGCAAGATTGGTACTAGCCCCAGCAAGGTTGGAAACAACCTCAGTAGGGTTGGAAATAGCCCCAGCAAGGGTGGAAATAGCCCCATCAATGGCCTAATCAGCCCAATCAGCAAGCCATAATGCCTCCTTCATAGCAACAAGCTCTCATGCCTACTCCTGCAGCTACTAATAATCCTCCTAAACCACCGTAGCTGCCCACACAACCTAACCCTAATCCCAATAACAAACCACCAGCCCAGCAGCAGAGCTATGCCTTGCATGACATTCATCTCAGATCAGGAACTACCCTTGCTTCACCATAGCCCCCTGTCATAACCAAAGTAGATCAGGAGCCTTCTGTTGACCACAAAGATGTGTTGGCTCCTGTAGCCAAAGAGCCTCCATTTCCTCAGAGATTAGCTCAACAAGCTGAACCCATAGTAAACCATGTTGTAGCAGACTTACTTGATCAATTAAAGCATATAACAGTAAATATTCCTTTCCTAGATCCTATCAAGGAAGTCCCTGCCTATACTAAAGCTATTCAGGAGGAATGCATTAAACAACCAGGAAGGCGGAAAAAGGATCCCAAGACCATTCATGTCGTCAGCCAGCTCTCTGATCTTATGTTAGACAAGTTGTCTGTACCCAAGTATGCCAATCCAGGAAGTCCTGTGGTTATAGTTACCATCCAAGGTATACAAGTTCCAAATGCCTTGGTGGATTTAGGTGCGTCGATCAATTTCATGACCAAATAAGTCCTGTCCAACCTAAACCTTTCTGGTCTCCGTGACACACCAACAATTTTTCAATTAGCTGATAGTTCCACTGTTAAACCTTATGGGGTAATTGAAGATGTGATAGTCACCCTACATTCTTGGGAATATCTCGTAGACTTTGTGATTCTCTCTCCTAAAGATGATATGGGTGGGTACCCTCTAATTTTAGGATGACCATGGTTGGCCACTATTGATGCCTTCATAGCTTGCTTGTTAGGAAAGATGACCATCTCTAACAGCGTCAACACCAAAAAATTGACACTCTACTCTCCTTCTCAACCTATGTTGCAGGATGAGGATGTCATGTGGCCAGAATTAGATGAACTTGATCTCAAAACCAACTCAATCCAACAACTCATGGTAATAGGAAGAGAGTTGTTTCTAGCCTCTCAAGAAGAAGATAAAATAATTTCATCTATCCTCACTAATGACTATGACATAGATTTCCAGATGTGTCCGCAATCAGACTGTGTTTTAGAGACTATTTTGACCACTCCAAATGCATCTTCATATTCACTATCTTCCAGCTATCTTCATCTCCTATTAACACATGATTTGACTTCATTACCAATTGCTGAGTTGGCCATGATGGATCAGGTCAAAAAAATGGAAATCAGCACTGGCAAAGAATTGAATATTAGCTATAACCTATCATTGCCCCGCCAAAAGGATATCCTGCAGCTGCTACAGGACAACCAACAGGCCTTTGCTTGGGATTACACCAACATGAAAGGGATATCTCCTAAGCTTTGTACCCATCAGATCTACATAATTCCAGATTATAAACCTGTTAGGCAACCACAAAGAAGGGATATAGTCAAAAATAAGCTCCTTAATGCCAGGTTTATCTATCCAATTTCCGACAGCCAATGGGTGTCACCTCTTGTCATAGTGCAAAATAAAGGAGGTAAATGGCATGTTTGTGTTGATTACAGGGAGCTCAATACCGCCACTAAAAAGGACCATTTCCCACTCCCATTTATAGACCAAGTCCTAGACAACCTAGCAGGAAAGAAGTATTTTTCCTTCTTGGATGGGTTCAGTGGTTACAACCAAATTCAAATAGCTCCCGAGGATCAGGAGAAAACTACCTTCACCTTTCCTTGGGGGAATTTTGCATATTTTGTACTCCCTTTCAGCCTATGTAATGTCCCTACCACTTTTCAGCATGAAGTCATTAGTATTTTTTCAGACATCTCTTCCGATTGTATGGAAATCTACATGGATGACTTCACTACCTATGGGCACACATTTGATGAAGACAAGGACAATCTGGATAAAGTCCTCTGATGATGCCAAGACTACAATCTCTTGGTCAAAAGTGAGAAGTGCTTTATAATGATGGAAGAAGGTGTCATGTTGGGACATTTTATTTCTTCACATGGCATCCAAGTTGACCCCACAAAAATTTCAGTCATCCACACTCTTCCAACACCAGAGAAGCAGAAAGATGTTCAGAGTTTCCTTGGCCATGCTGGGTATTATAGATGGTTTTTCAAGGATTTTAGCTAGATTGTAGGTCCCCTCTATAATCTATTAAAAAAGGACTTTGATTTTACTTGGAATTCTGAGTGTGATAAGGCTTTCCTGTAGCTGAAGGAAGTTCTAACCACTGCACCCGTACTGCGTGGATCGAATTGGGGTCTGCCATTCCACATTCATACCGATGCCTCAAATTATGTTGTTGGGGCAGTATTGGGCCAGCAAGAAGAGGCAATTGAGCACGCCATTTATTTTATCAGAAATAATCTGTAGGGTGCTGAATTCAATTATACCATGACCGAAAAAGAGCTTCTTGCAATAATTTATGCTCTGAACAAGTTTAGGCATTATATTACTGGTTATCAGATTTTTGTCCACACTGACCATTCTATGATCTGGTATCTGATGAATAAACCAGCTATCTCAGGAAGATTGGCTTGTTGGTTACTACTCATGCAGGAATTTGACTTCACAATCATCGACAAGCTAGGGAAAGCCAATTTTGTAGCTGATTTTCTCTCTCGCTTGCACATTCCCGATGATCCTGTAGCCATCGATGACAATTTTATGGATGAACATTTATTCTTGTTGCAAGAACACAATCCATGGTACACTGATCTTGCCAATTATCTCACAACTGGTCACACTCCGACCCATTTCTCTTCCAAGGACCGTCGCCTGTTAGCTGAGAAAATTTTCAACTTTTCTTGGATTGTTGGTTTCATGTTTTACACTGGCCTAGACTAAGTTGTGTGACGATGCATTCATGAGGATGAGACTTATGACATCCTCCAGGCATGTCATAACAAACCATGTGGTGGCTACTTTTTAGCCAAAAGGATGGCCTTCAAAATTCTGACTACAGGATATTATTGGCTGACTCTCCACAAAGATGCTGCTCAGTACACCAAGAAATGTGATTAGTGCTAGTGAATGGGGAGGCCTACTAAAACCGATGAGATGCCTTTACAGCCACAAGTGGTGGTCACACCCTTTGATAAGTGGGGCATTGATTTTTTTGGCCCCATTGACCCTTCCTCTCAAGGTAAGTCTTACATTTTGGTTTGTACAGATTATGCTACTAAATGGGCCGAAGCTAAACCAATGAAACATCTAAGAGACAATAATGTTGCTAAGTTCTTGTATGAGTGCATTTTTACCTGCTTTAGTGTTCCAAGGTAAATTGTCTCCGATCAAGGGGTGCAATTCACTTCCAACCTCATTGCTACTTTGATGGAGGAATACAACATTCATCATGCCAAGTCCTCTCCTTACCATCCGTAGGCCAATGGTCAGGTTGAGGTCACTAACCAAAAATTGGAGGCCATTCTTACCAGAACTGTGGTTGTTCATAAGAAGGATTGGGTAGCTAGGCTTCCTGAAGCACTATGGGCTTAACGCACTATGTGGAAGTCTACTATAGGATTCACCCCATTCCAACTAGTCTATGGAAAAATGGCAATGATGCTAGTTGAGTTTGAACATAAAACCTTGCGGATAGCATTAGAGCTCAATCTTGATCTCACTATAGCCCAACCAGACAGTGTTCTCACCCTGAATCATCTGGATGAATGGAGGAAATTTTCTTTAGCCAACACCAAGTTGGTGCAACAACAACAGAAGTAGTGGCATGACAAGTTTATAAAAGATAAAACATTTTCCATCGGTGATTGGGCTCTCTTGTACGACTCTAGATATCAACACACCCTTGGGAAGTTCCAAACTCGTTGGTTAGGATCCTATGAAATAATTGTTGTATTTTAAAATGGTGTTGTGCATTTGTCAACCGTTGACCTTGTTTGGTTCAAGCTACTATTAATGGCCAGTGACTCAAGCTGTACCATAAACCATAGAGAAAATTTGAGTTCTTGCAATAGTTTGCCAACACTGCGGTTCACAACCCTCCTGCAGCACAAGAATGTGAGCCACTTGCTCATATTTAGTCTTCACTTTAAAATATGGTTGCATCACCCAATAATAATTACTTTCTTTCAGAAAGTACTTTTCTCTGTAATAAACATTCAATTCATTCTTTCTTTTCTGCCACCCTTCCACCTCATCATTTCCCAACATCGGATGGCAATTACTCCATTCATTTCATGAAGTTGTCGCTACGTCATTAGGTATGTGTACTTTCCTTGGCATTTAATTCATTAATATGTTTTTTTTAGCTTTTCTCTTGTCATATGTGCCATGGTGGGACCCTCGGTGTACTTTAGTTGGGGGGATAGAAAATCTATGATTTGTCCTATATAACTATGCACATATTGTATGATATATTTTTCAAACTTTTTAAACACTTGTCACAAATATTACATGTTGTACCCTTGATTGGACAGCCTCCAAATGAGCGATTAAATTCACACAAATAAGCTAGCCAAGGTGTCCATATGGATGTCTATTGAGTAATCATGAATAGTTAAATCTTTCAAGATATGATAGATATGCATTCATTTCTCCATTTAGCATTTGAAATCTCAAAGTCCAGAACTTTCCATTTCATTTCTATAGCTTTGTTTTTCTGACCTTCTCTACAAAATTCTTGATATAGCTTGTAAAACATCTATGCATTGCTTGTACATTCTTGTGGTGTGTATCCTCTAAACTCTATGGCCATGGGGGGTGATTTAATCCATTCTAAGCCCACAGTTCATGACGTCCTGTTAAATAATCAAGACTGCAGGCTATTATTCTAGGCCAGAGGATGGATGGATTACATTTTGAAGCTCACTAATCAGAATGGGGTAGCTACTATTAAAGGACTAAAGATACTATTTTCACAAGAAATTGTAGCAGAGGTAATGGGGTTACCGTAGGAAGGCGAGGAGTTTTTAGAGAATTTTGACCTAACAATCGCAAGAGCATAGTTTACTCTACACGCACACCCACCATGGGAGATTGAAAAGAAACAAGGCACTCACAGATTGTCTTTGCCAGAAACCTTTAAGCAGTGTGCGGTTTTTGTGATCAAATATTTCACCTATGAGGTCGACAAGCCTACCTACATGCAATACATTTCAAATTTCTAAGTTGTTTGAGGCATGACAAAAGACCTATCAATGTGCCAAATTTCCTCTACAACATTCTACAGAAAAGAGCTATGGTAGTGCAGGAAGGTAAGCCTAACAATGTCTCCCATAATTGTCTCATTAAGCTTATAGTAGAGAGAGAATTGCAAGACTACCCTAATGTCACATGGGAAGAATTCTTAGAAGGGAAATTAGAAGAAACCCTAAGACCATTAGGGAGTAGGGTTGGAAGAAGACTCCAAATAGAGAAAGGAGTTTTCAAAGTCATTGAAGAATTAGGAGCAGGTTCGTCTTCAGCAAGGAAGCCTAGGACTAAAAACTCTAGGTGTCCTTCTGAAGCTTCTACATCTGGGTCATCCCAAAACAAGGGAAAATAGGAAATTTTTGAGGGAGAATCCCAAGAGAAAACTATTCCTCCTTCTGATTATACAACTGCTACCCCTGCTGGGAAAGGAAAGGAAAAGGCAAAGTTAGTTACCTTTGGTAAGAAAGTGGATCCTACAACTTTAGGTACTTCACGGAAGTGAAAGACTGCTAATAAGGAGGAAACTCCTTTACGAAGAAGCAATAGGAAAAAGAAGGGTATGGCCATATATATGCTGCCAGAGAATGTAGTACTCAACCTTGATTCCCCTGACTCAGGAGGCAAACAAGCTTTCGAGGTTGTTGGGGTCAAGGAATGTGTAATGATTAAGGATGATTCCACCTCTGAAGAGCAAGAATTTAGATTCCATAAAAGGGATTCATCTACCAAAGAAACCCAAATCAGTGATGATTTCGTGGAAGTAGATAATAACGATGACTTCTTTGAGGGAGACCCTGTTCCTAATGAAGGTATGCCAAACTCACCCATCACAATAGTAGAACAACATTTATTTGAAGACAATTTTGATGTTGCTACGAGTGGGAATACACCTCCTACAGTAGAAGGGGAGGATCTGTTTGAAGAAAACCCTAGCATTTACATGATGGTCGAGAAAGTTTTAGATAAAGAGTTGGACAAATTAGTTGCTATAGCTCAGCAATATAGTAATCTAGAAAGGGCCATCATCATTCATTTAGATTTTCTAGGAAATGTAGCAATAGGAGATGATGGATCAGCAGGAGAAAAACATGATGAATGTGATCTGCCAGAGGTACCTTGTCCTGTAACTCCATTCTCTATTATTTTTTGGTTAGTTAACCAGTTAATCATGGAAAGAGAACAATGGCAAAGGCAGAAGAAAGATTTAAACCAAGTTATTGATCAAACTTTTGAAGAGTTGGTAGAGAAGGAGGAAGAGGTAGAACAGCTCCAAGAAAGATTGACTAAAGTAATGTTAGTTATCCCTGACCTGATGAGCTGTAGGTCCCCTTCCCTAGTATATGCCATTTTTCTTAAAGAAAAATTATTGAATTATCAATTGACCAATATATTCAGGGGCAAGTCTCCTTTGTTAAATGAGCCCAATCAGTTTTTTCAAGCCTTCCATAATTCTCTTGCAGCCATACAAAACTTATTATGTGAATTCTTCCTGCATAATCTAGTTGTACCTAACGATAGGATTTGGAATCCACTACCCTATGTCAGAGATATCCAGCTTAGGGCACTTATGTCCTAGATGTAGAATGAGATTAGTAGGGAGTCTTAGGCTAAAATTTATAGGGAATTAGAGGATGAATTTCCTCTACACTTACAACCAAAGGCTAAAGATCCCAAAACATACTATTACCATTGGATGAAGTTAGCACAGTCAAACCCAGGGGAAAAGATCATCAACCCTGTTAGCGATGCAGCCTATAATGAATACACTCAGATGGCTGAAACAACATTAGCTGAGGCCACAAAATCCCTCCAATGGCACTGGATTACTATGACCGTAGATATGAGGAATAAGGAATCCCATTCACCGCTTAATTTTGCAATGGCAAATAAACATGCTCCCTCGTATGTCATGTTGGGCAGAGAAAGGAAAAGCTATTGGCTCCCATTAATGTTCCAACCACCTCTCCTTCTTTCACCTCTTCTACATATTTTAGGAAGCTTGGAAAATCATGACATGGCAGTAGAGGTCAGAAGGTGGGAAGCATACAGGGACAAAAATGGTTTTTATTGGAGTTTTTCTGATGGAGGGGTTGGTTAGAAAATAGTTGTGGATCTTAGAATGCACGCCAGGCTACAAAACTACCTCTTTGCTTGAGGACCAGCAAAGGATTAAGCTGGGGGGAATGATAAGACCAAGATAGGGCCTGATAGTTCTATGTTTTCATATGTTTTATGACTACTTTTGAAAGACTTTATATGTTTTCATGATACTTTCCAAAACTGTTTAAATATCTTAGGACTGTTATATCTATGGGTGTATGCAGATATATGTGAAATATTTTTGAAAAAGTTTATAATATGCTATCTATGTGTTATATGGATATATGGAATTAAATCTAATACCTTTCTTTCTTACCTAAATTCAGGTGGGTTTCCTGTAGCCATATGATGAAGAGCGAGGTAGTAAATAAACTTGTTATGAATTCTTTGTCTTGGATATGTGCACATGCTAACCCTTTTTGCAGAGGCAATGGATCCATGAATAAGGAAGGAGTCAACATATGAGGAACATCAACATATGAGGAACATAGTAATGCTTTGAAAGGATCAACCATGGTGGAGCTCATAGTGGTTCTACTACTGTGGGTGAGAAAGAGTCCTATTGCGGTTAAATCATAGCTGAAGTGGTCGCGATGGAGTAAATCCAGCAGTAGCATGTTCCTAGATTCATGAATTTATAAATGTAGTTTGTTCCTTCAGTTTAAGTTGTTGGTTGTTTTCTTTATGATTTCCATATCCCTAGTGTTGGGGAAGTCCTAGTCAATAGGAGTTTGTTTCAAGTTATTGTTAAATAAAGCTGGAAGTTTTATTCCTAGTAGTCAGTCAATAGATAGAGAGTTGTTATTACAGTATTTCATTGTAATTCAGAAAGAGATATACAGTCTTATTTTTTGTATCCTATGTAATCCATGTTTTATGAATAAATTATGAGAGCTTAAACTTCTAGTATCTGAGATCTTGTTTATTCACACTTTCGTGGGGGCCCACACAGGAGGTGAATCTAATTCATAGTTATTTCAATAAGTAGGTTACAAGTTATTTGAAGAAAGTAGGACTCTATTTCTCTTGTAGCCACTAGTAATAGTACCAGTGATTGTTCCTACAGCAAAGGCAGTTAGTTAGTTTATCATTCAAGTAGCATAGGATTAAACTTACTATTTCAGCAAGTCATTTCATCTTTAGACTACACTGTTGGTATTTCATTTCCTAGTTTAGTTCCTTTCAAGTATTTTCTATTTACTAATGATTTCTTTCAGAATAGATTAGAGCATATACTTTTCTATTGCCATTTCAAGTTTACACCCCTGGTCAACTATTTAATGAGTTCAATGTATTGTTTCTAGTAGAAAGGATGCATAATCCTTAACTATAAGAGGTATTATATAGAGAAATAAATAGGGGTGGACTCTTGCTTCTAAAGTGCATCGATTATTTTGGTTGGTTGAGGAGGTAACTATAGGAGGTAGATTGGATTGTCAAACAGTGAAAGACTCTTCAAAAATGCATTCATTTCGAAGCTCCAATAGTAGTACATGGACCATTTAGACACGACAAATGGCTATTTTTGCCCCATGTATTTTCAGTATGATTGGGATCATTATGAGTCAAGTGAGGGGGTGGATACATGGGTTCCACAGTATCTAACTCCTTTATCTATGGCACTCTCTATAAGAAATGATGACATGTACACTTCAGTTGAGTATGACCATCTTTCATATCTTTTGCAGCCAAGAGATGTTTTTGCATTGGTTGCACCACAGGGGACTAATGAGAAGTCAGATTATTTGTTAGCACATTGTGTATGAGGTAAATAGAAGCTTGTACAACCAATGGAAGATGGTGATGGGTTCACGTATCCTACTGGTTCAGATGTTGTTGCAGGAACATGGTCGTGAACATACAAGATTAGAAATAATGGAATTCCTGCATTTCAAGACTATGAGAAGCACAAAACTATTCTCATGTATTCACACCTTGTTGTAGCAACAAATGTCAAGTTGTCAAAGCATAAAGGAAGACCAAAGATAAAAGAACTTTGGACTATTAGTACTGTTGATCATGAAGCACTATTGGAGACCCTGAAGCAAAGAGATGACTCTTCAGGAACACTTGACTAGGTAATAAGTTAACTTAGTGGAAGGTTTTCTAAGTTTGTTAAGCTTAAATTCAATACATTAATTTCACCTTTCTTAGATTCTATTTTGAGTCAATAAACTTTGTTTGTATGTGGTTTGTAACTTGTACAGGAGCACCTATAAAGACACCTAGGGTCACCATGGATCCAATCAGAGATAGAAGGACAAAAGAATCCTTAATGGTTAATTGAGATATTTTGAAACCTATAATGGCAATTTGTAACAATCAATTTGATTTAAAAGTTAAATGTCCTAGATTTATTGATAAGGAATTTGGACCAAAATCATGTATGGGTGGCCAATAGTCCCAACAAGGGATCTAAGTATAGATTTTCTCAGAAATAGGAAATGAAAACCCATAATTTTTTATTAGTTACTTATGTAATTTGCATGGTTTGAATTCTTACATGTTTGATCGTTGTTTCTAATGCTTTAAGGATATTATTTTTTATCATTTTAAACAATATTTGATGCTTTGAAAGTTCATTTGAATTAGATGGATACATACATGATAGATGTAAATGATTCACTATCGCATGAGGGTCAGTTGAAAGTAGCTCTGTAGTCTATATTTGAAACCATCTGTCCTGGAATCAAACCATCAGCTCCATGAGCTCTAGTTGGCCGGGTAAATGGTAGTGACAAGCCCATTCCATCCACGGAGTCACTAGAACACTCACGACCATGTTTGACAAAAGTGACCCCAAGGTGAACTAAGCACGATTGGGCAGTGATCTTCCAAGGATTGTATCTTAGACCTTGTGAGAGGTATCGACAAGCTGTTAGGAGCTATGGGATCATGTTTTCAAGGTCTACAATAAACTCTCTAAGTTTTGGGGGATTCAAATTCATTTACATTTGTAAAGGTAATCTCAGTCGATGCCAAAACTTGCAGTGAGGGTTAATTGAAAGTAGCTCCATAGTGTATCTTTCAAACGATCCATCCTGGCATCAAACTGTCTACACCATTGACTCTGGTTGGTAGGGTAAATACTAGTAATAACCCTGTTCCATCCACAAAGTCACTAGAACACTCATGACCAGGTTTGACCCAAGTGACTCTAAGGTGCACTAAGCATGATTGGGAAGCAATATTCCAAGGCTTGTATCTTGGAAATTATGAGAGGTATTGACAAACCACTATGGGATATGAGACTATACTTCCAAGCTATACAATAACCTCCCTCATTTTTGGGTGATTTAAATTATTTTGCATTTGGCAAGGCAATCTCAGTCGATGCAAAAACTAGTAGTGAGGGTTAGTTGAAAGTAGCTCTATAGTGTATCTTTTAAACCATCCATCCTGGCATCAAACCATCTACTCCATTAGCTCTATTTGGCTGGGTAAATGCTAGTGACAACCCTTTTCTATCCACGAAGTCATTGGAACACTCACGACCACGTTCAACCCAAGTGACCCCAATGTGCACTAAACACAATTGGGAAACAATCTTCCAAGGCTCATATCTCAGACCTCGTGAGAGGTATTGAAAAACCACTAGGGGTTACATGATCATGTTGTCGAGGTCTACAATAACCTCTCTCATTTTTGGGCGATTCAAATTGATTTGCATTTGGCAAGGTAATCTCAGTCGATGCCAAAACTTGTAGTGAGAGTCAATTTAAAGTAGCTCCATAGTGTATCTTTCAAATCATTCATCCTAGCATCAAAATGTCTACTACATTGAATCCAGTTGGCTGGGTAAACACTAGTGACAACCCTATTCTAGCCACAGAGTCACTGGAACGCTCACGACCATGTTTGACCCAAGTGACCCCAAAGTGCACTAAGCAGAATTGGGCAGAGATCCTCCCAGGATCATATCTTGGATCTTACGAGAGGTATCAACAAACCATTAGGAGCTAAGGGATCATGTTACTGAGGTTTACAATAACCTCTCTCAGTTTTGGGCGATTCAAATTTATTTTCATTTGGCAAGGAAATCTCAATCAATGCCAAAACTTATAGTGAGGGTCAATTGAAAGTAGCTCCATAGTGTATCTTTCAAACCGTCCATCCTGGCATCAAACTGTCTGCTCCATCAGCTCTAGTTGGCTAGGTAAATGCTAGTGACAATCTGGTTATGTCCACAGAGTCACTAGAAAACTGGCGGCCATGCTCGACCCAAGTGACTGTAAGGTGCACTAAGTATGATTGGGCAGAGATCTTCTAAGGCTTGTATCTTAGACCTCATGAGAGGTATAGAATAAATGTCAAGGGATACTAAATTGTGTTACCAAGGTCTACAATAACCTCTATCAGTTCTGGGCGATTCAAATTCATTTTCATTTGGCAAGGAAATCTCAACCGATGCCAAAACTTGTAGTGAGGGTCAGTTGAAAGTAGCTTCATAGTGTATCCTTCAAACCATCCATCCTTGCATCCAACCATCTACTCCATCAACTTCATTTGGCTAGATAAATGCCAGTGAAAACCCTTTTCCACCCATGGATTCATTGGAACATTCACACGACCACGCTTGACCCAACTGACCCCAAGGTGCACTAAGCACGATTGGGCAATAATCTTCTAAGGCTTGTATCTTAGACCTCGTGAGAGGTATCAACAAAAAATTCAATGGCTATGGGATTGTGTTGTTGAGGTCTACAATAAACTCTCTCAATTTTGGGTGATTCAACTTTGTTTTCATTTGGAAAGGAAATCTCAGTCGATGCCAAAACTTGTAGTGAGGGTCAGTTGAAAGTAGCTCCATAGTGTATCTTTCAAACCATTTGTCCTGGCATCAAACTTTCTACTACATCAGCTCCGTTTGACTAAGTAAACACTAGTGAGAACCCCATTCTATCCACAGAATCACTAGAATGCTCACGACCACGTTCAACCCAAGTGACCCCAAGGTGCACTAAGCATGATTGGGTAGCGATCTTCCAAGGCTCATATCTCAGACCTCATGAGAGGTATCGACAAACTATCAGGGGCTAAAAGATTGTGTTTATGAGGTCTAAAATAAAGTCACTCAATTTTGGGTGATTCAACTTCATTTACATTTGGAAATGCAATCTTAGTTGATGCCAAAACTTGCAGTGAGTTTCAGTTGAAAGTAGCTCCGTAGTGTATCTTTCAAACCATCTATCATGGCATCCAACCATCAGCTCTGGTTGGCCAGGTAAATGCTAGTGACAACCCCATTCCAACCATGAAGTCACTAGAACACTCATGACCATGTTTGATACAAGTGACCCCAAGGTGCACTAAGCACGATTGGGCCGCAATATTCCAAGGCTCATATCTTAGACCTCGTGAGAGGTATTGACAAACTATTAAGGGCTATGAGATTGTGTTTTTGAGGTTTAAAATAACCTCTCTTGGTTTTGGGCGATTCAACTTCATTTGCATTTTCCAAGGCAGTCTCAGTCGATGCTAAAACTTGCAGTGAGGGCCAGTTGAAAGTAGCTCCATAGTGTATCTTTCAAACTGTCAGTCCTAGCATCAAATAGTCTGCTCCATCAGCTCTGGTTGGCCAGGTAAATGCTAGTGAAAACCTTGTTCCTCCCATGGAGTCATTGGAACACTTGCAACTATGCTTGACCCAAGTGACCCCAAGGTATGTGACTGAGGACAACAAATTCATTACATCTATTAATTTATTACATCTAGGTAATTTATTACATCTATTGTAACAAATTCAAATAAATTGACATATAAATTCAACAATATATAATTTAAATCATAATGATAATCATAGTCAAGATATAACTTCACCATTCAATTCCATAAACATGAATAATAAATGTGTATACAGAAGATGACACAAATATAACATAAAAATGAAAATGTTCTATATATTGAAAGTATCAAAAGTATCTCCATATATAAATATGGCACATGCCATTTCAAAATGTCTACAAAATCAATGGTTCAAGGTGTACAATGTGGTAGATATGCCATCTCAAAATGTGCCAAGTGGCATCTCTAAATGAACACAACTAAAACTAAATCCTATGTCATATAGGGATCATCAAAATGTATCCTCTTTGAAGAACTAAATATAT
>MU218915.1:6520-44106 GCA_018584345.1 Thuja plicata | reverse complement strand
GTATATGCATATATACATATATACGTATATATATATACATATATATATATATATATATATATATATATATAACAAACAGAGCTCATAGCAGGGTCATGTGGTGCTCAAGTAGTGAGCTCATAAATAATGCATGATGCCCTAGCTTGTAGCTTGCGATCCATCAAGACATTTCCTCATGAAATGATCATAAACGGGGATTACCACATAGTGAATATCAATAGAAAAACAAATAAAGAGGGATCAAAGACTACATGCTATCAAAATAGAATGGCAGTGGTGATTCAATGCATCTACAACCTCAAGAACATGGGAGCATTGATCCAATAACACCAAATACATTACAAATACCAAGCTAGTCACGGTCTCAATGAACTAAATAATGTATATATAAAACAATATATGGTGCACAACAGCAGCAAACATGCAATGACAACAATAACATCATACATATATATGTATATATGTATATATGTATATGTATATGTATATGTATATGTATATGTATATATGTATGTATATATGTATATACAAAAATGTATACATATGTGTATGTATATAACAAACAGAGCTCATAACAGGGTCATGTGGTGCTCAAAAAGTGAGCTCATAAACAATGCATGATGCCCTAGCTTGCAGCCTACGAGCCATAAAGACTTTTCTTCATGAAATGATCTTAAATGGAGAGTACCACATAGTTAATATCAACAGAAAAGCAAATAAATAGAGATCAAACACAGCATGCAAGAAAAATAGAATGGAAGTGGTGATTCAATGGATCTACAACCTCAACAGCATGGCAACATTGATCCAATAACATAAAATACGTTACAAATGCCAAGCTAGTCATGGTCTCAATCTAATAAACAGTGTATATATAGAACAATATATGGTGCACAACAACAACAAGCATGCAATGACAACAATAACATCATTAAATGATCATGAAATCATTTAATGACAACAAAGATTTCCTCATGAAATGATCATAAACAAGGAGTACTACATAGTGAATATCAACAACAAAACAAATAAAGATAGATCAAATACTTCACACAATGCCTTGAAGGTAATAGAAATGATGCTCTAGCTCTCAAAGGTCACGAGTCATCATGCATTCCAAAAGCAAAGATGTAAACTGTTGAACATTGTTTTGACACAAGCCAACTTGCTAGGATCTCGAGATTTGATTTCCTCTATTGAAATAATAACAGAGTTATTCCCAAGGTTCTCTGGGCTCAGGTCACAACCTTCTTGGTTACTCAGTTGAATATAAATGTGATTTTTCACGAGGAGACCTTTCCTAGTATGTTCAAGACATCAAACTGCAAAATACTGTTAGTTTCTTTTTTGATGTTTTCCATTTTAACAAGTATGGGTATGGTAAATAACATGCAACTTTTGTATTTTTCAAGATAGCAATTTTTAGAATTTCAAGAAAAAATTTAAAGAGATGAGGGTAACAAGAAATGTAGCAAATTGCAGAGAAAAGTGAAATCCTAAAGACATAAAATGCTGTAAACCCTTCCTTCCGAATTGAATGCTGGAGAGATTTGGAACAACCCACAAAGCATAAATCAGACCACCTCACAATTCACTACTCCACAGATGCAAGTGTTTGGAGAAAATATATGTTTTACTCGTACAAGATATTCATAATCTATCAAATCGTGAAGCCACCAAGACATGTGCACCCACAAGACAGATTTATCGTTAAGCCCAAAGATGCTCTCCTCCACACATTCATCATAGCAAGGTAGATATACAACAACAAACTCCAACTAAAAGTAGCATGAATTTGAAACACAACAACACAAAGGGCTCTCTGAAATAAAGAATAATGTAAGCATACACTCAATAAATTCCCATAGATAGCAGCAATTTACACACCATGAATGAAGCACCCAATGTAAATCTTTATTGTATTAAGAAGTTAGCCTTTTACATTGGTTTTTTATTACAATATATAGAGTTTTGATCTACAACTCTAATTTTCAGAGTTAGGGCATCAGAGAGTCTAAACTAAAGAACAAAAGCTAAAAATAGAACTTTGCTGAAGGGAAACTATTGCTAACTGATACTATATAACTTGCATAGATTCTTAAACCCATTTACAATCCATTTTCTCATTCAAAGAGGGAAAAATTCTCCAAGAAGAGAAAGGGAAAGAAGGTAATTTTCTTCTGTGAACTTGGAGTCTTCTTCTTGATTCTTGTGGTTCTCCTTGGATTCTTCATCTGAGGCTATTTCTGGCAGTGGGAACTGATAGGAGACCCTTAGTCCCTCTAAAATGAACTCAAGTTGTCCATTAATCTAATCTGGAGTCCAACTGGTGTTGAAAAAAGTTACCTCGCTGGAAGCACCCAGTTTTTTCAGACCCCGACCTCTACCCTGAAACTTTAATGTCTTTAAAATTTCTTAAGTGTTTCCCAAAATTCAAAATTTGGAAGAGTCCCAAAACTTTAGACTTTTCACAGGCCAAAAGGCCAAAAAAAATTGAAGCAACCGAAAAGGCCAAAAGTTTTGAAGGCCGAAAGACCGAAAATGCTACTTGTTTTCAGGGCCGAAAGGCCGAAATGTCAGAGGCCAAAAACTCTACCTTAGTAGAAATTTAGCCAAGTGTGAAAATCTTTCCCTATGCACCTGTTAACTAGACCTTGAAGCTTTATCCAGGAAAGACCGCTGGGTGAGCTATCCAGATCCTCTGTACTATCTCCTAAACTTCTTCAAAATTGATCTTCTTTCTTTTTATCTTGGCGACCCTTCATTCTTGCTTCTTTCTTAAGATAGTTAATTCAGAAGAGAAGAATGTGAGCTCTTCTTTATATTGGGACATTCTTTGTATTTCCTCTTTATGGTAAAATAACTGCTATAGGGACTCTTTAGTGTTAACTCTTGCCAAAATGTCTTTGAAATGTTGAACCACCTCTTTTGACAAATGTAGAGCTTGTTTGTCTTTATCCCAATATACATCAAGGCCGACCTCTGTGAAGAACACATCCATATCTTAAATCAATTTTATTACTTCCTCTTGCTTATCAACTATGAGGGCCTGGTGTTTCTTGTAAACCTTAATTGTTTTGGTCATCTATTCAGTCCATGCCTTAAATTTGTCCAGTTCTTCACCTTTATAGACCTTCACCAGGATTTGGAAACGTTGCTCTTGGATTATCTCCAAGTCTTGGAGGGCTACTTGCCACTAAACTACTTCTGAATTTATACCACCATCATTCTCCACTAGTTCAATTAGTAAATTGTCCTTGACCAATATAGTCTGGTACAACTTGAATACCAATGGGATAGCCTTCTCTCCAAATTGTTCAAAGTCATTTCACCAATCAGCACTTTCCTAGATGAAAGAAGGAGTCAAACCTGTTGGTAAATCTGGTGTAGCCCTTTTATCTAGCATGGATTGTAATTAAGCCTCTAAACAATTTGGGTCAATAGGACCCACCATCTTTTGAGTGAACCCTTCTAGAGGTTCATTTTGATCTGTTAAGGATTTGATGGTCTCTTAATCTTTATTCATGAACTCCAAAGTGTGCTTAAGCCCTAGAGCTATTAGTGTCTTTCTCCCTTCTCTGGTAGGTTCACCCAAATCCACCTCTCTGAATGTATAATCTTCCATTGTGCTAGGTATTTGACAAGTGCTCGGGGGTGGGATAGCTATCTATGCTTTCCAATGAGCCCTAGTGTCCTGAGTCACATATGACATGGTTCTTGCCAGTACATCAATTTTTGCCTGGTGGAAGGATTTCCTTATAGAGGTCATTTTTTTATCCTCTCGATCCAATTCATTGGTGTAAGTTCTCTTCCTGGGTTGTATCTCCTTGATAAACTAAGTAGGTTTGTCAGATGCAGTTGCAGGTTCATATGGCACAACATGGAGGCTCGAGGTTAAGCCTTGTATTCCCAGAGTTATCTCTTGCTTTGATTCCTTCTCCTACCCCCTTTCTTGTTTTCTCTCTCCTTCATTCATTCTTTCCCCTTCTGTATCCATATCCATTTCTCCTTCTTCCTTATCTTCCTCCACCTCATCTTGTTTAGTTACCACATTTTCTCCTTCTTTGTCTGGGCCTTTGTCTGCTGAAGAGTCAATTAGTACTTCTAACCTAAGACTGGTCATGGCCTCCAGAGTGGTCTAAAAAGGTGATGTATCTTCCATACTTACTGCTTCTTTGGAAACCTGGGTGGAGCATGGTGAAGGGATTGATGTTGATGGAGTAAGTGTTGGTATGACTAGAGTGGGATATGAGAGAATGGTAGTAGTAGAAGAGGAGGGTGGATTTGGTGTAGGAGTAGGTGTTGGGGTTGGAATTAATGGTGGTGGAGTAGGAATTGGAGGTGGTAGAGAAGTTGGTGGAGTAGGGACATGAAGTGGTGGAGTGGAAATAGGTACTTCCCCTACTATATTATCCATATTAGTGATTCGAGCTATCCCACTATCCTGAATCTCAGGCCCTTGAGTGGAACTAGAGCTCACTTGTGTAGCAGGGACATCCATTGAAGGATTGGTGAACTAGACCGGTGGTGTAGTGAGGGTCACCTGGGGCTGAATAAGAGATGGTTCTCTAGTGTCTACATCCTAGCCATGATCTGAATAGCCTTCAAGTCCTTCAAAATAAGAAATCATAAACTCATCAGATCCTAAGGCATCCAAAGGATTATCCTTCTCTTTATGATCTTCTTTACATTTCTTGGTATCTTCCTTTTCTCTCCTTTTTTGCAATCTCATGCTTTGGACTAGGTGCTCATCTTCTTCTACTTCCTTAGACTCTTCTTGTACCATTTCTAACCACAGAGATTTAGAACTCTTCTTCCTCTTATATGTTTTCTTTCCCTTCTCAGCGGTGAGAGGAGATTGGCCAGAGGTAGATTGGCCTTCACCTGATAGGGATTGTGATGACTCTGCTGGTGGATCAAACTGGCATTTTATTAATGTTTTCTTGGGCCTAGGATTAGACACATACTCAACAGGTCTTTCATGACCCTACATGGTTCTTGGCTTCTAAGGGGAAGCTTTCTTGTACTTAGGAACTGTGGACTTCTCCCCTTGCTATTTTTCTACTTTCCTTGAGGGCTCCGTCAATGTTTTTACTAGGATTGGACTCATTTTGTGTGGCTTATTGATCCAATTTGTTGTGTTCTTTATCACATGCCTCACCCAAAAGTCCATGTCATCATTTTCATCCTTTTCCACCTTTTTGTTCATGATTGGTCAGTCATATATCTTGTCTTTTGTGTAAATGTCCTCTAAGACCTTATCTGAATCACATTCCTAAACATTTAAGGAGATAGGAACCTTTAATACCTCTTTTTCTAGAGTGAGGTTCATTTTTCAATAGTCCCAGATCCTGACCTCATGATCATCTATGCAGTTTATCCAGTGATCTTCCAAGTGTGGCTCATGTATGTAGAATTTGCCAATAATGTGGTTGTAAGTACCTATGGGGTCAAAATGGGCTCGCACTATTTCATAGAGCTGCAAGGGACAATCATCCCATTCAAAAGCCAAGGATTTGGAAAATTTCATGTCTTGTAGTGTGTATGTTCCCAAAGAGATGGGAAATTCCCAACAGTTCTTCTTTTTATGTTTTATATGCTTTTATGCATCTGCGAGCTGCCTAGCCATCTCCAGTATAATTATCCAATCAAATGGATACTTGGGCAGCTTCTTTGGTCGCAAGGTTGACCCAGCTATCTAAATGTATGTGAAATTACTAAATTGGATAAAATAGGCCCCAATGACCCTTACTTTAGTAGCAACCTCCTCTGACATCCTCTTAGTAAAGTTACCTTCAATGGATTGTATGACTGTGAATATGAATTCATCGTTAACTATCCTTTAGTCAGGGGAATCCTCTAGCATGTTCGCCCTTTTTATCGGCTGTGGGTATACAATGTGGGGCCATGCATTTGGATAATTTAGACTCCCCTTCTTGGTAAGGCTTGCATAATTTGCCCATGTTGCTAGTAAGTAAACCACGTAGGTGCTCATGTAGAACTTAGGATTATGTTTTACTGCTATCAATTGCTCACCCAAATTGTCACTAATAATAGTGCCCCAGTCGAATCTTTCCTTTCATTCTCGGATCCTTTCTATCAATAGGATCATCTAGTGCTCGAGTTGAATGGATTGAGGTAACCCATACACTTGGCTTATCAATATTATGGCTACTTGGATGTCATCTTTCATATAGCCTCCTTGAAGGTCTATCTTGTCCAAATTGTTCTTCCAAAGAGGCTGCTTGAGGTAATCATTGTTCATCATCTCATCTATTTTTTTCTCTCTATTGCCAAACCACTTGGTCCCTTTTCCAATATGGAAGTCATAGAATTGTCTATGCCCTTGTGAAGGTGGAAAATGTCCTCAATGACATCTGACCTTATATCAAGTACCACCTGACCCTCTATGTTTACAACCACCCTTTTATCTGGGTCATAGTGGTGAGCCAGGGTGATGATCATCTCTAAAGATGAGACAGTCACTCGGTGTGTGGCTATTTTTACTAACCCACATAGGACTAATGCGGTGTAGTCATCAGATCTATTTGCTGGCTAAGAACACTGAGTGAGGAACTCATTCCAGTCTATGTTGCCAATGTTAGCATCTGTTATCTCACTATGCTTGTTCCCCACCTTAGAAATCAGGGGATTCCCTTTGTATTGATACTTCATCAGAGAGGTTTTCTTTGGTTCAGTCATTCCTAGACTAAAAATAAGTAATGAGTAGCTTATTAAACATAAAAAACAATTTAAACTAGGAAATCCAGAAACAGAGCTATTTAAACATCTAAGTGCAAATTTTCACACTTTCAGGCCTATGAAAAAAAAGTTATTTAAAGAACAAGGTTCGTCGGACCTTTTGGGATCTGAAAATGTGAAGTGTTCGTTTGCAGATGCCAAAAGTGCAAAAATGTTGAGGAACCCTGAAAGGCCAAAATAAAATGTTGCACAAAGGATGATTTTAGCCTTTTCAAACCTTTTGGTCTTTCAGACCTTTCGAAGGTCCAAAAGGCCGACAAGTCCAAAATGACACTTAACAAAATTTTGGATATTCATTTTTGGCTTTTCAGAGGCTGAAAACCTATGGCAAGGGCCGCGACTGACGAAACAAAAATACCTAAACCCTAAGAAAAAAGGAAATTGGAAAACCCTAGACCCGATAGGGAGGGACATCCCTATCAAAACACAAAGGTACAAAGGCCCAACAACACCAAGAAACAAGGTGCCCTAGGCTAGACAGGCACTAGGAGAAAAAACAAACCCTAGATTGAGACCCAAAAACACAAAACCAAGGCAGGCGAGAAGAACCTACCTCGAAAGAACTAGGAGCGAGAGGAAAACAAGACAGCTCAAAAATACAAGTAGTAAACAAGGAGGAGTAGAAAAAATCACAGGAAGAAGGAAAAAAATGAAAAGTGACTTTAATTTTGAAGGCCTCTCCTATTTATAACCCGTGGGATGACGTCAGCTATTTCAGGCCTTTCGGACTCTAAAAGACCAAAAAATTCTGAAGAGAAAAGTTCCTTCGGCCTTTTGGGGTTTTGAGAGGGTGAAAATACTGAAAGGGCTAGGTTTTTGGCCTTTTGACCATTTCAATATTTTCGAGTAGCTAAGTCCTCCGAAAGGCCGAAAAAAGGCTCTCTTCCTTTCTTTGACATGGTTTAAGAAAATTTCTTCGAGTGCTGACTGGATTTTACACAAGGGGCAAACATGACCTAAAGAAAAAAGACAAAAATGGGGGTCCCCATGGTCAGAGGACCAAAAAATGGGGTGTTTATTATGGACCCACAACAAATAGCCCCCCAAAAAAGGAGGAATGACCAAGGAATTTCTTTATCAACAATACTCTTCCAGAAAGTAGCTTTGTAGTAGAATAGAAGCAAGAGGTGGTGGAGTCGATAATTATTCAATGACCTCCAATCTGAGGCCCTTTCACTGGTTTCCCTATGTGTGTTCATGTGTGTTTATTTCTTGACCCTTGGTTGTGATAACCAAGACACTTGCCATCTATTCCCAACCTTCATCAAATAGACCAGGGCTTCCCTAAAAGAGCTTTGCTACTAGTCAGGCGTTCATAGCCTCGACAAAGTTTTCCCTGAGTTCTAGGTATAACCTTTCTCTTCTACAAGTTGGGTATTCATTGCCTCGGTAGAGGTTGTCATAATAACCCAAGTCCATTCTTCCTGCTAGGCTATACCTTTCTTTTTTTTTTTTTTTGAGTGCTCTATCTTTTGGACAATCATTCTACTCCTTCTTGCTTGGAGATGTATCAAGCCTTGGATGTTAGTGTGTTCCATGCATTCAGGTCCATAACTAATTTTTCTTTGTATTTGATCTTATCCGAGCAATAATTAGGCGGTGTCGCCTAGATTTTTACACTCGTGACCTCTTTGGGGCACTATTCTTTTGAATGTTTCTTTTTCTTTCCTTTTCGGCTCTCCTTTCTTTTGTTATTGCCTCCATATTATGTTTAGACTTGGGTTTTGGGATCGGTGGGTACCCATACCTATGCACTCAGGCTGGCTAAAAGTGATAAATACCCTAGAAACCAATGCCCTTAGGTGTTGTATCTCAATGTGTCCTGTGATCAAGATGACCAAACTCCAAACTCCTTCTTTTATGTCAATGATAATCATCACTACTTTGTCTTTTGGGAAGGTTCTTCTATGCTGCATGTATCCTTGGAGAAATTTGAATAAGAAATACCTCTTCTCCTTTTACGGACCACCTTGGACTAGATCCAAAACAAACTGACCCAAACCAACAAAACAAACCCCGAAAAAAAGAAAAGAACAAACATAAAAGGAAGGAAAGACTAATGGCGATGACGACAAGAAAAAATGCAAAAGTGACTATGGTACAAGGGTTGAAAGATGGTCCCACTTAGGATCCAAAGTAATGTTTGAGGAATTTCCCATTGATAGGCAATGGGGTCAACTCTTTCTACAATGTGCTGATCCTAAAACTGTTCTCCCCCAGGATCTATAATATTTGGTAAGGGCCTGTCTACAGTCTTTGGAACTTGGTGTGGCTGCCTAGCTTTTCTTTTGCCTTATCCCACATGAGGACAAGGTCAGAGATCCTGAAGGCCTTGATGGTAGCTCTCTTGTTGAACCACCTTTTGACTATAGCCTGATTCTTTGATACATGGTCCAAGGCTAAAGTTCATTTCTCCTCTAGGTTCAAGAGATTCATGAGTCTAACTTGTACCTAATTTTCCTCTCCTCAATATTGGTCCATGAATCTCAGAATTGGGATCTTTAGGTTCATAGGAAAGATCGATTGCAAGCCATAGAGTAGTTGATATGGAGACATCCCTAGGGTGTTCTTGATCCTTATGCGATCAATCCACAAATCATATTTCAGCTGCATGTGCCAGTCCCTGGGGTTGTCATCTAGGAGGTGTTTGATCACTATTGTTAGATTTTTTTTTGTAGACTCTGCTACACCATTGCATTGCAGATAGTAATTTGAAGAGAATTTAAGGATTACCTAGCTTTTGAAGGCCCATTGTGTGAGTGAGGCTAAGGAGAAAGAGGGAGCCTTGTCACATACTAGATACAATGGCATCCCAAACCTAGTTATGATGCACTCCTCCACGAATTTGGTCACGATGTCTGTAGTACAATTCTTCAGTGCTTGCACTTCTATCCAACATGTGCAATAGTTGGTGGCTATCTAAATAAACTTATGTCCTACAGATGAAGGGTATTTAATCACTCCAACAAAATCAAAACCCCAATGGGAAAATGGGTGTACCTCATAGACTAGTTGTAGGGGCATCGTTGGGTTTCTCTCTCGAGTTGCGCTAGTTTGGCAAGTGTGGAAAGATCTCACATGCTCGCTAGTATCTTTAAATATTGTAGGCCAAAAATATCCTACCCTTAGGATTTGGTGAGCAGTGACCTCCGCCAATCCATGTCCCATTCTATATTTGTCATGAAAGTCCACCAGGATTTGTTTCACCTCCATTCTATCCAAGCATCTTAAGTACAAACCCTCATAATTATGTTTGTAAAGTTATCCACTTTTTAGCATGTAAGAGCTACTTTTGATTTTTAAATCTCTTCTCCGGGAACCATTCATTTCTTTAGGGCAGCAATTCTATAACAAATAGTAGACCATGTCCTGGTACCATACATCAGTGATCACACCTTGATCGATGTATGTCTGGAAAACTAGACCTTCTTCAAACTCAAAGATCAGCTTCATTAGGCCTTGGCCTCTTACCAACTTCATCAGTTGGATCTCTAGGTCAAACTCTTGGAGGATTGCCATCCATTTTCCTCTCCATTCTCCTAGCTCATTCTACATCAGGAGAGATTTAACTACTGCATCTAGAACTATCCAAATGAGTTTACTCCTTAAAATATAATGTCTAAATCTCTTCACCACCTTGACAAGATAAAATTCCTACTTATCCAAGTTTGGGTATCTAAGCTCAGCATCGTTGAAAGTGAAACTCATAAAGGCAATGGGCCTTTCATCTTCACTATTCTTCTTCTGTGTGAGGATGCTCATGCATGAGTGTTCTAACACAAAAGAGTAAACTTTGAAAGGGATGGTGTAGTCAGGACTGGCTAGGACTGGTGTCGTCTCAATGGCATTCTTAATCTCTTCGAAAGACTTCTTGGCTATGAGATTCCATTCAATCTTGGTATCTTTCTTGAGCATGTCGTTCAATGGTTTTAATATTTTTGTGAAGCCACTGATGAATTTTTTGACGAAGTTGATCTTCCTGAAGAAATATTTCAGTTCCTTGTGGCTATGAGGTAGTGTCAATTTTAGGATTTCCTCCACCCTTTCAGGGTCAATGGATATCCCCTTTTCAAAGATTATATGTTCCAATAGCTTCCCTTCAATTACCCCAAACACATATTTCTTGGGATTGAGGGAGATCCCAAATTATCTGCACCTCTGAAGGCATTTCCTGAGGTCATTTATGTGGTCAATTCTTAGTTTTGAGTAGACTGTGAGATCATCCATGTAAATGATAATGCACCTCCCAACTCATCCTTTGAAATATATGTCCATTTCTCTCTGAAAGGTGGCTCCAGCGTTAATCAGCTTGAAAGGCATCCGTCGGTAGTTAAAAGTTCCCCATTTAGTGGTGAATGCTATTTTTAGCCTGTCCTCTTCCTGTACCATCACCTGATTGTACCTAGAGTAGCCATCCAGGAATGACATCATTTGAGATTCATTAACCTTCTACAACACTTTGTCTAGAGATGGGACTGGATAATTATCCTTTTGAGAGGACTTGTTGAGGTTCTAGAAGTCTATGCATAGCCTGATTTCTCCAGTCTTCTTGCTCACAGGTACTAGGTTCACAACACATGTAGAATGTCAAATTGGGAAGATGATCCTAGCATAGAGAAACTTTTGGAATTCATTTTGGATTAAGGGATCCATAGTGGGATTCACGAGTCTTTGTCATTGTCTAAAAGGCTTAGAATCCAACTTCAAAGGGATGTTGTGCACTATGACTAAGGTTTCATATGTCTTTAATTCTTCATAACTCCATGCTATGATATCTTAATATTCAGTGAGAAGCTAGACCATTTTCTCTTTTTCTTCCTTGGTTCCCACCTTTCTGATGTGGACTTCTCTTGGTTCTTCTTCCGTGCCCAAGTTGTAGGTGTCACATTCTTTACCATCAGGTGTTATGTTGGGGCATCTTCTTATAGTAGTCTTACCACTATCAAAAATCCTCTCTAGCTCTACCATTCCCTTGGGTATGGCATGGGTCTTTAGGTTTATGACACCATGATCATCAGGCTCTTTAGGTTCAATTGTTTCCTCACCTTCCTTCTCCTTGTCTATGATCTACTTTTCAAACACACAAGTGCACATGATAAACTCTAAGATATGCTGATCATCTTGGAAAACTTGAAAGTTAGTGATATTATCCAAAATGGTCGAGGCTATAACAAGTTCAACTAAGAATTTCTTTAGCTTGGATTTCTCCATTGGATGTAGTGAACTGGCTAAGACATCCAATGCATCAGCAACAATATTCTTTCTTCTCGGGGTGGTTTTGATGTTGAAAGCGTCAAAGTCATTGATCAGATCCCATGCCCTATTTTGATATGCCGAGAGCCTCTTATCATTGCAAGTATACTGGCTATGGATTTTCTTGACAACCAATTGTGAGTCTCCTTCCACCGTCAAGATTTTTATTCCCTTCTTGTAAGCTAGGAGGAGTCTGTGAACCAGTGGTTCATGTTCTACAACATTGTTAGTACAAAGAAACTGTAATCTATAAGCATCATAGAAAGACTTACCTCTCCAATTTGTCAATTTGATTCCTACACCTGCTCCTTGTTTGAATTTGGAACTGTCAAAGTGCAATTTCCATATTTGAGGTGGTTTAGTAGGGCTTGGTTTGGTTGTGCCTTTCTTAGAGAAACCCTTGGTCCTTGTTTTTTGGCTCCTCTCTCCATCACTGTCAGAAGAAGTTAATTCTCCTACATATTGAGTATGCCTAGGTTTGGGGAGTTTGTTGTCTTCATCGGATTTGTCTTCCAACATTCTCTTGTAAGGGGGACATGCTCCATCATCTGAGGTACTCTAGTTGCTAAGGATATTCAGGGCAGGGCTTCTATCTTTAAAGTATGACCCACTGTCTTGATTTTGAGGTGAACTGTTTGCAAGGACTGGGCTGTCCATATCTGGCATGGCATTTTTCTTATCTTTTATCCCAAGTACATCTTCTTTTATTGGTAGTGCTTCTGATAGCTTAATCGGTTGGGAAATTTGAGCCAATACTCATGACAAGGCTTCTTGAGAACTAGGGCATGTAAACTCTGAATGAATAGCCTTATGTGATTGGCAATATCCAGGTAGTAACAAGATATTAGGATCTGCATCTTTACCCAGATGTCATAGGCTGGCTGTCATGTTGTTGATGAGACATTTCAAAATGTCATCACCAATTTTTAGCTCAAGGAGACCTTGGATGGGACTATGGTCGTATTCTTCACCCTCTCAAATCTGGAACATAAAAACATGATCCATTCAATAAGTGCCCAAATCGGTTTGGGTGAACAACACTTCAATTGGGGCATTGTATTCGGTGATCATCCTTTTTAGTTTAGGCTCGACATCTATCTTGATCTGGTTGTTCAAACCTCTCCATGGTAGCTAGAGCTAGGTGAAATCTGTGGAGAACCACCCTCTCAAGCACTTGGTCCATTCTCAACTCAACAGCATCCCATAAGTCTCAGGTATGTCCACTATGTGTATATCAATGTGCTCTTGTATCCTAGGATCTGCGACTAGTTGAATGTGCATGTCTTTGAGTACACCAATTACTTTGACCTCAGTTTTGTCCAATTGTATGACCACCCAGTTTGTTACTTGGGGAACCATCCCCAACTTTTGGAAAATTGATAGTGGCATAACGTTGCATGAGGCTCCTAAATCAATTAGGAAATTATGTAGGTTTTTTCCAAACATCCATAGGCTAAGTAAGAACGGTGGGACCTCCATCTTATCTATGAATACTACAAGGAATGCCTCTAAGGTGTTGATATTGGACGTGGGCACCCTTGCACTGTTGGTTGAAGGGCCAGGCTTTGAATGATCCAAGGATCTTAAAAGGGCTTCCTTTTGAGATGGGCAACCTTGCAGTAATTCAAACATGGATATGTTCACCTTAGTTTTCTTGAGTTCATCCACTATCCTATATTTGTCATTCGACCAGGCCGTACCTCGGTAGCCATCATATGTACTTGTTGTAGGAGGTATAGGAACATTTGGGCCCTTTGGAGGTATCGGGTTCTTACTAGCCTGTGGATCTGGTGGAGTTTGCTTTTTACCTAGAGGTATGTCGTCAGTGAGGGGTTCCTTTCTACTCCAAAGGTTATATGAGTTTCATTGATCATTCTGGAAGGCATGTACCTCAGAATATTCAGGCTCATTTTCTCTCTAAAAAGGGAACACAAATTCAGCTTCTCCTATATAGGCTTCTGAGCCTCCTTCCTTTCTAGACTCATAGGAATTGAACACCATAGCATTGAATTGCACCAGGGGCCCCTTTGGATTCTAGGTGTAGTGGTCTTGGGAATTGTTCCCATATCCATTATTGTCCTAATGCTTAATTGGAGCCCCAAAAAAATTGGCCTCTGAAGCCTCATAAGTATTGGCATTGTCCGTTGGGATGCTACCATTATTGGGTCTAGCATTCCATGGCCGATTTGGCCTTTGTTGTCCAAATGGTTTCTCCTGCATGTTGTTGTTGTTGTATACATTGAAACCCCTATTTGGATTCTAAGGGTATGTAATTGGACCAGTAGACGCTCATTGGTATCCACCTTGATTTTGGGGTGGGTTTAGCTTCATCCTAGTAACTTCGCTAGTGAGTTGTGATAAAGTCTTCTTTACAACATCTAACTTTGAAGCCATGAGAGCATCAGGCTCAGTTTGGGTTATAACCGTTTGTTCTATGAATGTCATTTTATGAGCTTCGTAGCCTAGATAAGTAATAGATGGAGGCATGGTTGTACATGGTTGTGCTGGTATAGGATTTAGCATAGGTAGGTGACTAGCTAAGGCTTGATTTTTTGCTACAAATGGGTGTGGGACAGTAGGATTACTCATGATGGGCACATCCGCATAGCTCCCTTCTTGTGGGTCCATTTGCTGAGTGAAAGTGACGGCTTCATTGTACACCTTTTCAATTGTGTCTCTATCCGCCGAGGGAAGTCTTCCTAGAAAGATTGAGGTGAATGGATCTAAATCCTTCAAGTAAACTTATATGATAGCCTCATCTGGTATAGTGTAAGGAGCTTCTAGCTTTTGGTGCATTCTGTGAAAATAATGATTAAACATAGCAATGGGCTCCTTAGGATCTTTCCTCATGGTTATGAACTAGTGATGTGTCATAGCAGGATCAACATACAAATTGAACTGATTGAGGAATTTGGTTTTGAATTCATTCCATACTGAGATAGACCCTCATGGAAAATTTAGGTACCAGTTGTATGCAAACTCTCCCAAAGTGTATGGGAATAGACGACAGACAATGCCTTGGTGGGTAATCTCTCTACGGTTGCAAATTTCCTTGAAGGCACGGATGTGTTCTTTTGCTATCCTAGATTCACCATATATGAATTGTGTACAATTTTTTTTTTGATTTTTGGGTAACTCATGGAGCTTCCCAACAAATTTTAAAGGTGAGCTTGTGGCGTTGGCAAAAAATCCCATTGGACGAGTTGGTTGCAAATGTCAATTTTGCACATTCTAATTTTGGTCAATGGCTGCGGTAATAGTTGGGGCAGCGATGTGTGATTGCTGTACAAGAGGATTTTGAGGCACGACAAGGTGATGAGAAGATTTATCTTTTGCTTTACCCTTGTCACTACAAGCTCTTCAATGGTGAGTGAGTTCAAGAAGCTCGCCTCTTTTTGGAGATGATCTAAGCACATGCTCAAATCTCTCTAGAGAGAAAGATCCAATATTATCCAATTTTTTGAGTCCTGAGGCCCTCCTTCTAGCACCACTTCTATTGAACATTGTTTTGACACAAGCCAACTTGCTAGGATCTCGAGGTTCGATTTCCTCTCTTGAAAGAATAACAAAGTTATTCCCAAGGTTCTCCGGGGTCGGGTAACAACCTCCTTGGTTACTTAGTTGAAGATAAATGTGATTTTTCACAAGGAGGCATTTTCTTGTACATTCAAGACATCAAAATACAAAATACTATTAGTTTATTTTTTAGTATTTTCCATTTTAACAAGTATGGGTATGGTAAATAACATGAAACTTTTGTATTTTTCAAGATAGCAATTTTCAGAATTTTAAGAGAGAATTTTAAGAGATGAGGGTAACAAGAAATGTAGCAAATTGCAAAGAAAAGTGAAATCCTAAAGACATAAACCGTTGTAAAGCCTTATGAATTGAATGCTGGATAGATTTGGAACAACCCACGAAGCATAAATAAGACCACGTCACAATTCACTACTCTATAGGTGTAAGCGTTTGGAGAAAAGATATGTTTTACTCATACGAGATATTAAAAATCTATCAAATTGCGAAGCCACCAAGATGTGTGCACCCACAAGACAGATTTATTATTAAGTCCAAAGATGACCTCCTCCACACATTCATCACAGCAAGGTAGATATACAACAGCAAACTCCAACTAAAACTAGCACGAATTTGACACACAACAACACAAAGGGCTCTCTAAAAATAAAGAATAATGCAAGCATACACTCAATAAATTCACATAGATAGCAACAATTCACACACCACAAATGAAGCACCCAATGTAGATCTTTATTGTATTAAGAAGTTGGCCTTTTAGATTGATTTTTTATTACAATATATAGAGTTTTGATCTACAACTCTAATTTTCAGAGTTAGGGCATCAGAGAGTCTAAACTAAAGAACAAAAGCTAAAACTAGAACTTTGCTGAAGGGAAAATGCTGCTAACTAATACTATATAACTTGCATGGATTCTTAAACCCATTTAAAATCCATTTTCTCATGCAAAGAGGGCAAAATTTTCCAAGAAGAGAAAGGGAAAGAAGGTAAGTTTCTTCTGTGAACTTGGAGTCTTCTTCTTGATTCTTGTGGTTCTTCTTGGATTATTCATCTAAGGCTATTTCTGGTGGTGGGAACTGATAGGGGACCCTTATTCCCTCTAAAAAAAACTCAATTTGTCCATTCATTTGATCTAGATTCCAACTAGTGTTGAAAAAAGTGACCTCGCTGGAAGCACCCAGTTTTTTCGGACCCTGACCTCTACCCCAAAACTTTAATGTCTTTAAAATTTCTTAAGTGTTTCCCAAAATTCAAAATTCAGAAGAGTCCCAAAACTTCAGACTTATCATAGGCTGAAAGGCCAAAAAAACTTGAAGAGGCTGAAAGTTTCAAAGGCCGAAAGGCCAAAAATGCTTCTTGTTTTCGAGGCCGAAAGGCCAAAATGTTGGAGGCCGAAAGGTAAAAAATTCTTCCTTAGTAGAAATTTAGCCAAGTGTGAAAATCTTTCCCTGTTCACCTATTAACGGGACCTTGAAGCTTTATCCAGGAAAGACCTCTCAATGAGCTATCTGGAGGCTCTGTACTATCTCCTAAACTTCTTCAAAATTGATCTCCTTTCTTTTTATCTTGGTGACCCTTCGTTCTTGCTTCTTTCTGAAGATACTTAATTCAGAAGAGAAGAACATGATCTCTTCTTCATGTTGGGACATTCTTTGTATTTCCTCTTTCAGGTAAAATAATTGTTGCAGGGCCTCTTTAGTGTTAACTTTTGCCAAAACATCTTTGAACTGTTGAACCACCTCTTTTGATAGACATAGAGCCTGTTTCACTTTATCTCGATATACATCAAGGCTGACCCCTATGAAGAACACATCAATATCTTCAATCCATTTTATTACTTCCTCTCACTTGCCAGATATGAGGCCTAGTGTTTCTTGTAAGCCTTAATTGTTTTTGTCATCTGTTTAGTCCATGCCTTAAATTTGTCCATTTCTTCGTCTTCATAGACCTTCACCAGGATTTGCAAATGTTGTTCTTGCATTATCTCCAAGTCCTGGAGGGCTTCTTGCCACATAACTAATTTTGAATTTATACCCACATCATTCTCCACCAGGTCAATTAGTGAAATGGCCTCGACCAATATAGTCTGGTACAGCCTGAATAGCAATGGGATAGCCTTCTCTCCGAATTGTTTGAAGTCATTTCTCCAATTAGCACTTGCCTAGATGAAAGAAGGAGTCAAACCCACCTGCAAATTTGGTGTAGCCATTTTATCTAGCATGGCTTGTAATGAAGCCTCTGAACAATTTGGGTCAATAGGACCTACCATCTTTTGAATGAACCCTTTTAGAGCTTCATTTTAATCTGTTGAGGATTTGATGGTCTTTTCATCTATATTCATGAACCCCAAAGTGTGCTTAAGCAATAGAGCTACAAGTGTCTTGCTCCCTTCTCTGGTAGGTTCACCCAAATCCACCTATCTGAATGTATAATCTTCCATTGTGCTAGGTTTTTGAGAAGTGCTTGAGGGTGGTATAGCTATCTTTGCTTTCCAATGACCCCTAGTGTCCTGAGTCACATATGACATGGTTCTTGCCGGTACATCAAATTCTGCCTCGTGGAAGGCTTTCCTTACAGAGGTCATATTTGTATCCTCTCTGTCCAATTCATTGGTGTAAGTTCTCTTCCTGGGTTATATCTCCTTGATAAAAAAGGTAGGTTTTCCAAATGTAGTTACAAGCTCATATGGCACAACATGGAGGATCGAGGTTAAGCCTTGCACTCCCAGAGTTATCTCTTGCTCTGATTCCTTCTCCTACCCACTTTCTTGTTCACTCTCTCCTTCCTTCATTCTTTCCCCTTATGTATCCATATCCATTTCCACTTCTTCCTTCTCTTCCTCCACCTCATCTCATTCAGTTACCACATTTTCTCCTTCTTTGTTCGGGGCTTTATCTGCTGATGATTCAATTAATACTTCTGACCTAAGACTGGTCATGGCCTCGAGCGTGGTTTGGAAAGGTGATGTATCTTCCATACTTACTGCTTCTTTGGAAACTTGGGTGGAGCATGGTGAAGGGATTGATGTTGATGGAGCAAGTGTTGGTATGACTGGAGTTGGGGATGAGAGAGTGGTATTAGTAGAGGAGGGTGGATTTGGTGTAGGAGTAGGTGTTGGGGTTGGAATTAATGGCGGTGGAGAAGGAATTGGAAGTGGTAGAGAAGTTGGTGGAGTAGGGATATGAGGTGGTGGAGTGGAAATAGGTACTTGCCCTACTATATTATCCATATTAGTGACTCAGGCTATCCCACTATCCTAAATCTCAGGCCCTTGAGCGGAGCTAGAGCTCACTTGTGTAGCAAGGACATCCACTGAAGGATTGCTGAACTGGACCAGTGGTGGAGTGAGGGTCACCTGGGGCTAAATAAGTGATGGTGATCTAGTGTCTACATCCTAGTCATGATTAGAATAGCCTTCAAGTCCTTCAAAATCAAAAATCATAAAATCATTAGTTCCTAAGGCATCCAAAGGATTATCCTTCTCTTTAGGACCTTCTTTATGTTTCTTGGTAACCTCCTTTTCTCTCCTTTTTTGCAATCTCATCATTCAAACTAGGGGCTCATCTTCTTCTACTTCCTCAGACCCTTCCTGTACCCTTTCTAACTATGGAGATTCAAAACTCTTCTTCCTCTTATATGTTCTCTTTCCATTCTCAGCGGTGGGAGGAGATTGGCCAGAGGTAGATGGGCCTTCACCTGATAGGGGTTGTGATGACTCTGCTAGTGGGTCAATCTGGCCTGTCATTCTTGTTTTCATGGGCCTAGGATTAGAGCCATACTCAACTACTCATTCATGACAATACACAATTCTTGGATTCTGAGGGTGAGCTTTCTTGTACTTAGGAACTGTGGACTTCTCCCCTTACTATTTTTCTACTTTCCTTGAGGGCTCCATCAATTTTTTTGCTGGGATTAGACTCATTTTGTGTGGCTTCTTGATCCAATTTGTTGTGTTCTTTATCACATTCCATGCCCGGAAGTCCATATCATCATTTTCATCCTTGTCCACCTTTGCATCTATGATTGGTCAGTCATATATCTTGTCTTTTGTGTAAATGGCATCTAAGACCTTGTTTGAATCACATTCCCAAACCTTTGAGGTGATAGGAACCTTTAATACCTCTTTTTCTAGGGTGAGCTTCATTCTACAATAGTTCTTGATCCTGACCTCATGATCGTCTACACAGTTTATCCAGTGATCTTCCAAGTGTGGCTTGTGTATGTAGAATTTGCCAATAATGTGGTTGTAAGTACCCATGGGGTCAAAATGGGATCACACTATTTCATAGAGCTGTAAGGGATAATTATCCCATTAAAAAGCCAAGGATTTGAAAAATTACATGTCTTGTAGTGCGTATGGTCCCAAAGAGATGGGAAAGTCCTAACAGTGCTTCTTTTTATGTTTTACATGCTCGTATGCATCTATGAGCTGCCTAGCCATCTCCAGTATAATTATCCAATAGGATGGATACTTGGGCAACTTCTTTGGTTGCAAGGTTGACCTAGCTATCCAAATGTATGTGAAAGTCTTGAATTGGATAAAATAGGCCCCAATGACCCTTACTTTAGTAGCAGCCTCCTCTAACATCCTCTTAGCAAAGTCACCTTCAATGGATTGGATGACTGCAAATATGAATGCATCATTAACCATCTTGTAGTTAGGGATATCCTCTGTCATGTTCACCCTTTTTCTCAGCTGTGGGTATACAATGTGGGGCCACGCATTCAGATAATTTAGACTCCCCTTATTGGTAAGGCCTAGATAATCTGCCCGTGCTACTATTAAGTAAACCATGTAGGTGCTCATGTAGAACTTAGGATTATGTTTTACTGCTATCAATTGCTCATCCAAATTGTCACTAATAATAGTGCCCTATTCGAATCTTGTCTTTCATTCCCAGATCCTTTCTATCAACAAGATCATCTAGTTCTCGAGTTGAATGGATTGAGGTAACCCATACACCTAGCTTATCAATGTTATGTCTGCTTGGATGTCATATTTCATATAGCCTCTTTGGAGGTCTATCTTGTCCAACTTGTTCTTCTGAAGAGGCTGCTTGAGGTAATCATTGTTCATCATCTCATTTATTGCCTACTCTCTATTTCTGAACCACTTGGTCCCTTTACCAATTTGGAAGTCATAGAACTTGTCTATGCCCTTGTGAGGGTGAAAATGTCCTCAATAACATCCAACCTTATATCTAGTACCACCTGACCCTCTGTGTTTACAACCACCCTTTTATCTAAGTCATAGTGGTGAGCCAGGGTGACGATAAACTCTGAAGATGAGACAACCACTGGGTGTGCGGCTACATTTACTAACCCACATAAGACTAATGCGGTGCAGTTGTCAAATCTATTTTCTGGCTGAGAACACTTAGTCAGGAACTCATTCCAGTCTATGTTACCAATGTTGGTATCTATTATCTCACTATGCTTGTTCCCCACCTTAGAAATTGGGGGATTCCCTTTGTATTGATACTTCATCAGAGAGGTTATCTTTGGTTCAGTCATTCCTACAATAAAAACAAGTAATCAGTAGCTTATTGAACAGAAAAAAACAATTTAAACTAGGAAAGAAAGAAAGAGAGCTATTTAAACATTTAAGTGCAAATTTTCATACTTTTCGGCTTGTGAAAAAAAAATTATTTGAAGAACAAGGTGCATCGAACCTTTCAGGATCTAAAACTACGAAGTGTTTGTTTGCGGATGCCGAAAGTCCAAAAATGTTGAGTAACCCCGAAAGGCTGAACTAAAATTTTGTAGGAAGGATGATTTTGGCATTTTAAGACCTTTCAATCTTTTGGTCCTTTTGGAGGTCCGAAAGGCTGACAAGTCTGAAATGACACTTAGCAAAATTTTTGAGATCCAATTTCATCTTTTTAGAGGCTAAAAACCTGCGGCAAGGGCCGCGATCGATGAAACAAAAAAACCTAAACCCTAAGACAAAAGGAAAATGAAAAACCCTAGGCCCAAAAAGGAGGGATGTCCATGTCAAAACACAAAGGCGCAAAGGCCCAACGACACCAAGAAATAAGGTGCCCTAGGCTGGATAGGCACTAAGAGAAAAAATAAACCCTAGACCGAGACCCAAAGACACAAAACCAAAGCAGGTGAGAAGAACCTAACTTGAAAGAAATAGGAGTGGGAGGACAACTAGATGCCTCAAAAACACAAGCAGTCGATGAGGAGGAGCAGAAAAAATTGCAGGTAGAAGGCAAAAAATGCAAAGTGACTTTAATTTTGAAGGCCTCTCCTATTTATAACCCATAAGCTGATGTCAGCCATTTCAGGCCTTTCGAACTCTGAAAGACTGAAAATGTTGGAAGAGAAAAGTGCCTTTAGTCTTTTAGGTTTTTAGAGGCTGAAAACACTGAAAGGGCCCAGTTCTTGGCCTTTCAGCCATTTCGGCATTTTGGAGTACCTAAGTCCTTCAAAAGGCCGAAAAAAGGTTCTCTTCCTTTCTTTGACTTGGTTTAAGAAAATTTCTTCGAGGGCTGACTAGATTTTACACAAGGGGTAGACATGACCTAAAGAAAAAAGACAAAAAGGGGGGTCCCCATGGTTAGAGGACCAAAAAATGGGGTGTGTTATGGACCCAAAACATAAACAATGCCAGTATTAAACAATGACCTCATAAACAATGTAGCACAATATTTGCACCTTAGTAAACACATGTTAACAAAATATGTTGTTAACAAAATATGTTAACACCATGTATGTAAGCCTATTGTGTTAACATGTGTTAGTAATCTTCATAAAAACATAATAGGCTAACATACATGTTGTTAACATATTTTATTAACAACATAATTTGTTAACTAAGGTTCAAATATTGTGCTAGATAGACATGGCCCTCAAAGCTCACAGGTCATCAAGCATTCCAAATGCAATGATATAAATAATGACAGTATTAACATTCATATTGTACCATTAAATAAATAAATGCCATCAAAATGAAATTGAGTTAATGAGAAGAAAAATCTCAAGTGCCTACCTCAAGTCATGACTGCCATATGAAGATCAAATGCTAAGGAACTATGTTATAAAATTTCAAGGCAAGAAATTCTATAACTGTACATATATAAAATTTGAAGGCATGAAATTTGACCTTGTAATTTCCCCTCCATTGCTTATGCTTGATCATAAATTTTAGAAGTGTATGGATTGACTATGCACATGCATAACTGTAGATGAGGATCATTAATAGGTGGCCAAGCATTTCTTAGATCCTTTGGATCTAACCCCATCTTTTCCTTCCTTGCAGGTTGTGGATCATACATGAGCATACTAGATTAGAACACTAGGTCAACACTTCATTACTTCAGGCAATGTCTGGTACCTTCATTATTTATGTTCATCCACTTATGTATGTTTTCATTCATTCATTTTCTTCTAAAGATTGCCTATACTCATTTTCTTCTTGTGTCTGAGTCTTCCAACTATGATCAATTTAGTGTTGTAAATCTTGACTTAGAATTCGATATCAGCCTGTTGATATGATTACAATGTAGGGGAGTTGAAGAAAATATATGTACAATTATAAAACCTAAAGTTAAATTTACAAAGTAACATATTATTTATAAAACCTACCGTAACATGTCATTTTTTGTTTGACATTTTTTTTTCAGAACTAAAGAGTTCTCACCACAAGCAAATAGAGTGACCATTTTCTATCAAAACCATATGTGCATATATAAACATTAAGTACAACATGTCCAATTTTTTTGCAGATATACACATTAAGGATCATGTGAGATAATATAAGGGAATTCGATCAAAATATGAAGACAATCGTTAGATTGTTGTCTAACTTTCAAAGAAAAGGCGATGACAAATGTTATTGTCCATGCAAGAGTTGTAACAAATTAAAGACAAGAAGAATCAAAATCAAAATAGAAAAGAAAAATTGTAGGGAGAATGGTCACATTGAAGAGGGGTTTGATTATCATCCATTGGTAATTTTTTTTTTTTATATTGTTTTCAAAATTAATATACATATGAACCATGGAAGGAGGTTTGATTATCACATTGAAGGGGGTTTTGATTATCATCAATTTTATATAGGTCGATCTCCCTAGTGTATTACATGATATGGAGCACAATATCTCAGAGGAATGTGGGCGTGTGAATATACAGGAACATGGAGGTGTGAGTATTGAAGCTAAAGATCGTGATCCCATGGAAGATGACGATCATACACCAGAAAACACATTTTAAGATGATAGTATGAATGCATTGATCATTGACACATTTGGTACTGGTGCTACTGGTGTTGTTGATGATGATGATGATTATGATTATGATGATGATGATGATGATGATGATGATGATGATTATGATGAGGATGATATTGAGGTTGTCCATGATATAGCTCTACTTGAGAAGGCAAACATGACCCTTTACGAAGGCTCCCAATCTACTATTCCTTCTTCTTTATTGTTGTTGGTGAATTTGAAGGTTATGAATGGTTTATCCAACATAGCAATGTCACGTATGCTAAGGTTTGTCATATACGTCATTATAGTCTATAAAAGGTGATACATGTACCATTAATATTGTTTATAGTAACAAATTATATTTTTTGCTGTAGATTTATAGGTGAGTTTCTATTACCACCATCAAATGTTCTCCCTCGATTGTACCGAGAATTATGTGCCACTATGAAATATATTGGAATGGAGTATCAAAAAATAGCTGCTTTTCCCAAAGATCATATTATTTATCATAAAGAACATGAAAATCTAACAGAATGCCCTAAATTCCATACAAGCAGATATCAAGATGATAAAAAGACAAAACAGGTGCCTCGTAAGGTTCTTTGTTACATCCCTATTATTCTATGCCTAAAATGATTATTCAGGTGGAATAGCTTGGCACAATTAATGGATTAACATGACGTAGTAGGAGTCGAGATGACATTATTTGAATGCCTAAGGATGGTTCATCATTTATGGACATAGAGGAAAAGTGGCCACACTATAAAAAAGAACCTCAAAATCTCAGGCTTTTTCTGGCAGTAGACGGTGTAAATCCGTATGGAGAGATGAGATCTATTTACTTAGTGTGGCCTATTTTTGTTATCAACAATAACCTTCCACCACGGATGTCAATAAAGATGGAAACATTGTGTTGGCAATGATAGTTCTAGGTATTTTATTATTTAATAGTTATCTACATGTAATTATATGTCTTGGAGTGAAATGGCCACAATAATTATCTGATGTTGTTGTTAATTCAACTAGGTAAGTACCAAGTGAAAGATATGAATGTATATATTGCACCTCTTATCGACAATTTGTTGGTGTTATGTAATGGTTTCACTATGTATGACATCTCTATACCAATTGAACAAAGAAAATTTCAATTCCATGCAATGCTTGTGTGGACAATTTATGATGCTCTAGGGTTGACACATTTCTATGGTATGTTATGGTGAATTCTAGTTGTACGTGATAATTCTAATTCTAAAAATTAACATATTTAATTCAATTGTATGGTTACCTTGTAGGTGTTCAAACAAAGGGAAAATTTGCATGTCCAATGTGTGGTCCAAAGATGAAATCTCATCATTTCAAAAGTTGAAGAAAGTAGGTGTTTGATGAGTAAAGGTACTTCCTCCCCAGAAATCATAAGTATCGAAGTGCGGAATAACATATTTTCAATGGGAAGCAAGAGACTACATCAAAGCCCCAAAGAATGTCACCTCACCTATGGCAGTTGGAATATAATTAAATTTGAGGTAATATCATTCCACATAATGGTTGATGTTTAAAAATTATATATTTTGATTGTGTTTTGTTGGCTAATTATGTAGTTGATGATCTTTAAGTTCATGAAGGTATCACTGACCAGCTTCCAAAGGGACTAAAATGTTATCCCAGAGAATTTAGTAGGCTTTCCTTCTATGAACAACTACAAATTGTGCATTTGTTTGATACTATGCATTTGGAAAGAATGTAACAGAGACACTGTGGAAAATATTAGATGGAAGGCATGACAAAGAAAAACTTGGCAAAATTTATACTGACATTCATGATTCCAATCATGCAATGAAAAATATCATTGTATCAAATAGAAATGGAGACTGAATTAATGCAAGTTCTCTTCCTTGGTTATTAATAGAGAAACAAAGTAATGCCATAAAATAAGTCATACAAAAAATTTGATTTCCTACAGGATTTGCTGCAAATATAAGAAATCTTATATCAAAGAAGAGTTATTTTGGGTCAGGGATGAAAATGCATGATTGACATACCCTCATCAAGGTAATTCACAGTCTTTTGTATTTACAATATATTTGTGCAACTACATTTAATTTTCATTGTATGAAATGATTAGTTGACATTTGTTGCAGTATTTACTACCCCTATCGCTCCTAGAGAACTTCAAAAATAATATCAAACAAGTGATATATGATCTTGAAAAATACATGAGGTAAGAATTGATATTTGTTCAATATATCAAACAAGTAATATATTGTAAAGTCTTATATTTATATATTTTTGTGTCCTGAATCCCTTATAGGTGGTTGTCATCTAAAGAAATCCATAAAGAAGATATAAAATATTGGAAGAAAAGAATTCCTTATCTAATAGGTGAAATGAAAAAGTGTTTACCTTCAACCTTTTTGAATGCACAAGAATACTACCTTAAACACCAAGTTGAGGAGATTGAATTGTGTGGACCTATACATACTAGGTCAATGTGGATGGCAGAGAGACACTTGAAATTTTTGAAGGGTTTGGAATAACAAAGAACACGTCCTAAGGGTTCTATATTTGAGGGATATATGGTATACCAGATGATGGTATATGTTACTCAATATCTTCCTAATCTTGCAGCAAAGACCCATATAGATTGCATTTGGGATCTCAACTCCATTAACAAATTTGAAGGGGAGTACTTAGTGGGCAATGGTAGATTTAGGAAATTGAAAGCTAATAAATTATGAGATGTTATTGTATTTAATTAATTCTTAATCTTCAAAATAAATCCTTTGTAATTGATCATCTATTTACTTTTGTACAGTTGTTAAAGAGTGGGATGCAATACATTTGTTTATTGCAAACAATCAAGATTGGATGACAGTATGGATTGAATGATGTCAACATTATGGTCATAGATTAAAATGGGAATTCGTGTCTTCATTGGTTATACAAGCTCATCATAATGGAGATCCCAATGTTACAAAAAAGGAAATAGATTTAGCATATGGTTTAAGAGATCACTAGGTACTTATAAATTTGTTAATTAATCGTATGTTTTTAAACTCGTGATGCATTAATTTATAAATGTTTGACATTATTGTAGGTGAAACACCACAAGGCTATGTTATGAAATGGTTATAAATTTCACATCAAAAATTTGGATGACACAAAGAGAACTTGTGATTCTGGGATAAGTGCAGTCTTTCAGGTGACCAATATTTCATCTAGAAATGACTTACATCCTTGAGAGTCACAAAATTGATACTATGGTATTTTGGTTGATAAACTTGACTGTGACTTTAATTCCTTCAAATTAGTTATCTTTGTCATGAAATGGTATAGAATACGTCTCAATCAAAATGATCTGGATAGATTTTTTATTGAACATGATAGTGGATTTCCAATGATTAATACAAGGTTGTTTGAGCCAGTTGGGGAAGATCCCTATGTTCTTCCAAGACAATGTGAGCGGGTATTTTACTCAGAGGTTCCACATTAATCGGGTTGGTCATTTCTTGTTAGACATGATCCAAGAGGAAGGCTGATAAAGTATAATGTGATGGAAGAAGAAGATACCGAGGAAGAGGAAGAAGTTAATGATGATGTAGATGATGATCACAATCAAGAGTTAGTCAAAGATAAATATGAAGAAGAAGATGACAATTATGATGCAACTGATGAGGAGGAGGATGAAGATGACGACGATGATGCTTATGATGATGACGATGATGATAGTGGTGGTCATGATGTCATCGATGATGATGATCTTGATGATGAGATGGATGAAGAAGAATATCAATGACATGAATGAAATGTACAATTATGCCAGATGTTTGGCCTATTTTAACGGCTCTTTTGGGTTAAAAATGGCACTTTTTCAACTAATATGCTTAGGGTTTTATATTAATGGTATTTTTGGTTTAGCGTGAATATCTAACTCTATTATTCACCTTTTTTTATATCTCCTACTTATATATTTGATCTTTTGTTAAGATAAATTTCATTCTAAAAGAGTGTATTTAATCTCTAAATACTATCTTATGAGATTTGCTTATGATAATTTTCTATTTCCATAGACATCAATGATGTTAAATGACAAGGGATTCTCTTTATTCCATGCAATGGAGTGAGCTAATTCTGAAAGTATAAATAGATAATTTTAACAATGTATAATGTCGTTCACAAGATGTACTAAAAACTATGGAGTGAACTATGTTTGTCTGATTATATAACTAGTATCTTTTGTCAGGTATCCTACATAGTCTCATGGATTGTCGGGTATAAGTCAATACACACCATAGATATTAATGTATTTTACCATTTGTAGAATATCTCTCTCATTGCAACCTATCTCTCTCATTTCATGAAGTGTAAGTACCAGAAAATAGGTATTTGTTAGATTTGTCTTCCTCGAGTGAGGAAAAATTAGGAATAGAATTAGAAAGTGAGACATTTAGTATGTCTAAATCAAGGAGATCGAATCGAGGTCAAAAGATCAGAAAGAAATTCAATAAACGCATGGAATTTATCCTTTCTCAAGGGGGGTTGTGTTCTTACGATGATGAGAGAAAAGATGACTCTGAGGTTCCCTTTAGCTACAAACATCTACAGAAACAATGGGTCCTCAACGAACTTCCTTCAATAAACAATGATTTTTGTGTTAGAGAGAGGATATATTGCATAGCACTATCTTCATTAATGGTTTGGGCCTACTTTCCATGGATGACATAAAGGTCTCTTACAACAAAGTTGTCAAATTGATGAAGTATGTCAAACCTTGTTATGATTACAGTAGTTGGATGCAGATTGTTAGATATAAAAAAAAGTATATGTAGGTATGGACTCGCAAAAAATGACATACAACAATAAGTCAGTGAAAAAAGTAAAACATTAGCTATATACATTGATGGAAAGCCAAAAGCATCAGGGAATATTGGAGGTTTTGTAAATAGTACATGACCTGCGTCAACTAAGAAGCAACCCAATTGCATATTTGAGGTGCGTGAGGGAAATTGCGTATTTGTATGTGTGATCAAATCAATACATGGAGGTGGAGATCTTCTTGTGGATTAAAATTTGAGTCACATAGATACAAAAAATCCCACTATAATGGATGAGGTGGTACGCCCTATGCACCATTTAAAATTATTTAAAAAAAAAAAAACTCTCTTCTTTTAATTGAAGCATTCTGATAATTGTCTATTATTCAATGTAACTTAGCATAATAACATGTGTTTTAACATGTCTTAATGATTTTTAATTTTAAAATATAGGGCTATACTATGGATCAATAGCCACATGATACGCATGGCGCTGATGGTTCTCATGGGACTTCTTCCCGATAGGTAAAACTCAATGTTGTTGTACAAATGCACATACAAGAAAAATGTTAATGCATATTTTTTGTTATGTTTTATTATTCACTACTATTTTGGATTGCTTTTAAAAAAAGTGCTAATAATATTGTTCTCACAAATGAGTGTTGATCAGAAAAAGGGAAAGGAACAAGTAGTCCATGAGGAGCCACATGATGAGCAAGAAACATTCATTGTTGATTTTTCATCAGACATTGATCCTGTGGTTGCATTGCAAAAGGTCCTTCATGCAATTTCAAGAGAGTTAACTCGATCCAAGTAGATATTCAACCTCAGACTCCTGAAACACTAATGAGAGAGGATGAGCTAGCTCACTATGTTCAGACTTATATAGTAAGTATTAATGTAGTTTTTAATTATAAAAAAAGTTCAATAATGGTTTTTATAGTATACTCTTTTATTTATGTCATTAACTCAAATACATATGTGTTATTTTTACAGAGGATGCTAAAACATTTAAGGGTCATGCCCCAAATGCAGATACTTTAGGCGGTTCAAGTAGATCGCATGTTTTATCCTCCACTTGTGTTTTGCTCAAACAATATTTTTTTTGTAATAGCTCTAACAATCTTGTCCATGGTTGTCCAATTTTTTTATGCTCTAACAATGTTATGTTTCAGCACCTACTATTGATCCTATGTTCACTATGCCGCATGCTACAAGGATTAGAACTATAGAGGTACTATCAGCTGCAATGTTGGCAACACATAGCATGGCCACATATGCGATCAAAACGCCTATTATTGGTAAGTAGATTCATCTTTTTCTCCCTCATTTATCACGTGTTTATTTCACTTGAACTATTCTTTCTTAGGAGGAATTTTGTAATATTAGATTCATTTTATGTAGGAGGCGATGATGAAATCCCTAGATGTACTCGTGTTACATGTATGGGAATAAAAGAAAAGTGTGATCAATTTCTCTTGAACATTGAAGATGGACTTCCTGTGAGAGTAGCTCAGCTTCCAGGTACTTTAAAGATTGATCCTTTCTTTTACTATACAATCTTATACTCATAATGTAATCCACTAACAGCCTATGCAATCCCTTGCAATAACTAATAATCCCGTTATTATTTTGTAGGGCATAATCTATTTTATGAAAAACTTAATGATGAATGTTTGCGCATTTTTGTGTTGACCATACACACATGGTATCATATTTTGATTTCATTGCTAGATTAGATTTCCTTTCATCCCTTTCTTCAAGAATATTAAAATTTAGCTTCACTTCATTTATGAATGTAACAGTTTTTTTCTTAAAAGGTGGCAATCACAAGATAAAGAGTTAAAGGATAAACTCATTGACTCTATGATAAAACTTTTTGGACCCAACGCCTTTAAAAGAATTAGGCTCCTTCAGAAAGTGGGGAAAACTTTGAATTATATTAGGGACAACTACAGGACCCAAATAGAATGCAAACCTTATTACAAGCGACCCCCTATGTTCCTATTAATGAGTGGGAGAATCTTAAAAAGGATGCACTTGAGAGACGCGCAAGACATGATGGACAAATAGTATCACCCGAGGATATAAGGTATGTGATAGTATTAATAATGAGATTATGTACTATTTACTCTTTGTTCTTATGTGATCAAACATATTTCAAACATCACACAGGTTTCCTAACACATCAAAGGCAATAGAAGAAAGAAAACAAAAGCATTGGTAACACAAGCTCGACTTGGGTGGATATTCAAAACTTCCTGCACGAATTGTAAGTAATAGTAAATAAAAAATCGTATGCAAATATTTATAAATTGTAATGAATTTACTTTTGATGAAATTCACTAAAATAAAAATGTAGGGCTTGGAGTTCAAAAATAAGATTTTAGAAGAGGATAAGAAAGTAGGCTACAAACAAGGCTATACAGTCATGGTTCAACAATTTTGATCAAAGAGTGCGCAAGGTTGTTCTGGTGGATCCGTCGAACAGGTAAATAAGCCAATTGATTTTTATTTCAAATTGAATACTTTACCAATTACTTTATTTTATGTTAAGTTCCAACATAAAGTGAATATATTTGTTTTAAGGAAACAATGATTATATATTTGTTTAAAACTTTAAAGTGATTATATTTATATGTATTAAATTGAAAGATTTATATTTCTCAGTATTTTTCTTAGACACACACACACACACACACACATATATTTTCAATAAATATGATGACATGTAACCGATTGAATGTTTGATAATATTAAGTTGAAGATGACGCAAGTTATTAAATCAGTTAATGGTTTGTATTGCCATTGATGTCAACTTGATATCATCGATACAGTCATGTACATAATGCCAAAGACTTCAGAGAAACAATGGAAAAGAGATTATGCTTTCAGTAAAGCATAAAATTCAAGTATTCACTAAGTGACAGACAACACCGACGAAGTGCACACCATCGGTAAAGCAAAAGAAAAAGCCACAATGATGCCCAACAAGCAGAAGACAGTGTTGCCCGATGAAGAAAAATCATAGTGAAGCCTGACGAGTAAAATCTAAGGATGCCCGATGGACGGAGATCCCGAAGCTAACTGGAGTCACATCGTTGGAACTAGCAGTTGTCACCGAAGACTAACTGTAGAATTGACCGACAGAATAGAGAGTTCAGAAAATGACAAAATATCTAGCCGATAGAGCTTAAAGATAGACTTAACTGGTTGTTTTATTTATTTTATTCAACCAGAGTTAAGTAACTGATTTAAAGAATATTTGTATAGTTGGAAAGAAGATAACTACGAGATAAATCAAGAGTTAAAGCTATAAATCAGATTGGCTGGATTGTTTCTCACGCCAAGAATCAAGATAAATAATCAAGAAATATGGAATATCATGTCTATATAAGAGACAAGCATAATTCATTTCCGTAATCAATCACATACATGGGAAGGGGAGTGAATAGAAAGACGATGCTAAAGAGAAACTGATGAAGGATAACTTCATACTATCCTGATTAATCAAGCTGAAGGAGAGCTAAAGAATTCTACAGACACTGATGAATAGTGAAGCACAGCATCACAGAGTAGAAAGTGTGGAGCACAAGGAATTGAATTGATACATTGATCAGAGAGGTATTGTACTTAAATAGATCTGAAAATCTACAATTCAAGTTGCATTAGAAATAGGTCATTGTGTTTCATTTTAACCAATGAAGCATTAAGTATCTTAATAGAGTAGGACTTAACATCCTTCTATAATTGAGGTATATCCTAACAAATTGCCAAAAATATTATCATGAAGATAGCATTGAGTTCCCGATACCAACACACAATCTAAGAAGGAGGCTGATGTAGTTAGGTAGCACCAGATATGCCAGATACCTATTGTGCCCATAGAGGTTGATCAATATTGGTAGCATATACATGCCAGGTATCAAGTGATAGACTCATATTAAAATCCTCTAACAAGATCACACCTAACAATGTGTTTGTAACCTTTAACAGGGTTGGATCCTAACAAGTCTCACTTCAGAAGAGTGAAAATTTGGGGTACCGCTCCCAGTGGTTTTTCTCTTAACATGGTTTCCACATTAAAATCCATGTTTTATGTGTGTATGGATTATTAATTTATTATTTTACATTTCACATATACATTTTTGGATTGATTGGTATACTCTTCATATTTACTAAGTATCAATAAATAGATTTACTGCTTATCGATTATCAAGGAAAATAAGGACAGACAAGGTAAACTGACAGACAGTTAAATCATTATTAGTAATTCATGGCATGCATCTTGTAGGGACTTAATAATCTAAGGTGTATTGGTTGGTGGTTAAAGTTTAAAGGATAATTTTTGAAGCCACTGATTCACCCCCCCTCTCATTTATTACTAACAATTGGTATCAGAGCTTGTGTGCTTAGAAGGAAGGTTTCAAGACCTAAGTAAAGATCACAAGATGAACAAACGAGATGTGCCCAAGTTGAACAAAGACAAATTTGCTTCATGGAAAAGCAGGATAAGACTCCACTTATAAGGTATTGGTAATGATGTTACTCAATACTTAGATACTGAATATGTGTTGCCTATAGGAGTATTGATAGTAGATCAATTAAGAGAGAAGCATGCACATAAATGCATGGTTCTATAGATTTCTTCCTCTCTCTCTGATGTTGAATTTGAAGATGTCAAAGATTGCAAAACTACAAAGAAAATGTGGGACAAACTAAAGCTTGTACATGGAGGTGATACAAATGTTCTGAGAGCTAAGGCAGAAAGCCTTAGAGGAAAATTTGATGATCTCGGAATGAAAGAAGGAGAAAACATCACACAGTACAACACAAGAATAAAAGAAGTAGTCAATGATATACGAGGTGTTGGAGATACACTTGAAGAGGAGACAATGGTAAGTAAAATCTTAAGAATATTATTGCCTATATATGCTATTAGAGTTTCTACTATTCAAAAAATGACAGTAGTAGCAAACAATACAGTTACTCTTGATAGTTTAATTGGTAGACTGATTTCATTTGAGATGAATAACTTTCACAATAGTGTCTTACCAAGTTTAGAGACTGCATTTAAATCTTCAATGAAAATAAGCAAATCCAATCATAGACACTCATCTAGAAGGGATAGTGAGAGTGAAAGTGAAGAAGAAGATCTAGATGAAATAGAAGCACTTATGGCTAGAAGAATACAAAGAGGCAAAGGTAAATACAAAGCAAGTTACCACTTGTATCCTTTAATTGTAAAGAGATTGGACACTTTACTGCAAGATGTCCTAATAGAAGAAAAGATGACAGAAGTAATGATAGATCTTTTGAGAAGAAATCTGAAAAAGGTGATAAAAAAGATTACAGAGGTTACCGACAATCAGAAAGAAAGGATACCTGAGACTACAAGGACAAAGGCAAGAAGGTTAGCTACCTAGCTGCTTGCAAAGATGAAGATACTGACACCAAACCTGATGATGACATTGAGATGGTATTTGTAGCTGTGAAGGATGATTTAAATGATAATGAAAGGTATAAAGAAAATGCACCCATATCTAAGGTTATTAAGAATGATATCTAGATTATAAATAGTGGCTACACTCACCATATGACTGGTGACAAAGAAAATTTTAACAGTTTTGAATATTATAATGGTGGTATAGTAAGAATGGGAAATGATGCACCTTGTCCAGTTGAAGGTAAAGGAACAATAATGCTGAATAACCTGATTAAATGTGAAAATGATTATTGGGTAAAAGGATTGAATTATAATCTATTGAGTGTTTCTCGGCTGAATAATTCAAGTCACAGAGTAGAATTTAAAAACAAGAAGGCAAAGATCTTCAATGAATCAGGAAAACTAATTGTTACCGGTGAATAGACTAAAGGTAACTTATTCTATCTGAATGATAATAACACCACTTTCTTAATGACTAGAAATGAAGATATGTGGTTGTAGCACACAAGATTGTGTCATGTGAATTTTGACAACATGATGAAAATAAGCAGAAGAAGAAGTGTAAGAGGCTTATCGACGATGACAAAGCCAGACAACATCATGTGCAAAAATTGTCAAAAAGGTAAAATGACAAAGTCTAGTTTCAAAATTAAAACCCATATATATGATGATATTCTAGAATTAGTCCATACTGATTTATGTGGACCTATGAGGACAAAGAGTTATTATGGAGATATATATTTTATTCTCTTTTTTGATGACTACTCTAGAATGATGACAATTATGTTTCTAAAAGAAAAATCTGAAGCATTCAAGATATTTAAATGGTATAAGGCTATGGTAGAAAAAGAAAGTGGTAAGGATCTAAAATGTTTAAGATCAGATAGAGGAGAATTTATATAAGATGAATTCACTAATTTATGTAATGAGCATGGTATAAAAAGACAAGTTTCTGCACCAAGAACACCACAACAAAATGGGATTGCTGAGAGAAGAAATAGATCAATAGTTGATTGTGCAAGAACACTGATGATAGAAAAGGACATCACCCAAATCTTCTGCAGGGAAGCTGTCAGCACTGCTGTTTATACACTTAACAGAGTACAATTAAAGGACACAAAGAAGACACCTTATGAGCTATGGTATGGTAAAACACCCAATGTAAGTTACTTCAAAATATTTGGTAGTCAATGTTATGTCTTAAAGGATGATAGAAATGGAAAGCTTGATGTCAAAAGTGATGAAGGTATTTTTCTAGGGTATTCTACCAAGAGAAAAGCTTTTAAATGTCTAATCAAGGCTTATAACAAAATAGTTGAGAGTGCAAATGTGAAGATTGATGAATTTGCAAAAATGAATGATCTAGAAAGCACAAAAGAACCAGAAGACTACAACAAGTTTGTATATTGTGAAGAACCCATAACTCTACCCAAGCAATAGTGCTTAATTCCATAACAATAGAATGTTGCAACTGACGGTCAGAATGTTGTTACCGACGGTCAGGATAATGATCAAGATAATGTGCAAGGTAATGAAGATCAAGATGATACACAAAGAGATGTACCTATACTTGAAATATATGTAAGAAGGAACCATCTAGAGGACTAGATCATAGGAGATAAGAAAGTTGGTACAAGAACAAGAAGTAAGTCTTTAAATTCAAATTGTTTAATTTGTGAGTTTGAGCAAAAATATGTCAATGTTGCACTAGATAATGAAGAATGGATAAGTGTTATGAATGCTGAGATTGAGAAGATTGAGAAGAATAAAACATGGTCACTTGTGCCAATATCAAATGATAAGAATGTCATCAGTAAAAAATGGATATTCAGGAACAAGCTGAATGAGAATGGAGAAGTCACAAGGAACAAAGCAAGACTAGTATGCAAGGGGTATGCACAAGAGAAAGGTATAGACTATGGATAAACCTCTACACCCGTTCTAGGCTAGATGGAGTAAGAATACTACTTGCTTATGTTGCATACAAAGGATTCAAAGTATATCAAATGGATGTCAAGTTTGTATTCCTAAATGGAATACTTGACGAAGACGTATACATTGAGCAACCAGAAGGGTTTGTAGATCCAGACAAGAGGAACATGGTATGTAGACTTGAAAAAGCCTTGTATGGATTACAACAAGCTCCCAGAGCCTAGTATGAATGACTTCATTCCTATCTAATAAGTATTGGATTCGTAAGGACTAGTGAAAACAGTAATCTTTATTTAAAAGAAGATACTGATGCTAACACTTTTATTGTTGAAATATTTGTTCATGACATCATATTTGGAGGCAATGATATACTATGTAAGTCATTTGCTGATGAGATGAGAAAAGAGTTTGAGATTTCTATGTTTGGAGAGATCAGGTTCTTTCTTGGTCTACAGATCATTCAACAAAGTGAAGGTATTTTCATTACACAGTCCAAATACATCAAAGAGGTCCTGAAAATATTCAAGATGGAAGATTCCAAACCTATTGGAACACTGATGGCTACTGGATGCAAATTAACAAAGGAAGAAAAGATAACAAAGGTAAATAAAACTTTGTACAAATCAATGATAGGAAAACTCATGTATGTTTTACACACTAGACTAGATACTGCACATGCAATAGGAATTGTTGCTAGATTTTTTGCTAACCCTAGGTAATCACATATGACTACTGTGAAAAGAATTCTATGATATCTGAAGAATACTGAGGAATTTCTCTTATGGTATAGAAGAGAAGGCAAATTTGAACTAAAAGTGTTTACCGACACTGATTGGGCTAAAAATCTTGATGACTAGAAGAGAACAACTAGAGGAGCATTCTTTATGGGTGACAAAATTGTCACATGGATTAGCAAGAAGCAAGGATGCATCTCACAGTCTACTCCAAGAGCAGAATGTGTTGCTGCTGCTGGAAACTACTCAAATGTTGCATGGATCAAACAGTTGCTGGAAGGTATGCATATGAAGATCTATGAACCAGTGATTATCTATTGTGATAACACCAGTGCAATAAAAATATCCAAGAATCCATTCATGCATGCAAAGACTAAACACATTCCAGTCAAGTATCATTACTTAAGAGAACAAGTTCAAGAAAAAGAGGTCATACTTGAGTATGTACAATCAAAAGAACAATTGGCTAATATCTTCACCAAGCCACTGCCCAAGGATACATTTGAGTACCTGAGAAAGAGACTAGGGGTCAAACCCTTGTCTACCAATCAGTAAAGGACTGAAGGCTGCATCAACCTATATATTCTCAGAATATCATTTATGTTTATTCAAGCAAAAAAGGATGAACTTCAAAGCTACATCTATATAAATAAAGGTATATATCAGAACTGAGCACCAGAGCATATTGTTGTATTGCTGATGGATAAGGGAAATTCAAGGAATATATTATGGATAGAAGAAAATAATTATTTGACATGAATGTTAGATATTTGTAAAATATTTGTTTGGCATTGTTGTCAAAGGGAGAGAATGTATCCATATTATCACAAGAAATTATTCATCATCAGATTACTCCAAACAATGAGAGATCATATACATAGGGAGATAATT
>MU218911.1:606393-646833 GCA_018584345.1 Thuja plicata | reverse complement strand
CTCTTTGTGTATGAATGTGTTTCCTGTGTGTTTTATTATCTATATAAATTTCAGAATGGTTATGTTATACATTATTTGTTGTGCCTGCATTAGTGATTTAGAGTTTGGGATTATGTTTAAATATTTTTACCATGTTGTGTGTTTACAGATATTTTTGCAATTGTAAGAGGCTGTAGGGTCCTTAGCACTCCCCCCCATATCTCCTTTCTTATCCAGAATGTCCATGAGTTCTTCGAAGCTTTATAACTACTGTTTGAACCTTACAGTTTCATATTTATTTTTGCACCACTTTTATTTGCCCAGATCTAGGACAAATTTATTAGATAAATAGGATGGATTGATGAGCCATTTTTGAAGGGAAACTAGGTTATCGGAAATGGGTCGCACTCAGATTAGGCAACCATAGTTTCCATAATTTCCAGTTTTACCCGCAAGCCAAAGATGGCAGTCGTGTTTAGTAGTTTCTGGCCATCAGTTTTAGTGGTGAGCGAGAAAACTAATGTCAGCCGAGTAGACTATGTTAAACGAGCAGACTGTGTTAACCGAGCTGATTAGTGTTAACCAAAAAAAATAGGATTTATACAATTTTAACTTTATAGAATTATAACATTTTAACTTTTACTTTATAGAATTATAACATTATAGAAGTATAAGTCTATGTACTTTAATTTGTACTTTAATACTTTAATTTTTACTTTAATTTCTTATACTTTAAGTTATACTTGTATAAAGGGTTTAGGTACCTTCTGAGATGATTGGGATAGGTTTTAGCTCCATGGGAGTTAAGATGCAATTTCTAATTTTGTGATTTCCTAAAAATTTAGACTTAACAAAATTTCAAGATTATGAGGTTTCCATAGATGGATGATGTTTTTGTGCATGCGAAATTTGGTAGCACCTTTGTATATTCGTTGTTTGTTTCGTTAAAGTTATATGTTTTATTTATGATGTGTTTGCACTGGTCTTATACTTGAGTTTAGTTTTTGAGGCTAGGACTTGTCTCGGTGGCCTGTGTGCACGGGAGGGATCCTTTGACCTATAAATGAACCTTGGGAAAGTTTTGCTTAGGCATGTGGAAATTTTTTATGATTTCTTTTGAGATGTCTTGTGTTAGAACTTCTTCCTATAGTTTCTTGTTATGTATATGGATATGGTTAGGACTCGTTCTGAGGGCCTGAGTGCACAAGGGAGTCTCTTAAACCTAGGAATCAGGACTTGGAAGTGTCATTTTGTGGTTGTGTCTTGTGATGGGGTAAGGGAATAGGAACGTTAAGTGAGTGGCTCACCATAGGTGTTGGAACCCTAAAGTGGTTTCCAAATGATCCTACGGGTGAGTTGTAAAAAGTGATAACCTAAAAAAAAAATTTAATCTGGGAAGGGGGGATTCAAAAGATAATGAAAGAGAACATAATAATGGCCACACATATCTGATTGGAGTATCGGGATCATGGATAACTGCCAGGATGGATCCCTATTCATAAAGGGGGGACTGGGGTTACATGGTTTCCAGGAAGGATCCCAATACACAGGTTGTGTGATGACACTCACTTAGGTGGTCTCCTAGAACCTTGACCTTTATGTTATAGTATGACGATATTTTATGTTCTTTTGGGTCTTGGTTTCTTTATCTTTTGGGCCTTAGATTGCTTAGGGCCTTATGAGTATCTTGGTTCTATCTCCTATCACGGGGGGTGGAACCTCATCAGTTCCACATGGTTGGGTGGAAAAAATCTTTCGAGGTCCTGTTCGTGGTTTGTGACTTGGATGCGTTCAAATTTATGTATTGATGCAGATATTTGTATTTTGTAATATGTAATTTTGAAAGGAAAGATGAAAATATATGTTGTAGTGCCTTTGGGCCAATTATGTACTTGTTATTAGGGGATCTATTATCAGAAAGATGTAATTGAAAATGGAAAGCAATGTAATTGGGAGGGATAGTTCTAGGCTTGATTTCAAGGGGTATTATTTGATAGAACAAAGTTGGAAATATATAATGTAATATTGAATTTCTCTTCTTTATTGCAATGAAAGAAAAATGTTTATTATGCTAATTTGAAATGTGATTTGTAATGAATAATGATTCAATGTGTAGGAAGGAGAAATGGAATTAGTATATAAAGTAAGGAATATAATTGTAAATGAAATGTTATTTTCTTACCCTATCTCTTAAGTTCTAAATGTGAAAGAAAAGAAAGGAAATGAAATTCAATTTGGATAAGTAATTTAAATATGTTAGTAAATGAAATTCATTAAGGGAACCTTAAGGCATGTAAATGTGGAGTAGTAATGATGTAATGTTAAAAAAAAAAAAAAAAAAATTTAGTTGCAATTTTGGTCATAAGACCTGATTCCTTATGGGTTCCCTGGCGGGGACATTACAGATGATCAAAGATCCAAACCTGAATGTCTTACTCCTATCATGGTTGATGATTTGAATTTTATCAATCAGTTGAGCACACAAGATCTTACATAGGTAGTATTGATTTTTATCCTTCACCATTCTAATAGCTACTAGGACTATTGTTGTAGAGACACTGTTCAACCTACTTGCTTGCTGAAACTTATACCCAAGTATCATAGTTAGAAGTTTTATGTCATCTTCTTTGATAGGGTCAACTATCATTCTGTGCTTGTCACTTCTGGACAGGAAAACTTGTTCAACTTGCTTCTTGACATCTTTTCCAGTAGGAAGAACTGGTCCCATCTTGGTAAGTTTGGTTAATTCATGGATTAGATCTGTAGTGATGCACACATGAACCTCACCAATCCAGTAAAGGTCATCATGTATTCTACTAAGTAAAATTTCACTCATTATGGCTCATCAAACTCATGCGCATTAGAGTATTCAAAAATAGGGTTATCAATCAAGTACGTGAACTCATCCTTGAATGTGTAATCAAGTTTCATCATAGATCCCATATGAGTGGCTATGCTGATATCTCCTACTATTTCCTTCTTAGAGTAAATATATGCCCAGATATCTTCTACGTGAACAACACCTAATGGGGTTTTGGAGAAAGCTCCTTCCACATCATCCAATATGGATTTGAATGGATGTTTCTTGAATATCAAATATAACTGGAGTCACCATACTTACTTGGAACTTGATTAGGTAGGGTTTCATGAAATTATAAAATGGCGCAACTGCTAGGGTTTCGTTTCAACTTCTTATCCATTTTATTAATTGCCAAATCTATTATGCTTCTGTGCCTTGATGCCTAGTGCTCTAGTGCTCTCCAAATTCTATGATCTCAAATGCAAGTGTGAAGAAGATCGAACACTTACTTTCTTTTATAAAATCTATCACATTTAATATTTGCAACCGTAAGCAAATTACTCAGAGATTTTTCAACTTTGATCCTGATGAATTTTAGACAATGCATGTATGCATACTGCAATATTATGTGCTTATAACCATGAATCCATAGGTCCATACTCAGAGGTGAGTATAGCTCCCCCTAAGACCAAGAAGGTTTATTCAAGAAGAAGTAGAGGGTGCGTCCAATATGGATGCATCAAATACTTTGTCAACATCATTGTCCTTCTTTACTTCAACCCAAATTTTTATTGAATCTTATTTTTCTTGAACAAACTTGACTTCTCCTTCTTCTTCAAATAGTGATTTCTTAGGATCCTCTTGCTTTTGAGTTTTCAATCTACAAAACCTTGAGATGTGTCTAGCCATTCCACATGTGTGACAAATGATAGGTGGTCTGATGCTCTTATTCATCATGTTGCACTGCTTTGCTATGTGTCCATTTTAGTTACATATCTGACATGTGGTGTTCTGCAAATTCCTTTAAGGTTGATTTCTCTTATTGTTTTGATTCATTCTTCTTTGATTTTGCTGTGACTGATTTCTTTAATTTGTTCTACAGTGTATAGCACTGTGACCAAATTTATTACAGGGGAAATAGTAACCATTGAAAGATCTTACCTCTTTGCAATATCTTTCCAAATGACCATGTTTGTTACATGCATAAAAATTTTTGTTAACTTGCTTGCTTTCCCCTTTAGGTGGATCTATTTTATTCTCTTCAACTTTTTCAATTTTCTTTGCTTCTGAAGATGCTTCATTATCTTTCTTTCTTTCTTGCAATGAATTGACTTCAATTTGTGCTACACTGTATCCAAGACCAGTAGTGTCACCTTTTTTATTTTGTGCTTTAAGTTGAGATTGAAGTGAATCAGAACTTGAGTGGAGTTTATCAATTTTATCATTTGCTTCTATTAATTCAGATTCCAATTTCTTCTTTATGTTTTCCAATTCCAGGACTCTCATGTTTGCTTTCAAGAGTTCATCATCTTACTGTTTTCTTTCATTGATCTTTTCTTCAATAGCAATTTGATTTTCTATGAGTTGTTCATCTAGATTTTCAATTCTCTCTTTTAGAGACATATTCTCTTCATTGAGATTTTTGACCATTTTCCCTAGATCACTTGTAGAACAATCTTTCAAATCTTTTCTTAATTTCTTGATAAGCATTTGTGAGCCATCAACTTTCAGTCTAAGTTCTTCATTTTATTTTTCAGATCTATCAAGATCTTCAAGAGCTGCTTCAAGATTCTTTTTCAAATGTTTTTCTTCTACTGAGTACATGATCTCCTCAAGAGGTTAAAATTATTTGCTGAGGACTAGAGCTCTGACACCAATTGTAAGAAACACTTAGAGAGGGGGGGGTGAATTAGTGTTTGTCTATTAATTACTTTTTAGCAACTTAAACATAAATAAAACATACATTGAATGAAGCTTAACATAAGAAATCATAACACAAGATATGATTACAAGGAAACCTTGATCAGTGAAAAACCCCGGTGGGAATTAGCACCCACAAATATTGTACTAGGTATAATGAACCTGTTAAAGTTCCTTTGCCCTGTTAGAAGCAGTCTTTACAATATGAGTACAATGACCTGGTTAAAGGTCTAACCTTGTTAGGAGTATTTTACAAATCCCTATTAAAGGTATATGGCTCACTGCCCAATAGGATGAAGGCTACAACCTTCTGAAAGATGATATACATTATATCAAAATGAATTGTTGTGATGAGACTGCTATCTGACTAGTTTTGTGTATGTGTGAATTCTCTTACTCTGTTAAAGAGCTATATCATATACTGAATTTATCATACTACTCTTCTATATCTTCCTCTTGCATAATAATTGACACTTGTAACATAACTTTACATTACATACTTATATGTTCATATCTGAATAGGCACGACCCAAAACAAGACTCTAGTCGGCCCTAAAAAAAAATACACAACACTTCTGAACAAGTCATCTCAAGTGTGTTTACTAAAATGATAATTAAATCATTACAAACATATAACCAAAGGCACTTAGCCATTACATAAAAAAATAATTCACGCTGATCAAAACACTAGTCGACTTCCATGCTCTATCTTTTGGAATGCGTGTCTACTAATCTACCTATAACTTTGTCATACTATTGTTCTGTACTATGTGTGTCTAGATGTAGCATGTTCACATGTCATACAAAATATATCTAAATGCATATGCCAACTTGATCTCTCGCATGTGCGTTGATGTGCTGATCGTTACATATCTTTGTCTACCTTGTTGTGATACTTAGTCATTTTTCCTTCTAAGTTATCTTTGACAGAAACTTAGTATGACTTTGTTGCCATGATGACAACACAAAATGAGTCATGCATCCTCAGGAATTCAACTTGCCAAAAAAACCAACAATGTTACCTTCTAAAAGGGCTACCAGTCATCAGATATATTTCATACCAAGGGCTTCATTACCCAAGAAGGTAGCCTACAATCTCATACCAAAGAAAAATTAGGTAGTGGCTAAATAAGTGCAGGAGCTATTAGACCAAGGACTAATCAAGAGGAGCATCAGTCCATGTGTCGTATCTATGGTCTTAGAATACAAGAAAGATGGTAAGTGGAGACTTTGCACTAACTCTAGAGCTATAAATAGAATTAATATTAGATATAGATTCCCTATACCTAGGATTGAGGATTTGATGGACTGTCTTGGAGGAGCTAAGTATTTCACTAAATTGGATCTCAAAAGTGGGTACCACCATATTATAATAAAATATGGGGATGAATGGAAGACAAATTTTAAAACAACTTATGGGTTATACAAGTGGAGAGTTATGCCATTTGGCCTCTCAAATGACCCTAGCACATTCATGAGGTGCTTAAGGATTACAATGAAATATTTGTGGTAGTGTATCTAGATGATATAATCATCTTCACTAAGACAAAAAAGGAACACTTGGGGCATGTGGAGATGGTACTCAAGAGGTTACAAGAGGAGAAGTTATCTATTAATCTAGAGATGTGTGAGTTCTTCAAGTAAGAGCTTATGTATTTGGGGTTTGTAGTATCTCAAGGGTCATTGAAGATGGATCCAAGCAAGGTAGAAGCTATTCTAAATTGGCCTAAACTAACCACAGGGACAGAGGTAAGGAGATTTCCTGAGTTAGCTCAATTTTATAAGAAGTTTATAAGAAACTTTAGTGGAATTTGTGCACTAGTTCTAGACACTATTAAAGGAGGGTCAAAAACCAAGTTTAGATGGACTCTTGAAGTAGGGAGTTCCTTTGAGAAGTTGAAGGAGAAAGTGGCTACCCAACCTATTCTTTTTTTACCTAGTTTTGATAAGTTATTTACATTAGAGTGTGATGCAAGTGGAATTGTAGAAAGAGGAGTACTAAGCCAAGAAGGAAAACCTATAGATTTATTTAGTGAAAATCTCAATGAAGAAAAGAAGTACTCTACTTATGATTTGGAGTTATATGCTCTAGTGCAGTCTCTTAGAAAGTGGAGACATTATCTCCTACCTAAGTATTTTATGGTGTTTAGCGATAACCACACACTTAGATACATAAACACCCAGGAGAAGTTGAGTAATAGGCATTTGGAGTGGATGGAATATCTGCAAGCCTTTAAATTTACCATCAAGTAGAAGAAGGGACATTTGAACAAGGTGGTAAATGCATTGATAATAAGGATGTAGACAGTACAAGAAGTAAAATTTCAAAGTATTGGGATAGAGAGTTTCAAGGACCTTTATGGAGATGATGAAGACTTCTCTGCAGCATATAAGGTATGTTATGATTTTAAGAATCATTTTCACAGTTAATTTTCAAAATATACATTACAAAGTGGAGGTTTGTTCAAGGGGAATCAGTTATGTGTTCCCAAAGGCTCAATGAGAGAAAATATGATTTAGGAGAAGCACAATGGTATCTTAAGTGGACATTTTGGTATCAAAAAAATAATGGAGTTGGTATCTAGACATTTTATTATTGGCCCAAGTTGCCAAGAGATGTCAGAAGATATGTAGAACAATGTGTGGTTTGTATGAAAGACAAAGGGGGAGTTAGTAATGTAGGTTTGTACCAACCTTTACCTATTCCCAATATACCATGGGATTTTATTAGCATGGATTTTGTGGTGGGTCTCCCAAGGACCAAGACAAGATTGGATAGTGTTTATGTGGTGGTAGATAGGTTTAGAAAAATGAGATATTTCATTTCTTTAAAGACCACCCATGATGCTAGTTATATAGCTGATCTCTTTTTCAAGGAGATTGTGAAGATCCATGGATTACCACTAGGTATAGTATCTGACAGAGATGTTAATTTCATGAGTCATTTTTGGAAGACTCTATGGAGAATACTAGGTACTAATTTGTCTTTTGGATTAGCTAACTATCCTCAAAATGATGGTCAAACAAAAGTGATCAATACAGTGTTAGGTAACCTTCTAAGATGCCTAACTAAGGAGTATGGCCAGACATGGGACTTGAGCCTTCCACAAGTTGAGTATGCATGCAATGAAAGTGTGAATAGGACAACAGGGAGAAATCCTTTTGAGATAGTGGATGGAATGCACCCAAGGGCTGTATGTGAGCTTAGAGATCTAGAAGCTATGGAGCATAGAAGTGGACATGCATAGGATTTTAATCAGACCATGAAGGAGATAAAGGAGTAGGTGAAGAATACCATTACAAAGGCTACTCATAAGTTGAAAGATGAGGTGGATATGTCTAGAAAAAAGTACAATTTGTAGTGGGATATTATGTTATGGTCCACCAAAATAATTCTAGGTTTCAGAAAGGAATACCAAAAAAGTTGCAAATGAAAAGAGTAAGACCATGTAAGGTAATAGCCAAGTATGGAAATAATGCCTACAAGGTAGATATTACTAATGATTTAAGCATTTAACCAGTGTTCAATGTGTCTTATTTGGTCATATAAAAAGGATGACTGACATATGTGAATCAGAATAGTAAGGAGATATTGGAGGATGTGAGCACTGAAGTCTTACCTCCCAAAGTCAAGCTTCAAGTTGAGAGGATCTTGGAATCCAAGGTGAATAATTCAAATAGTCATAAGGTGTATATGGAAAATCTAATATAATGGAAGAATAAACCATAATTTGTGTTAATATCTAAGTTTTGTTGATGATTAGTGACCAACACTTAGTCATTCACCTAGGCAGTTTTACATGGCTATCACTATGGACGAGCTAAAACTATGCATGGCCGAGCAACATTGCTGAGTACTTTTCGGTTTGCCTAGTTACATTCTTGAGCTGACTTACATTGCCGAGCTGAGAAGGATACAGAGATATTAAGTGCCAAGCGACAGACAGTCAAGTGCTGAGAAGAACATTTTTTATATACATGTCTGGAATGATACAAACTTCGAGGATAAGTGATCTGGCTGACTTATATAAGCTTTTTGGGCTGACTTATGTATGCATTTAATATTCTTATATGGAGTTAGTTATGCATTTAATTTTTTTATCCTATGCATGACTCATTGTAAATATTAATTTTTTTGTCATCAAGGTATGGATATCAGATCTTGATCATTGATCTAGATCTTGCTATCAGATTTGAACAAGTATATAAGATTACTTCTTAACCCTATTTTGTAACTGTATGGTGTGTGGTGACTACATTTTCAAAAGTTGAATGCACAGAGGGTTATTTTGTTAAGAAGCAGAGATCAAGCAGAGTGATAACACAGTGAACAATAGAGTAAAGTTATATCAGATTATGAGATCATAGAAGGTACTAGAAAGAGGAGATCCGTCATCAGCATCAGAGTGCATAGGAAAGGATCAATACTTGAGACATTATAATCATTTTATCAGGTGAAAATCTCTTAATAGAGTGGTTCTAGAAGACCTTTCTTTATCTCTTAACAAAGTGCTTACTTTATTGTAAGTTGAAATCCTTTAACAGGGTAGATTGTAATGATCTTAAGCTCTTAATCGGGTAGAACTTTAACAAGGTAGATTACATTTTGTAATCAAACATTTGTAACCTTAATAGGTACACTTTATTATTGCAGTAGTGGAGAATTTTTTGGGTGTCATCCCCAACCCAGTTTTACCTATTTGGGTTTCTGGGTTACCAAGTTATTGTGTTATGTGTTATCTATTTCATTGTGTGATTGCTATATGAGGTTACTGAGATTACATTAGATTCATATATGTCTAAATGTGGATCAGCTTGTCTTAAGTGTTTAAATTTGAAGATCTGATTCACCCCCTCCTTTCAGTATCTTGCTTTACCATTATTGTATTTCCAATAGTTGGTATCAGAGCTCTGTTCTAAAAAACAAAGGTTATAATCAGCTTGAGAATATAGATCTTGAGATGGAGATTTACAAGACGGGTAAAGTCATTGACAATCAAAAGATTGATATTCAGCTAGCACTACAACAGCTTGAGACTGCAAGATAGGAATTAAAGAAGTCCTTTGTTGCAAGGAAATATTTGGCCAAGAAAATGAATGACACTCATTATCAGGAAGAGGACACCACAAATCTATTTTAGAATGGAGATTCTACTGAGAGTGATGCAGCAATAGAAGATCTACTAGAAAAGAATAGTGCACTATGTGAAGAAGTCAAAAACTTGAAAAAGGAACAAGAATCCCAATCAATAAGAATGTGTGAAGTTGTTGAACAGAAAAAGAAAGCCAAAGATGACAAGCCTATGGAAAAAGAAGACAAGAGAATGATGACTACCAGACTTGATGAAAGAACACATGATGTGAAAACAATGAGTCAATCAAGTAAACATGGCAAATCAACTACAACTTGTGAATCAGGAGATTAGTAGAAAAGACTTAGAGATTATAAATCTTAGATCTGAGAATAGTCAATTGAAAGATGAATTGAGATTTGAGAAAGAAATTAATAACAGAGTGAATGATCTGAGTGCAGCTATGAGCTACTTTGAATAACTGGTGGAAGTATCAAGAAGACCTAAAGATTCTTCTGGTTTAGGTCACACTGAACAACATTCAACCATTGAAAATGGAGAATCATCTAAGATAGGTGGAAGAAGGCTTGCAAACCTGAGAAACAACAAACCTATTTTTCATCACTCTGGGAAACCAGGTCATACAACAAACATTTGTTGAAGCAAGAATGGTAAGTCCAATACGAAAACTAAATTTAAAGGTTACTATTTTAACTGTAATAAGTTTGGACATCAGGCACATGAATTCAAGACAAAGGAAAGCACTCAATGGTAATTTCTATAACTGTCACAAATACGGTCATAGAGCACAAGATTGCAGATCTAAAGGTAAACAACAGTGGACATCAAAGGTACAAGAGAAATCACCAAGAAAAGGTAATACTCACAATTGGTATTACAACACATGGCATAGTTTTCATTACTGTGGTGAGTATGGACATGTTCCAGAAAATAGCTTAAGGACACATTTTAGAGGTAAGTCTAAAAGTTGGATGAATGGAAGCCTAGTTTGTCACAGTTGTCTAAAAATTGGACATACAAGGAAAGATTGCAAGACTAGGGTACCTTCTCCTACTGTTGAGGAAATTAGGGAACATATGAACAAGACATGGATTAAGAAGTCTGAACCATGCAGTAGTGAAGCTAATGAAGCTGAGGTTACCCAATCTAATGGATCAGGTGATCACATCATCTCCAACTAAGAGAAAGAGGTATGTCAGGAACTGTATTTAAAAATTCTTATCTTACATCAGTTCCTAACATAAAATGTACAAAAGTCCATATTTGCATATGTTAAGATGTACTAGGACATATTTTGAAGACAAATGCCAAGTTTATCCAAATTGCACTAATAAGTGTTGAGTACTAATCATGGACACTAAAGCTGAGTTCTTTAGTGAGTGCCAAGTTTTGTTGGCCGAGCAAGTTTTATGATGGCCGAGTTTAGTGAGCTGAGTGGGATGCAAGTTGTGTTAAAGCTGAGGATAGCTAGCTTGCAATAACTCAATGTGTAGAACATTCAATGCTCACCTACGTTGACATTTCAAAGCCTATAAAGGATGAACAGTCGACATCTCATTTTTACCTTGCAATTTTTACTGTTTAACAGAGCGATTGAAGTAATTTGCAGAATTGATCTTAACTGAGTTAGCTACAAAGATTTCACCAGCATGCCATGGGCAGTCCTAAGGTGACCAATGAACAGTGTGAAGCATTACTTGTCGAGGTACTCTATTTTTCATCTCTTGAACCCTAATTTCAAAGATCATGGCTGAAATTTATTTCGCACCAGCTAAGAGTATGGAGGCAGAACCAAAACAAATTTAGTTGATATAGAGTGATGAATGTGAACCTCTCAACTTTCGAGCCATTCCTGAAAGTGTGATTTAGAGTGATTTAACAGGAGCCCTTTCATCCATTCCACCCAAGGTACTCATGATTCATGATGTTTGATCATGTTATATGGTTAAGATTGGTGAAGTAGGAGATAGTGAATTGAGGAAATCCTATAGCAAATTGTGTGAAAATGGAGTTCTGAAGGAAAAATTCAAACATCTAGCCAACAAAGGGTTAACTTGTGCCCTAGATTTTCTACAAGGTTTCAAAGATGAATGGATTAAGGTTATCCTTAGCCATGTTCATGACATGTGTATGTGGTTAGATAATGGACCAGTCAAGATCACCAAAAGCATGATTCATCAAGTGACTGGATATCCTGTAGTAAATGGAAAATGAACCATGAGGGATAAAAACAAAGAAGAAATTACATTGAACACTGGAGTAGTATGGAATAATAGAGATATGACTATCTCTACAATTACTGACCTAGAACTTGACTTTGGAGTAAGGGTAATAGCACATAAGTTCTATTAGTCCAGCAAATTGGATAGTGTTCCTTGTACAACCGTTGATTAGGCATGGAAAATTGTGAAGAAGAGTCATACATATGATCTTGTCGAGCTATAGCTGACACAACTAGCCAAGAACCTAGCATCAATCAGAAAGGCTAAGAGCTCATCATGTAAGTTTGGTTCTTTACTAGTCTGTATATTTTTCTACATTCAGGATACATTTCCTACACTGGGAAATATTGTTTGGAAAAAGGATAGACCCATTACAGTTCAGATTAGTGAATGTATAGAGAAACTAGGAAGCAATTTCAATAGCATTATGGGGAGATATTTTTTAGATTTCAAGAAGAGAATGAGATTAAGGACTAGGATTTCTGAGTCACTAGTGGAGAAGCACTATGAATAAATTTGTTTTCTAGTTGATACAGATAATACTTATATCAAGGCAGTGACTCCTAGGATGAAATGCTTAGAACCATTTCCATATGAAATCAATATTGATGAAGCATCAGCTACCATCACTACACTCCTAGCTGAGGCATTTGATACTATAGCAGAGAGATTTGGAAATTTTGATGAGGCTAAGGCTAAAATTTCTAGAAGCTTGAATATGGGAACTATGGAGAGGAAAAGAAAGAAGATTGTGAAAAATCTAAAGAAAATGGTTGGCTTAGGTAGTGATGAAGAACCTGAGAATGTACCTTTAGGCCTAACCACTAGACAAGGCAATGATAATTCTACAGAGGAGGAAGTAAGTGAGTCAAAAGAAGTTACTAAGAAAGCTAAGGGAAAGAAACCATCAATTGTCATAGTAACCAAGAAAAGTAAAGCTAAACCTAAGGTTACACCTCCTGTAGCTAATCATCCAAGGACTAGAGCATCTATTGTTATTTCCTTAGTAGAAGTACAAACAAAAGTATATGGTAAGAGGAAAGTTGTAGAAAGTAGTTCTGGAAAGGAAGCAAAGATTGCTCCTAAGGCTGAGTCGAGTAAGCCAACAAAAAGACCAAGAAGGAGACTAAATTTGGAGATAGATAGTGATAAGGAGAAGATAGAAATTGATGAACTTAGCAACATAAAAAAACTCAATTCAAGAAGCCAGCAAGTATTGATGAGGTATGTGACACTTTGAGGAATTCAGCAGGGTTAGCAACATTTAAGTTCATTAAGTATGAAAAGTTGAAAACTACAGATAGGCGCAAAGTACAGGAAGCACTCTTGGACATGATGAGTACTTTCAAATTAACTTCTATAGAGATAGGATATCATGTGCCAGATGAACTTTATGATTTTTTTTCAAGAAAATGGGAATTTGCACTTGCCACTCAAAGACAGATCAGGGAAGGAACTCTAGCCCAGGTAATACCTGAGTTCACCTCAAAACAAAGAGTCAAATTTATTGAGGAGTACAAGAGTATGTTTGTTCCTAAAATCAGAGGCTATGTTGTTCTAAAAAATGACATTGAAGGTGTAGTACAACAAAGCACAAGAATTTGGAAAGAGATCTTTGGACTTCTCATTCCAAAAGATAAGAAATCTGGTGAGGGGACATCCGAGAAAAAGACAAAAGAAGTTGAAGTCAAGACTACCCCTGAACCACAGATAACTCAAGGTCAAATTGCCATGGAACAAGACAAAACCAAAGATGCATTAGATGTAAAAAACTCTATTGATTTGACTGCATACAGTCCTATGGATTTTTTAGTCGATGATCTAAGAAATTTGAATGCCGAGGAACAAGAGATGTCAAGTGGTAAAGACATTGATTCGCCTATTAAGGAAACTGATATAGAAGAAGGGAAGACCACATCATCTGATGAAATAATTGAAGTTGTCAGTGATAAGAAAGGTGAAGAGAAACAAAAAACAAATGAAGAAGAGGTAACTTCACAGAATCTTCCTATTTTAGAAATTGTGAAAACAATTTTAGATAGTGGAGTAGGGATGAAGGATATAGTTGATGAGCCTAAAGAAGAAGAGACAATGAAAGTGTTGGTTGATCTACCACACTCCACATCATCCACTCCTACAGGTCCTAAAACTAGTTGTATGCCCAATCCACAAACAATTTTGATAGAATTAAAAGAGGCATTGGATGTGGACACTGTAAAAGGGAAAGATATTATGTTGCCGAGCATAAGTTATCCAGAATTGAAGAAGAAGTCTCAAATTTATCATGTGACATTAGATGAAGTCATTGTGATTCTATAATGGGATCCCAATGAGTTATCTTTTGAGAAAATAGGAACTCTTCAAGAATTACTTAAGAGGAAGAAGAGAAAGGAAGAGATGAAGATAAAACAAAAGAAAAAGAAGGTGTTGCATGACATCAAAGACATATTTGCAAAGGCTTTTGACTTAGAGGATGAAATGCCTCAAGCTCCAATCATTGTTCAGCTAGTCAACATTGTACAAAAGATAACTGATGAGGACATAGACAATAATGAGAAGCTTCTGCAATGGTATAGGAGAAGATTTGAGAGCAAAGTTCTAGAGAAGATCTCAGAAGAGATTGCCACTAAACAGGTTGAACTTTCTATTTTTGTAGAAACTTTAGAGAAAGTTACAGCCAATGTTTATTCTTTGTATATAGAAAATTATATGATGTTGAATTTTTCACAAAGGATAATCTACAGCTTCTTGAGAAGCTACAGTTAGATTTGAAATCAACTGGTAATACTTTAGGTAAAGATACTACTTCTAGTTCTTTACATCTTAATAAGTTGATAAATTCACAAAGGAGAATAGCCGAGCTTATGGCTAAAGATGGTCGAATAAGGGCCAAATTGATAACTATTCAGACAAGCTTCTTGCCTCACTTGGAGGTAATACAAAAGGAACTTTCAAAAGCTAAGGAGTTATCACAGAGCAATGCAAATCTATCGACTATGGAATGTTTAGTGAGTCTAGCCGTCGAGCTAGAAATCAAATTCGAAGTTATGAAGGTTGCAAAGGAAAGCTGGGATACTACATTTGAATCAACCTTGTAACTTCATAAAAAATTTATGGATAAGTACAACTTAACCCCACTAGCAATCAGTGACAAAAACAAGGGGGAAGTTAGTAAGGAAATCGGTAAGGAAGTATGAAAGATTAAGAATGATACATCAATATAGTATAGGTACTCTTGTATATAATTTTTAAAGGCATTGTAAAGTTTTTGTATGATTATATTCCTATGGGGAGTACTTAGTGTACTTAGACAATATTTTGATGAAATGAATGGAAGTAATGATAAGTGTTTTTTCCACTAATATCAAAGGGGGAGATTGTTAATCTCTAAGTTTTGTTGATGATTAGTGACCAACACTTAGTCATTCACCTAGGCAGTTTTATTTGGCTATCACTATGGCTGAGCTAAAACTATGCAAGGTCGAGCAACATTGCCGAGCAGTTTTTAGTTTGCCTAGTTACATTGCCAAGCCGAGTTACATTGTCAAGCCAAGAAGGATACAAAGATATTAAGTGCTGAGTGACAGAAAGTCAAGTGCCAAGAAGAATAGTTTTTATATACATGTCTAGAATGATAAAAAATTTGAGGATAAGTGATCTGGCCAACTTATATAAGATTTTTGGGCCGACTTATGTATGCATTTAATATTCTTATACAGAGTTAATTATGCATTTAATTGTTTTATCCTATGCATGACTCATTGTAAACATTAATTGTTTTACCATCAAGGTATGGATATCAGATCTTGATCGTTGATCTAGATCTCGCTATCAGATTTGAACAAGTATATAAGATTGCTTCTAAACCCTATTTTGTAAGTGTATGGTGTGAGGTGACTGCATTTTAAGAATTTGAATGCACAAAGGGTTATTTTGTTAAGAAACAGAGATCAAGCAAAGTTACAATACAATGAACAGCAAAGTAAAGTTATATCAGATTATGAGATCGTAGAAGGTACTAGAAAGAGGAGATCCATCATCAGCATCAGAGTGCATATTGAAGGATCAATACTTCATACATTCTAATCATTGTATCAGGTGAAAATCTCTTAATAGAGTGGTTCTAGCAGACCTTTCTTTATCTCTTAATAGAGTGCTTACTTTGTTGTAAGTTGAAATCCTTTAACAGGGTAGATTGTAATGATCTTAAGCTCTTAACCGGGCAGACCTTTAACATGGTAGATTACATTTTGTAATCAAACATTTGTAAACTTAATAGGTACACTTTATTATTGCAGTAGTGGTAAATTTTGTGGGTGTTATCCCCACCCCAGTTTTACCTATTTGGGTTTCTGGGTTACCAAGTTATTGTGTTATGTGTTATCTATTTCATTGTGTGATTTCTATCTGAGATTACTGAGATTACATTAGATTCATATATGTATGAAAGTGGATCAGTTTGTTTTAAGTGTTTAAATTTGAAGATCTAATTTACCTCCCCCCCCCTCTCAGTATCCTACTTTCCCATTATTGTATTTCCAACAATTTGAGGCTACATGGTTGGAAGAAGCCCATTTCAAGATCTGTGGCATTGATTTGTCTCTTATTTCTCCTCACATTCCTTAGTGTTTGTGCAGAGGTGGATAATGGTGCAAGAGCACCCATAGGTTGTCTAGGGAAATCTAATTTTGTTTCATTTGTGTGTTTTCCTTATGGAATTTTTTTTATTGTGTTAAGCTTAAGGTCATGTTGACCATAGAGTAAGTGCAATAGGGTTTAGTTCTTTGGAGTCTAAGGAATTTTGCAAGTGCAATTAGGGCTAAGAAGTTGTAAAGCCTTATAATATGAACAAGTGTGGTGAAGATGTCATGATGAGGTCAGTATGATCTAAATTGGGTTAGGATCATGTTTTTTTCATAAATATAGTTTTTGGGAAGATTTGATGAGCATTGAAACTCATTTGCATAGTTGTGCAAGAAATTGTCAAAAGTTGCAAAAGTTGCATTTCGCAACTTTGAAATGTTGCTCGGACAACATTGAAAAGTTTGGAAAAATAGATCAAGAAGAGCCCTAAAAGGTATCTAAATACATAACCACCCTAATTAAAACATTCCCTGACCTTTTTACAAGGTTGGACACCCATTGTACAGACTAAGATTTTGAAATAAATGAAGATTATGTGATTTTGTGTGTAATTTTTAAGTATTTGAATTACAGTAGCATTTTAATGGATTAGATCTTGAATTTTAACTCATGCATGGTGTAGATTATATTTTTGGTTTATTTTTTGTGGCATTAATTAGGATTTTTGTTCAATTTGAAGTTATTTTTATAAATAATTTGGTTTCTTCACTATCACTAGTCTTATCCTGGGAGTTTGTAAAGATGGGGTTCTAGCTCACTTTCCCACCATGCATTCTATATGGCCCTTTGGGAATAGTCAGTAGAATCCATGCGTAAATATATGGAAGGAGTTGGGGCCCTCAAATGTAGAGGAGATATTTTTAATGTCTTTCCTTAGGTGAGCCAGTGGTGAGCCGGGCTAGGGAAGGCCAAGTTGTAGAGAGCACAACTTGCAGAGGTGCATAGATAGAAGAAACATTTCTTCTGGAATTGGAATATAGGAGTCTTTACATGATTTTTTGAATAGGGAGAGGTCACACCAATTAATTTACTAAGTGAATACTTTCTAAGTTGCAGAGGAGCCAGAGAAAGCCTAAAAGCCTTTAATTTCACTCATTTTGAGTTAAGGGACTGTACGGTAGGTGGTGACCCCAATACCCCAAAAAATTTTGATGGCTAGGAATATGATCCAAGAATCCCAATAAAATATTCATGGTTTCTTTGGAATAATTGGGATTAAATCCCTAATTTCTCAGAGGAGGAGAGCTAATTGGGATAGTATCCTTTTAGGCCTATTCTGTGAAGTTTTGGTGAAATTGCCCTACTAGTTGAACTAGGTGGGACTCCTAAAACCCCTAGTTGGTTTAATTGAATTCTCTAAAGACACCTCCAAAACTCTACAAGACCATTTCAATAAATTGGAGGTTAGAAACCTTTAAGGTGGTTTAAGGGCTAATGACTAGTGTAAAAGAATGCATCAAGTTTAGATTTCATTGAGTAAACTTATTGATAGTTGGGTTGGCTAGAGAGATTAGGGAATCCTAATTAAGAAAAGATCCTATAGGTTCCAAGTGTTTTGGTTTAGTTACCCTAGAAGTCATTCACAAAGAGTATTAGCATGAATTAGTGAGTGATTCATCCAACCTCCCTCTCCCTAGCCCATGAGCATCCATCTTCCTTCTAGTGATCTTGACAAGATTGATAATATCTATGCACATTATGTATCTTGACATTCATTATCATTTCCATCAGCCTAGTCACTTGCTCTCATCCATGATACCCTATCATGATCTTTCTTATCATAAGCCTATCCTTCCTATCTCTAAGCATTCCTTCCATAATCAAAACCATCCACTTATACCTTCATCAACCCTTATCCTAATTTCACTATCATAGCTATATCTTATCAAAAATTTACCCCTTGGTCTTGATAAAAATAAGAACCAAAAATGAAAAATAGTTTCTCAAAAACATCTTGACATGTCCATTCTTTTGGACTACATTCTTTTCATGACATTAGGTCATCATCCTATATGCTATCCAACACTAGTCCATGAGCCTACATTTTTATATTCTATTTTGTCTAGCTTGGGTAATCTTGAGGAGATTGTCTTTCAGGGTCACATTCACCCTCTTCATCCATAATTGTCTATTCACCTCATCCATAAACTTTATAATCTATCTATAATGGCCTCTACCTTTCTATAAATTAGGGGAAAACCAATGTGATCTTGCTTCAAAATAAACACTCTAGTTCTTCTGAGAACCCTCGTCACTTGAAACTGATCCAGAGTCATAGTCTGGGGGCAATCAAATCAGCTTTGTCCTCGCAGTATGAGTCATGTCAGATATCTTCAATTGATATTTATTACCATGGGTCATGGGTCCCCAATTTGATCCCATCTTTGGCTTCACCAAAGTCATTAATCTTGTCATATTTGAAGGACATCTACCTACTGATGCAATAGTTGTTTCAAAACACCCTAATCAAAAGTATTTCTTAACATTATCTTTGGATGCATTTGTGTTTATTAACACACATTGGATACCCCAAACGTAAACAATAGATTGATAGCACTCAAACACATCACACTCCAAAGCACGGTGGTGTTTCTCAACACCTCCTACATATACACATCCAAAAACTTAGAAATAGGGTGAAGTATGCTGAACTTCTATTTGTATGTTGTTTGTTTTCATTGATTTTTTCATCAATATTTTCTTTGTCTACTGCTTGTTGGTGTGGTCCTGATGATCCAGCACCATCAAATAAATAGGGTGTATGTTATAAGAGCTCCTACATTAAGGTGGAAATTCCTCACATCACTTGATCATGTTTACTTTTACACCAAGGTGAGGTTAGAACAATCTCCTTGAATTTTATTTCTCTGTGTTTTTACACAAGATCACAATCGTGGTTATCTTGGCTTTGAATTCCTCAATACTAGTGTACTCTTTCAACATCAACTAGAAATAATGTTCATCTCATCTCAACTTTTGTGCCCCGATGCTTACGTTAGTTTCTCATATCTTGTCCAATGAAAGTGATATTGATATTTTTTTGGTTGCAGTAGCACCAGTAAGGGTTGTATTCACTCTGATGTTCCAAAAATTCTTGATGATGAAAATTCTCAACGCTAAAGGTTCAGTAACTACACCTTAGGTTGCATTCATGTTAGTCTTACATTTGCATCTACATCTATGTGGTGTTGAAGTCTGCATAATATCGTTATCTATCTATAATGTTAAGGATCCAAGGTTCTTATTGATCAATCTTCCTTTTTCCAAGTGGTTAGTTGTGTGTTGATTGACATGATTTGACACCCATGAATAATTTGACTGTCCTGATTCCATATTTTAGGATCAAAATCAAAATATGAAATTGGCCACTTGTACAACCAATGGAAACATATCATAATTTCTTCTAATCAATCCTTCTATCTTACTTTTAATCAATCTTGGTCATACATGACCTCCCATCATGTACAGATTCTATCATAACTAATTGGTAATTATTTCTAATAATATCAACTTCTTCTTGCATCATGTTATCAATCGAATTGCTTCTCATCACTGGGGCACCTAGCCATATTTTGATTTTTATCCTAAGAGGTTAGGATCATGACATCAACATTCCATTGATCATATCCTCAATCAAAACCCCATCACTTGGGGCATCTCAACTTCATCGCATCAATTCTAGTTGAGATCATCTTAAAATCAAAGGCAACCTAATCAATGGTCTTATACATTGGTGAATACACTTGAAACTAGACAAGATTGGTTTTATACGACTATTTATTATTGAAATTAGATACATTGATCAAATTGGCTTCATCTCTTCAAATTAGGTTAATTTTCTTGCTAATTAAATCTCTTAATGATAATTAGTTTCATCGCTTCAAATTAAACTTGTTATTCATTCAAACAAATCAAAAGGTTTAAGAGTTCTTGAAAGATGTTCAGTTTCATCACTTCAAATCAAACTAAGTATTTTGTTTATATCTTTTGATCGATCTTCGTCCAATCAAGCTTAAAGTCAGTATTCTTCAAAAGAATGGTTTCATTGCTTCAAATCAAACTGTTTTGGGTCTTCTCGCTAACAAGTCTTAGAATCAATGCATTGATCATACATCAATTCAAAGAGGGGAAAATGTAATGAACTAAAAGTGGTCACCTAAACCCTAGACCCCTAATCTTAGTCTCATATCAAAAAACCTAATCTTGATAATTCTAAGTCCTAAACTAAACATGCAATTCATAAATTTCAAGCTAATCTAGCCTGAATCCTAGGTCCTAATTAAACATCATACTTGATCAACTAATGAATTCCTAAAAATACAATATATTGGAAAATAAACCTTATGTTAATTATTTAATTGATATTCCAATTTATTAATTAAATAAAATTACTAAACTGTCACATAAATTCAAAAAGGAATTAAATTATTTAATAAAAACAAAATGTTCATTTAAAATCAATTAAATCTTTAAAAATGCATATGATGTCATTAACTGATTTTTGAAATGGAAATGAATCTATTTTATTCAGTTAACTTAATCTTATATATTTATCATTTTTGAAACAAAGTTGTTAACTAACAACTGATTTTGGAAGTTTCCAAAAAGACTAAATCTTTCGACCAATCAAATTTATTGCACATGGATTGTGCTTCCTCAAATCAAATTGGTGCCATTCATTTCCTCTAATCTCAACCATTGATTGGGGAGAGATTTTCTATAAAAGAGAGATTCATTTCCTTCACAAATGATCCCAATTTTTATTATTGTTATTATGCAATTTTTATTTCATAAAGCTTTCAAGCATTTTAGCATTTTATAGCTTTTTGATTGAATAATTGTTAGTTTCATTTCAATTATGAAAACCATAATCTAGAGTGCATTTGAATTTGGTGCTTTAAAAAGAACAAAAACATTTGAAATTGGTTTCATAAAATCAATCTAATTAGCTTGAGAACAATCTTGCATTTTCATATTCATTTTAGAAATCATCATTTAGCTTTCTTCAAAATCCTTCATTTAGGATCTAGTGTAGTCATTGTTTCTTGCGATAACCTGAGAGAAAGATTCATACCAGAAGGCAATAGATTGATTTAGATTATTCATTTGTTTATCATAATTGATTTGGAGTAGCCATGCAATGATCTATTGAAGTGTGTGTGTTTTGCAGCTGCAGGTACTTACCCAAATTCACTTGTACAATAGGATGACCAACAATAAAGTACATAGATATAGTGTCCAACTTCCACTCAGGTGTTTCATGTGGTTGAATAAAACCATTAATATGACAATGTTTTGCCTTAACCTATTGACACGCAAGGTTTCATTCCACTACCTCTACAATGTTTGGTCTCATCCCTGGCCAATGATATAATTGTCTCAAATCTACATGCATCTTATTGACTCTAAAATGTGTTACATAGAATTATCTGTGTGACTTTAGCATGATAAAATCCCATAAATCCCTAGTAGAAGGTACATATATGGGCCCTGTATGGTGTAATAATCCATCTAGCTCTAATGAATAATCTGCATATTTTCCTTCTAAGGGTCTCTAAGATCATATTACCTGAAAATATTCTCATAACACCTATCCTTGGGAAAGTGATGAATTATGCGATCCCTCAAATAAGTTTCTATAGATATAGAGTATAACTCATTTTGTCTCCTACACAATGCATCTACAACCACATTCTATTTTCCTTTGATGTATTAAACACAAAAATCATACTCACACAAGAACTCAATCTATCTCCTCTAGCATCCATTAAGATTTAGTTGAGTGAATACGTACTATAATATCTAGTGATCTTAGTTCAAATCAAATTGATGGCCTAGGAGAAAATGTCTCCATCTCACTAATGCATGTACCACTTCTACTAAATCAAGGTCATGGATGGGATAATTAAGCTCATGAGTCTTAAGTTTTCTAGACTCGCATATAATAAATCACTCATTCTGCATGAGCGATTCCCCGAAGCCATCTATAGAAGCATCTATGAATATAAAAAGTCACTTGAAGGATCTGGCACTGCTATAATAGGTGTACTCATGAGGGCTCTCTTAATCTCTAAAAGGCTCCCTAACACTTCTTTTTCCTTTCAAAGTTCTTCCCTTTATGCTAAAGTGGTGTACTTTTTATACACCAAATTTGCACCCTACTAAAATTGAGAGTCTAGTGATCTAGTATAACATGGGAATAACTTACAGGTTATGGAACCTTTGCTAACTAAAGTGAGAACTCTAGATTCAAGTTTGGTTCCTCTTGGATAATCACATATTTTTCTCTTAGTACATGAAATTAAACTTGATAGGAAAACGGATAGAAAGAAACTCAAAGGAAAGAAAGAAAGAACTTAATCTATTAGGTGATACACCAAAATGAACATGAATCATAACAAAGATTGCTAAGAGTCAACATGAAATCTCTGACTTAAGACAAGTACAAATTCATGAATAGGCTTGCAGAAAGTGTTTCATTGTAGGGTGTGAGGTGAAACCATTTAAGGAAATAAATTATTCTCACAAAAATAGCTTCAAGAAGATAGACACAAACTATGACCTACAAGAAAATATTCACTCTAGCAGATAGGTAGAGAAATGAGATAAGATATGAGGGAATGAACAAAATTCACATGATTACCTTCATCAAATCATTCATAGTAGTACACAAAGCTACAAAAAGGAAGATAAATTAAGATAACCAATAAATTTATTCAACACTCAGGCACTGTGTTATGCTTCATAGAGAAATATAGACATGAAAAAACCTAGGGACAATGAATATGTCAAAAAAAGTCTTTACATAATCTGAACTTCAATGAGAAATGAAAAATGTATGAATACTTGGGGGGAGAAGAAATGCCACAAAAAATATTACATAAGATTGAAAAACTGAGAATTACAGACATATGAAAAGTCTGAGGATAGGAAAAATGTCATAGAAAACTTGTACACATTCTAAACCTATTTACACAAGTGCAAAAAGAAACTTATATACAACCTCCTCAACCACCATGGCTTGGAAGTCAATTGATAATCAATGAAGATCAGATTAAGGTTACAAAAAATATCCTTAAAAAAGTATCAAAAACCCTAAAATGGTCACCTCTGCACATTAATGCTCCTTGGAAAATATCTCAAACAATCAGATATCCTTTCACGACACCTTCCAAGCATCATAAATTCGACCAGATAGATCAAATCGATCCATGTACCTTCTCTGCAACTTGTAACGTCACCACTTCCATGAAATCTCTGAGAAAAGGATTTAAATAATTGAATTTAAATATAAATGGTCACAGGTGGCGCAGAAATACCCAATCAATGACCCAGATTTGAATCTTTATCAATTTTAAAACATGACTATCGATCTATCTTAAGTCACCTATGAGCTTAGGATCTTAGATTGCAATGTGGAATGAATGCACAATGCCTCAAGCACTAACCAATGATCATCTTTTCTTAAAGGCAAAGCACAGATCATAGGATGAAGATCAACTATACCGGATGTTAAATAAACCATTGTCATTGAAACTGTTGGCTTGACATGACCATGAAGGACACATATCATCATGTTGTAATGCCTCAAATGTTAACTTCCCTTCATCTTGGCATCAAGGGAAAACATCAACCATCAGATGCGTTAAAACCTGCTTGACCTTTAACCTGCCACTTGATGAGCCTAGGTTCTGACAACTTGACACACGTCGCAACAACACATTGTTGTGATCACTAACTATCTAGCATCTTCATCATCAAATGAAAGTACCAAAGTCACGATCAAAAGGAACTTGACTGTCAATTAACCTCCCTTGGCCCTTGTAGAAAGTTGGCCCAACTATCCATGTGGCACAATGTGGTGATGCCTTGAAGAATATTTCAAGCTCGATCTGGTGACCAAGGTAAACCGATCACCATCTGATTGATTCCTTGTTCTTGACTCAGCCTCTAACTTCTCTTTAACTCAGATTACCTTAATTCCTTTGTATCTCTAAGTCTCCAGATTTCAGCTTTAACTTTGGATTGGATACGAGATTTATAGATAAAACCTTATCTCTGAATCACTGAACAAGACTCAACCAAACTTGATCTTGAATTGGGATTATCTTGATATTATCAGACGAAAGAAAACTATGAGTCACTGAAAACATTCACTAACCCCAGTTTGATTTGGAGATCTAGCGACAACCTTCTAATTAGAACTTGATAAATGACCCTCCCAATATCTCTGAACAAAATTCTTTACTCAAGCCCAATTATGAGATTCAGCGACAACAATAAGATCTAATCGGAATCAACAACCAATACTTAATCTCAAGATATTTTATGACTTAACCATTTAATTGTGAGATTAAAAAAATGCCAAGACTTAACCTCATCTCCAGATTGCTGAATGAGAGTCACTAACCTCCAAGAATTAAGAGATTAGGAGATAAAAGACATAAGACATAAAGGCACTTGGAAAATAATATCTTAAGTGGCACGAAAAAGTAACTCAAAATTAGAAAGAGCCACAAAGACCTAGGGTTTAAGGGCTCTCCTTAGGGTTTAAGACCTTAAAATAGAACAAGGGTTTAACCAGGCCTAGAAAAATGAAGAAAACAAGTAAAAGACTAGAAAACATAGATAGAAAACTTACAAGATGGGCTCAACCCTTACTGGAGCCACTATAGAAACTAGATAGGATAGGAAATTTCGGATAACATTCTTGGCAATTTCTACTGAATATCTTCCTGTTAGACATATATATGACCAGTGGCCTTTGACATTCCATTGGAAAAGGAGTAACAAAAACACAAAACTAAGGAACTATGTAAGTAGGATGACTAAAAGGAGGAGAAATAGGAAACCAAAATAGGGAAAGAGAAATATATACAACAACCATTGACTATGCAAAAGAACTTAGAGGAAAGAAGGAAAAATAAGCCTATAAAGAAAAAGAAAAGAAACAAAGCTTAATTACAAGGTAGGACAAACATCAAAAAAAGGCTTGAGGTGAAAAACATTGAATAAAATTGGAAAGATTTATACTTCAAGTGTTGAGAGATGAAAATAATTATGCCCCTTGCATTCTAAGGTCACAAATGGGCCTCCCCAAAATGAATCAAACTTTGTATGTCTACTAGGTCTTCTCTTGAATTCATCCCACTTAAGGACTATGTCTCACACATTGAAGTTGCTTGATCTATCTCTCTTGTCAAATATTTTCTTGGTTTACATCTATTGGAACTCCATATTCTACATAGATTTGAATCTATTCTCTTCCAACTCCATGAGATGAGCATTGTGTACCTGCAAAGGATCTCCTTATTCAAAGAGAACAAGTTGGGTAGCAAGGTCTAAGACTAGAAATTTGATTGAAATGGATAAATTGGCCTCTTTTCCATAGACTAACATGTAGGGGGAGTTTCCAATTATCTATTTTGGAGTGATCCTGTCTTACCATAGGGAAGATTTCAACTTGGTGTGTCAATCCCTCTGATTGTCTTATAAGGTCCTTTGGAGCATTCTAACCAGATTCTTACTGGTGGACTTTGCCAAACCATCATCCTGGGGATAATAATTTAAACTAGTGTTGAGATAAATGCTATATCTAGCTGTCCATTTAGTGGTCCTTAAACCTGTGAAGGCAAGTGTATTATCAGATATTATTGAATCAAGAACCCCAAACCTGTCTATGATATCATCATATAAGTTAAGGATAACACTCTCATTAGCCTCCTTCAATGCAATGGGTTATATCTAATGAGTGAAGTAGTCAGTTGCAGTGATAATCCATTTATGTCCAGCACTATATGGGGGGTTAGTTAAGCCTATTAAGTATATTCCCCATTTCATAAATGGTTGCTCTTTCTTAATTCATTGTTGCAGAGGTAGAGACAAAAGCCTCTCTTTCCCTACAAACATAGCACATTTCATGCACTTCTTGACATAGAGATGACTATCCCTAAAAATGGATGGCCATTAGTATCCATCCCTCATGATCTTGAAATAAGTGGTCCTAGGAGAGAAATGACCTCCAGAAATTCCATCATGAAACTCATATAAAACATCTATTATTTGTTTCAAATCAATGCATCTAAGAAGGACACCATTGTGATCCCTTATAAAAAGAACATCATTAATTAGAAAATAATGGATAGACTACAACCTTTAGTACCCTCTTTTTGCTTAATCCAAGCCTGTAGGGCTCTCACATGTCTTTAAAAAATGGACCATATTTGTCAACCAACCTGCTACCTTCTCATGATCCTTTTTTTCATGTATAATTAGGGATGACTCCACTTGTTCTTGATACTTTAGAGATTCATAATCATTCATGTAGACACAAATACCTCTACCTCTGACTAGCTTGGTAACCTAAATATCTACATCATATTGCATGACTCTAGTTATCCATCCAACTCTCTTTTCATTCCGGTATTTACTAACAAAGAATTCCTAGATACTTGGATGAGTGGCTCTTAGATGTACCTTACTATGGGTCAACAAATGCCTGAAGTTGTTGAGGTTCTTCACCATAGAAAGAACATGTTTTCTACAAAATATTATCTTTGTTCGTATTCTTCCAAACCTTTGCTAAAGAAAGCAATGGGTTGCTCCAACACTTCTGAGTTTTTTGAGTTAACATTGTAGAGATAACCTTAGAACCTCTATAAGCATACATAATGAATTCTTTGGTGAGATTAGGATTTAGTAAGGTAGGAGCCTTTGTCAAAGCCTCCTTAATGGATTGAAAATTGTTTTTCCCTTCTTTTCTCACACTGAAGACTGCATTCTTCTTCAACATGGCTATCAAAGGCTTCAAAAGGTCTACAATGTCGGGCAATAAATGCCTAACAAAGTTAATTCTTCCTATAAAGGATTGTAGGATATTCTTATGAGGTGGTAGGGGTAGCTCTAAAATATCTACAATTCTTTCAGGATCCACTATGATACCTTATTTGGAAACAATATAACCCAAAAGTTTCCCCTCATGCACTGCAAACACACACTTCTTGGGGTTTAGAGAGATTCTATACTACATACATCTTTCAAATATTTTCCTTAAGTGCTTTATATGATCAACTACATGCTTAGAGTAGACTGTAATGTCATCTAGGTATACTAGTACAAACTTATACATGAGGCTTTTGAAAGATATGTCCATAGCCTTTTGAAAGGTTGCACCTCCAGTTGATAAACCAAAAGGAATCTTTTGGTACACTACGGTTCCCCATTTGATTGTGAAAACAACCTTATTGGTCTTCACTATTGAAAAGGATCTGATTATACCTTGAATAGAAATCTAGCAATGAGAAATTTTCAAAACCAGAGACACACTGCAAAATTTTTCCCATGGATGGAAAAGGGTGGTGATCTTTCAAGAAGACCCTATTTATGTCCCTAAAGTCCACACATAACCTCAGTTCTCAATTATTTTTCCTTACAGTAACAAGGTTAGACACCCAAATTATATGTTTAATGGGATATATGATGCCACTCTAAATTATTTTAAGAACCTCTTTATGCATGATTGGCTCTAGCTTGAGTTACCATGTCTTTTCTTTTTCCTAACTAGTTTAGCATTTGCCTCTAGCTCTATGGTATGTTGAGAAAGTGTAGGATCAAAACATTCCAGATCTTCATATTTCCAAGAAAATACATCACTGAATTATTGAAGCAATTGGATGTAAGAGCTCTTTTCTAAATTAGTGCTTACGTTTCAAAATTTTAATCTTTTACCTGGTTCAAGCTCTGAATCAGTGTAATGTTCTTGTTGAACTAGTAAGCTAGTTTTATTCTTTTTGGCTTGATCATCTATATTGAATATTGACTCTAAGGTTTCAAGACCCTTTGGAAAATTATTGGAATTGAGTTGCACCACTTGATCATCATAGGTTTACATCAACCTAACTTGATTGTGCTCTGAATAAATGTCTTCTTCAGAAAAGAATTGCAAAATTTTCTCATCATTTTCAAATACTTGCCAATTGACATCATTGTTAGGGATGGAAGGCCTAAAAATAATATTAACATGATGCTGATAATTTCCCACTGAAATGTTATTAGGATTTTATAATTGAGATCCAATAGTAACTAACATGTCTACATGTTGATTCAACTTCCTAGGAATTTCAATTATACTAAAAGCATGGAAGTCCTGAATTGCATACCACACCCTATGATTGTAGGCTTTCATAGTATAATTTTTAGTTGAACTTATCCCCTTCACTTGGATAAAAATTAATTCGCTATCACCATGGACCCTTAAAGATTTAATACCTCTTTTCCTGGCCCACTCTAATCCATGGGATCAAGATTTATTCAACAGTATTGCTTGTACAAGAAATACCGAATCTAAAATATGCATATTATTTCTCACCTTTAAGAGAGACAAACATTGTACCACCGCCATCAAAGAGAAACTCCCAAACTTTATTTCTTTCTTCTTTTGATGATCCACAGGTTGCCTTAAAGATATTTGGCATTATGAGATGATCCTCTTGTATCATGTAGCTCTCCAAACCAACATTTCAGACCACATTAGCCTGAGGCTTTGAAGTATTTCTTATTTCCCATTCATTTAGGTAGACATCTGGAATGCTCCCTATCTTGGTATCTACTTCTTGGATGACTGGAACATCATTTTTATCAAATGCAAGGCAACTTGCATTGAGGAAATTTGATACATAAGGTTGTATATGGTGCATTACTAATGAATCAAATTTAATAGTCACCTTAGTTCCATATCTAGTATGAAAAAGAATATGAGACCAATCAAAAGAAAGATAACCTCTGATCTTGGATGTGAACTTTGTTGATAGACATAAAGCAAAAGGAGCGGGGAGATTTATGATATAAATGTATAGATGGATAGAGAAGTTAGGACTAGTGTAAAGGACAAAAATTGTATCCTTGGCCACACCTATTGTATTTACAGATGAGCCATCAAGCTTTATCAATTTATTTTGAAATGGTTCATATTTTGGTCCTATTTTGTCAGCTACCCTCTTAGGCATAACTAAATTTGTGGCTCCACAATCTACCATACAATTATGTACTAGGAAATCTCCAATTATCAGTGATACATAGAAGGGAGGTGGCTTTGTGTTCTTACCCTGGTTAGCATCCACCTTGGTGTTGTTTTTCAAAATTTTCTCTTCTTGATCAACATTTACCAACACTGGCTTGGGAACACCATTAGTGAAATGTTGTGCAATTGCTTCCTCAAACATTGCCTTATTTAATATTTTAGGTTGTCCAGGAATGGAAAGGGAATCCTGCATAGTCATTTTCACATTCATTTTCTTCATATTATCCACAATATTGAATGGTACTACTCCATGGATTTTCTAGTGTGCTTTCACCATTGTGGGCTATACATCTTTGGGAAGTTGGCCACCTATGATTGGTATGATAGGAGGTCTTTTTAGTATGTCAATAGTGGGTGTATGTTATGATTCTATAGATGTGGCAGCCTTTCCCCTTCTCCTTTGTTTCCTACATACCCTGAGCTCTTCTCTTGGATTGAGTATTGGCTGCAATTGAAGATTCACCATTTACCTCATTAAAATCTTCCTCTTGCAAATTAAAGAGAGAAGTCTCATCAGATTGCGCATCTTTTGGTGGCACTGATCCATCCAAGGATGCATTCAAAGGTGTGCTTGACACATTTTGTGCCATGAGTGCTTGGTTCCTCAACCCATTCAAACATGTAGTTTGATTATGTGGCTTATTGCAGGGAAATCACCATTTTTTTTTTGTCACTAGGTAGTTTTGTGGAGGAACCATCTCCTTGACCAGATTTGTAGAATTAAGAGGCAATTGGTAATAAGGCTGATATGACCTTTGATTAAAATTTTGCTTTTGACCTAGGTAGTTTCCCTAGTATGCTGGAATTTTTCCCTGATAGAACTATCCCTTCCCTTGATACTATTGATTAGGACTTAGATTTTGTTGTTGGAAGGGTGGCCTATCCCCTTGATTTTTTTATTTTTATTTTTTATATTGGTCAACTCATTACTAAGTTTCTACAATAAGTTATTTGTTTCCTATTGATTACTTTGCAATAAGATATTGATTTCTTGTTGATTAGTTCTCATTTCTTATAGTTCTTGGGTAAAGGCTGCTTTTGATTCCTCACTGCTTGAACTAGCTTGAGGTGCTACTACATGTAAAGATTGAAAAAAAAAGGGGTAAGGAGATTATTTGTTAATAAGGAAAGGGGGTTGATTTATTAATTGTTATTTGTGTTGATTTCCTTAGCCCTACTTTACACTTAATTAAATTTTATTGATTTTGTATTGCAATTGTGATTAGGGAGAAGATAAGATGCTCCTTTTCTATTCTCAAATGCACAAATGGAAGATCCAAGTTGATCAACCCAAAAGAAGGGTTAGTGCACAAATGAATCAACTATTCGGAAAGAGAACAAAGAAGGGGATCTTAAATTCAGTTAATTGATTAAATGAATATGTTTAATTATAGTAATTGAAAAGGATAGGGAGAAAAAAAAAACTTACAAAATTGTAGATCAAATAATTTTGTTTTTGAGGTCTATAGACTATTTCTGGAAAAGTTGATAGATGATCCCGAACCGAAACACAGAGATGAACACAACCCAGAAATGTTTTCCCAATCTGATGTCATCTTATGAAAAAGGTCAACCTTGACCCACAAATGTCAACCCTGACCCAATAATGTCGACCCTGACCTATATAGGTCTGACAGAGAATCTGTTTGCCCCGTCTGAAAGAAAGCCAAAAAGGGTATCTAGATCTGTGTCCAAATCTGTAGTCCCAAACCTGTACCTACAAGAAAAGAGGATTGTTTGTTGTGGGGGAGGAGTTTGCCTTAGTCAAACCCCAATTTTGGAATTAACCTCAAATATATGTAATTGAAATTGCATAAATAGACAAAGTAAATACATAAATTCACCTTGCTTGAAAATGTCCTTGTGGAGGATTCAAATGCTTGAGTCCACAAGTATGTATGCACCAAATATGTAGAATGTAGAATGGTAGGATTTCTTTAATCTCTTGCTTGTATATCTCGAACACCAAGTCTTGAATTGGTTCTTGAATTTGGGAAAGCCTTGGAAGAAGGTGGATGGAGAGATCACGAAAAAGGCACTGTGTGGCTTGAATCCTTTAGTGGCCTCCAATGGATCTCCTTCATAAAAATGGATGCTTGAGAATGGATCAATGCTTGCTTCAAATAATTTTCCTTAGATTTCTTGAACTTCACTTGATAATGCTTGATCTCAACTAGGAATGCTTGATGCTTGATTAGAAGACTTAGTTCACTTGATGATGGTTATTGTTAGAGAAAATGAGAGGAGAAGGCTCTCTTTTGTATGAAACTAGGGCACAATCTTCTAAGGAGGAAAACATAGGATAATTAAATTCCCATTAAATCCTTTACCCCTAGGAGAGGACCTATATTAAATATAATTTAGGAATCAACGCTTCCAAACCGAAAATAGCCGACCCGTAAGCAGGAAAACACATTTTTCAAAGATCGACATCCGGTAACTATGAGACCCCGGGATCTGAACCCTGGGTCAAGGTCAAGGTTGACCTTGACCTAGGTCAGGGTCAAGGTCAACCTTGACCTAGGTCAGGTTTGAGGTCAACCTAGACCTAAAAGGTTGACCCAGACCTTGAAGCCCAGAATCATCAGTCTGCAGTCCAAAATGTACATCAAATCAAGCTAGAAAGAAGTGGAAAGAGGGACAGAACAGGGGGAAAGCTAGGTCTAACTTAGGAACCCATTCCAGGTGCTTGTCATGACCCCAAACCACTTACTCAGAAGGCTAAACAAGTCTACAATAGAAGTGCTTCCATTTTATGATTATACATTTAGCCCCCACTTTAGCAAGAGTATGAGCTCAACACAAACTCTTGGTAAAGGAGAACATAATGAACAAACAATATTATTGGAACCAAAAGGGATAAATAAACCCTCAAGCCCCCAAGGGACTTAAGTCTTTATCAACCCTAAGATCATGATAAGAGAGACGTCACTTAGTTAAGGAGAGAGAGAAAGGGTATGATTATCTTTCCCAATGAGAACTTGTCTCATTGTGAACCACACAAAAAGCATAACTGGAAAGATGGAGTTGAACTACCTAGTGAATATTTCTACTCACTAGTCAACCCATCAGGGAGATCTATTCTTAAAGGGATCAAAACATCATAAATTGAAAAGTGGCAGGATGAAGAGATCCGTGTAAATTTAAACTAGAGGGATCAAGAGATCCTAAAAAAGTAAAAAAAAAATGACCATGCTTTAAGGATTAGTTTCTTTTAATCCATAAAGGGAAAAGTTTTAAATCTTGAAAACTATTTTGAGCATGTGTGTGTGTGCAAAAGTGAGTAGAGTGTATGCCCCCATGTTAAATTCATTGCTAACACTTTAACAGGAGAAATGGTTTTAATGGAAACATCAACAAGTCTACGGATTACATTTCCACTGCGAGATGCCCCCAAAGGAAGACAAATCAAGGGAAATAAAACATCAACATACATAAGAACACAAGAGGGATCTACCTAATGTGGGGTCAGTATGATCATAAGATAACATGTACATAGAAATATAATATTATTGCAAAGGAATTGACATCATTCCCCAAAGAAAGTAGAACTACAATCACAAAGGATGAAAGAAACTTAAGAATTATGAAGAGGAATCTTTTCAGACCACAACCTGGAGACTAGAAAGAATTAGTGCTGCCATGTCGCAGATCAAAGTAGATTGTACAAGGAAAATAGTTACAAACAATAGCACAAGTACAACATAACATGCAACAACATATAGAAGAATTGAACAACAAATTTGATTCCTTTATCACCTTGCACCAACATAGTAACAAGGGTCGTGTAAAAGAATCTAACAAACATTTAGAAAAAAACATTATGGGGGAAGCACAATACAACATATAAACACAAAAGGGCTACCATAAAGGATGAGCCGATCAAGCATGTTGTCGACCCTCCCCATCTTGGTTTATGTTATTGATGGAAGGTGGGAAACTCACAAGAGGGACTATATCCAATATAGTAGGAATGATAGCTAGTTCCAAACAAGGATCCTCTTGAGAATCACAATGCTCATTACTAGCTGTAATTATTAATTGAGTTAAAAGCATATGAGGTAAATCATTACCAAGATCAATGGTCTCATATTCATCACTAAGATCAATAGGATCATCGAGAGTGTCCTCCTCATCAAGGTTGATTGAAATGGGATCCAAGATGCGAATAGGATCATCATACTCATTCGCCATAACATCATGAATATTAACATCCAATGCATCAAGCATAGGTTGATCAAAGGTAGGTAATGAGTTTCAAATCATAGAAGCATGGGCTCTAGCATTAGCTCTACGATTCTTACGATGTTCATTAGTATATTTGTTACATTTAGCTTTGTTTGGCACATGTTGAGAACTAGGAGGAATGACAATAGGTTCCTTCATAGGCTCTATAGGAGGATTCTCAATAGGTTGTAATGGAAGAGTAGAAGTTTGATCAATTTTATTAGCAGCAATGGATAAAGGAGGTATAGTAGGGTTAGGCAAAAGACCACGGTTGGAATCAATCCAAGGAATACTTAACTCAGAAATTTTGTGATGTTTGTAAGCTTGGTAGGAGAGAAAGAGATGATTAGGGTGAGGAGGTCATGAGTTAGGTAATGAAGGCCAAAGGAAATTGATAGTAGCACAATCTCTAGGCCTAGATGGTGTATACAAACTATGATTAATTGTTTTTACTTCTCCATTATGAATGAACTTAAGACATTTATGAACGAGAGAAGCAATAGCATGCATAGAAGTTATCCAAGGTAAACCAAATTTGATTTAAAATTGATCTGAAGTAGGAATAATGATGAAGTTGGTATCTATAACTTTACCACAAAGTTCAATAGGTAAGTTAATAGAACCAAGTGTAGGAAAAGAAAGCCATTACAAGTTTGGATCCATGCATCAGATGAGTCATAAAAATCATGTTGTAAGCCTTTCATAAAAAGCTTTTCCCCAGTAATGACATTTTTTAAAGATGTGGGATCAACTAGAGAACCATGAGTAGGTATCATAGCAATCCTATCATATATATAAAGGGGATCATCGGGAGCCTTAATTGTTTTAGAATCATCAAAGGTAATTAAAAGTTCCCTAGGTCGCTTATCCTTAGTTTGTTTTCGAGTTTTAGGTGGAATTGGAAGTTGAAGTGGAGGTGAAGGATCTTGAACAATAAGTTGAGATGGCACAACACTCTCCACATGATTAACAATGTTATTAAGATCATCCATCTTTGAATCATAAACAATGTCTATAGAAGATGGTTGAGCTATAGGATTAGTATCATGTGTAGGTAAAGGATTGGTGTAAATTTGAAGGTTTTGATTAGGAGGAGAAAAATATTTATTCCCACTACCATCACAATTATCAACAGATAAAGCTTTAGAATCAATCAAGTCTTGAATCTTATCCTTTAGAGAGTAACATTTTTCAGTATCATGGCCATTTTGGCGATGGTATTGGTAGAAAGCTTTAGAATCAAAGGATTTTTGAAGCTATCATGGTGGGAAGAAGAGGTCGAATAGGAGGCATCATACTAGAACTTAACAACCTACTCATTATAGAATGAAAAGTTTTAGATAGAGGAGTAAACGTATGATTCATACAGAAAGTAGTGGATGTAGAAGCACTATTAGATGTAGCCACAACTTGATCAACAACTGCATTTGTCTGTTTATTAATCTTGACATAGTTGTTAAGTTTCTAAAACTTATTAGGATTAGGAGCATTTTCACTCTTATCAACTGGAATAGGAGCCATTGGAGTCTTTCTTTCAAATTGACTCACTTGTAATTGATAATGGTGAAGTGTTGCACACAATTGTTGAAAGGAGGTAAATTCAGTAAGCAGAATCTTATCTCTAATCTCTTTTTGTAAATTTGAAATAAACATATGTTGAATATCAATATTAGGAACATGATAATAAATATGAGCATACAAATGCTTAAATATACCAATAAAATTAATCAATTTTTCCTTAATGTTTTGTTTACAATGCATTAAATCAGATAAGGACACTTTGTGGTATGATGTTATTTTGAAATTGTTGAATGAAGGAATTGGCAAGTTTAGGAAAAGAATCAATGGAATAGGGAGGTAAGGAACAATACCATTGTAAAACCTTATCTCGAAAGGTTTTCGCAAACAATTTAGCTAAAATCCTATGGTCATGAGTATAATCACTACAAAGGATTTGAATTGTTTTAACATGAGTAACAGGATCACCTTTACCATTATAATTCTCAAGACGAGGCATATCGGCTTGCTAAGGGATAGTAGCATGAATGATGTCTAGGGATAAAGGACTACCCATATCACATGTAGGAATGCTAAATTTAGATTGAGTTAAAGATGCAAGTTGTTTTTGTAAAGATGACACAGTTTGAGCCAAACTAATAATTGTGGAATCATTAGAGGAAATAGGTGCCATAGAATTATTAGGAACACTAGGAAAAGTGTAAGAAGCAATAGGAATAGAAGACACAACCGGTGGAACATTAGGGACCATAGTTGGAATAGGATTAGTATAAGTAAAAGGCACACTATGATATGAAGGTTGTGAGGTAGGTAAAGATACTGATGGAGCACTCATAGGGATAGGTGTGCTAGGGAGAGAATTTGTTATCAAAGGAGGAGTGTAAGTAGGAATACTAGGTAGAGGAACACAAGAAGGTCCTACATTAGTGAGAATAGGTGTCAGTCCTAACTCTTGAGCCTCTTGAGCTAAAGGTTTAACATTAAAATTCACAAGATGAGTAATACTACACAAGAAATTACTACCTTGATCATTATCATGAAGAACTTTCTTAAGAGCCTCTATATCTTGGATAGAATCTTGATTATGGTTTTCTTGGATAAGCCAATTTCCCATTTTATCAAGTTTGGTTGAAAGGTTTTGCGCTTGTTAATAAGGAAATCTTAAAGCATCATCTTCATCATGAGATGAGTGAGAAGAGTTATGCTCTATGGAGGATTAGAATCATGAGTTATCAAATTGTCATCCAGGAACCTAAGGAAAGGAGAGGAAGACTTAGGATCAAAGGAACCCATAAGTGTACGGTCTTCTTCTAACCGAGATACTATAAGTAGGAATAGATGTGGTAAAGCTCATACACCAATACAATGCAAATGAACTAACACAAAATTTTGATCTATTGAATTTAAATGAAATTTGAAAGAACATGCAAGATCTACCATAAACAATGTAAATCTAACACCAAAAAAGAAAGAGTTGTCTATCGCGGGTTCACCAAAATGTAAAGTGGTGGAAAGGGGGGGTAAAGGATAATATGAGGTAATAAGGAAAGGGGGTTGATTTATTAATTATTATTTGTGTTTATTTCCTTAACCCTACTTTACACTTAATTGAATTGTATTGATTGTGTATTGCAATTGTGATTAGGGAGAAGATAAGATGCTCCTTTTCTATCCTCAAATGCACAAATGGAAGATCTAAGTTGATCAACCCAAAAGAAGGGTTAATGCACAAATGAATCAACTATTCGCAAAGAGAACAAAGAAGGGGATCTTAAATTTTGTTAATTGATTAAATGAATATGTTCAATTATAGTAATTGAAAAGGAGAGGGAGAAGAAACAACCTTACAAAACTATAGATCAAAGAATGTTTTTTTCTGAGGTATGTAGACTATTTATGGAAAATCTGACAAATGATCCTGAACTAAAATGCAAAGATGAACAAAACCCAGAAATCTTTGCTCGATCTGATGTCATCTTATGAAAAAGGTCGACCTTGACCCACAAATGTCAACCCTGACGCAATAATGTGGAAACCTAACCTACACAGGTCTGACAAAGAATTTGTTGATGCCGTCTGAAAGAAAGCCAAAAAGGGTATCTAGATCTGTGTCCAAATCCACATTCCCAAACTTGTACCTACAAGAAAAGGGGATTGTTTGTTTTAGGGGAGGGGTTTGCCTTAGTCAAACCCCAATTTTGGAATTAACCTCAAATATATGTAATTGAAATTGTATAAGTAGACAAAGTAAATACATAAATTCACCTTGCTTGAAAAAGTCCTTGTGGAGGATTTGAATCCTTTAGTCCACAAGTATGTATGCACCAAATATGTAGAATGTAGAATGGTATGATTTTTTCAATCTCTTTCTTGTAGATCTCCAACACCAATTCTTCAATGGGTTCTTGAATTTGGAATAGGTTTGGAAGAAGGTGGATGGAGAGATCACCAAAAGGGCACAATGTGGCTTGAATCCTTTAATGGCCTGCAATGGATCTCCTTCATAAAAATTGATGCTTGAGAATTGATGAAAGCTTGCTTCAAATATTGCTCCTTAGCTTGCTTGAACTTCACTTTATAATGCTTGATCTCAATTAGGAATGCTTGATTAGAAGACTTAGTTCGCTTGATGATGGTTATTCTTAGAGAAAATGAGAGGAGAAGGCTCCCTTTTATATGAAACTAGGGTACAATCTTCTAAGGATGCCAGTATAGGATAATTAAATTCCCATCAAAGCCTTTACCCCTAAGAGAGGACCTATATTAAATATAATTTAGGAATCAACACTTTGGAACCCAAAACAACCGACCCGGAAGTTGGAAAACACTTTTTGCAAAGACCGACATCCAGAAACTGTAAGACCCCGGGATCTGAACCTTGGGTCAAGGTCAAGGTTGACCTTGACCTAGGTCAGGGTCAAGGTTGACCTTGACCTAGGTCAGTGTTGAGGTTAACCTAGACCTAAAATTTTGACCCTGACCTTGAAGCCCAAAATCACCAGTCTGCATTCCAGAATGCGGAAATCAGGCTGGAAAGAAGTGAAAAGAGGGACAGAATAGGTGGAAAGCTAGGTCTAACTCAGTAACCCATTCTAGGTGCTTTTCATGATCCCAAACCACTTAATCAGAAGGCTAAACAAGTCTACAATGGAAGTGCTTCCATTTTCTGACTATACACTACACTAGGTATAGGAGTGAATGGAGGAATGTTCAAAGACATATTGGGCTGAATATCAAGGCAGTGAGGCATGGGTGGCCATGGACCTATCTTACCAGCTTGAATTAGAAAATTCTCTACTTTAATAGCTATATCAAAAGCCTGGGGTAGTGAGGTACCTCCCAAAGACTACATAATGAAAGATATATTGTTATTCAAAATTTTCTAAATATATAGGAAAACATAATCTAATCAAGGCCTTATAGAAATACGGATCCTATTCCATGTCTTGAAAAATCTTTTATTGAAATCTATCATTTGTTCTTGAGGGGCTCTTTTTATAGTAGTGAGTTTCTCTACTAGGGACAAATGATTTGATTTATCTTCAAAATATTTGTTGAGGGAGTCTCCAAGTCTATCCCATAAATCAATGGAGCCAATGGGTAAATATTTAAATCACTCTAGGGATTTACCCTTAAAGGAGGCTGCCAACAATTTTGTAGCCATATCTTCCTCAGTGATATGATGTATACTATAGATGGTAGCTGCATCTGTGATGTTCTCACAAGATGTTGTTTAGATTTCACATGTTAAATATAGAAAACATTTTAATGTTCCTAGAGGTACATCATGGTTTTGGGAAAAGTAAAATGGGATACCCTAATTGAAGGGTATAAATACAAATTGTCTTTCGATATAAGGGACTGATATTTTCTTAATAACAACTATATGGGTTGCACTTAAACCAGTAAGAGAAGTTGAATCTCTTAGCAACTCTTTGCTTAAAGATATTCATCTCCTTCTTGCATGAAACAACACAGGTCATTCTCCTACAATAGGTGGTGTAGACTACACTCTCCTTTTAGGGGAAGTCCTCTTTGATTTTCTACCTTTCCTTTTTGTTTGAGGCAATTGCAAAAATTCAGAAGGCTTTGAGATTCTTCTTTCTATATTTCTCATAAACTTTACTAGGACTAGATCTTCTCATTCTTAACACCAATGAAGTTTCTAGATATTCCTTAAAGAGAGCCACTCTAGGTCAATACTATTTAAACAACATATCAAAGACAACATATCTTTGGAAATGAACATCTTTGGTGTCCCACGGGGTGTGCCAGAATTGTTATACACAAAATTGGAACCCTAATAAAATCGAGTCTAGTGACATGGTATAACATGGGAATTACTTCCAGGTTGTGGGACCTTTGATAAATGAAGTGAGACCTCTAGATTCTAGGTCGGTTCCTCTTGGATAATCACCTATTTTTCTCTGGGTACATGAAATTAAACTTGATAGTAAAAAGGATAGAAAGAAACTGAAAGGAAATAAAGAAAGAACTTAGTCTATTGGGTGATACACCGAAATTAACATAAATCATAACAAATATGGCTAAGAGTTAGCATTAAATCTCTGACTTAAGACAACTACAACTTCTTGAATAGGCTTGCAAAAAGTGTTTGATAGTAGAGTTTGAGGTGAAACCATTTAGGGAGATAAAGTATTCTCACAAAAAATAGCTTTAAGAAGATAGACAGAAACTATCACCTACAAGAAAACATTCACTACAACAAATAGGTACAAAAATGAGACAAGATATCAGGGAATGAAAAAAAATTCACAAGATTTGTAATACCCCTCAAACCCTAATAAAAGTTTTGTTCTTTTGAATGAAGTAATATCTTTCAATGTTTTGTTACATCTTAATACTTGTTTAATCTATTCCTGTAGTTTGATATAATGGTTCGATGAGCTTGTACTAGAGGATTCAAACATCAGACATATTGTGTAAAGGTATCATTTA
>MU218911.1:508167-604693 GCA_018584345.1 Thuja plicata | reverse complement strand
TATATATATATATACTTACTTTGTGCTAAGATAAATCTACATTAACCTTTATTAAAGTAAATAAATTAAAGACTATAATAATAGTTATGGTGCATGAATAACCTGCAAATAAGAAATAAATTAATAAACTAATATCTATTCCTATACTATTAACCAACCTTTGGTTGTGGATGGTTGCATCAGTTGTGCAACCACTCCTATAGCATATTGATGAGAGGTGCTTCTGTAGAGGAAGGGGGAGAAGATTTTTGGAGGAATAAAAAAATATAAAGAGGGAGTTACTGGAAAAAACCTTGGGAATGATTTCCTCTGATAGTTTTAGGGAGATCGTTTTAAAACAAAAATTTTATGTGATTCGGGATCAGAGAATTGGATGGAAGACTCCAGGGAGAGAGAGCAATTATGTTGTGATGGAGCCTCTTGATCTCATTTTAATTTGATGGTATTTCATGGTTTGGAACTCTCTTGTATCATCTATCTATTTTATTCCTTCTACCTTCTTTGCAGGACTCTAGGTAGGATCCATACCTGAAAGAGACTTTTCCTTGTCAATGTGTATTGTGTGCATGTGTTGCATTGCTCTTTCTTTTAGGTGGTAATCTTTTTTATAATTAAATAAATGTATTATAGTGTATTCATGAGGTATTCTATTTATATTAATGGTTTGTAAATTATTTTATACCTTATGGATTAAGTTTTATAAGTTTTGAATCATTTCAAGTTGTTATTTCCTTCTTTCTCCATTAGGAATTTTTTTTGTTCTAGGTTAATTTCCTAAGATTATATAATGTTTTGGGTGTCCCAATCTATGTTTTTAAAAATTAATCGAGAAGATGTCAAATGGGTCTTCCTCAGATTCCACTTTTGAGGCCCAAAAACTTCCTAGATAGAGTCGTTTATGAGACCTTGTCAAAAATGTACCATTCTATAACAATTGCGCAGGAACAAAGCCAACTGGCAAGCTCTGGGGCCCAAGTGCACAGATCACATGACCAAGTGCGTAGGTCTTCCAGATTGATGGTTTTAGGGGTAAATTGATGTCTGGGGGTCCTATCATCAACCATAGGCTATTAGGGTTTGCATTTGGAATACAATTATGTATGATTTCATGTAAATGGTTTTAATATCATTCATGGTGCATTTTGATGCCTCCTCATACATTTTGAAGCATTTTGGATGCCTAAGAGCTAGGTCAGTCTGGTGGTCTCAGTCTGATTTCAGGCTTAGGAAGAGAGTGGTTTGAGAGTAGTTTCAACCTCCTATGAGTTCAAATAAAGATTCTATATTTTTAAGGTTTTAGGGAATTTCAGACTTAGCCAAATTTCAGGAATCGTCATGTTTTCTGCAACATGATCTTGTTATGATGTTTTGTGGATTGATTTGGTACAAAAAGGCCTGTGTTATATGGTTTTGTATAATTTTTTGGTGTTTTATACATTTTGATGTCTTCTTATGTGTTATTTACCATCTTGAATTCTAGATTAGGGTTTAGGACTGTCTAGTAGACTAGGGTCAATCAATGATCCCCTAAACCCAATCCTAGGTTACTATGATGTTAGGGTAAAAGCACAATAATTTATCACCCTTTTACAAAGGAAAAGGTTAACATCACCAAAACTGTAAAACTTCAAGGGCATAAAAGTCATATTTCTATTGAGAATTTGAAGATGATCTAAACCGATGAAATGTGTCAAATAGGATGAATTATATGCCTATAATTTTTAAAAAAAAAATTGAACCAAAATTAATATGTTTTTTTGAAAATTTTAGGTCTATTTTTCATTTTCTGAAAAATACTATAAATCAGGGAGTTTACTTCCCGCCAAATTATTATAAGTAAAATATTGTTTTTTCCTCCAATTTCAGAGTATGTTTTAGATGACATGTATAGGTAGTCTAGAAAAAAGAAATAAGTGTTTTCGATGTATAGTTTGTTCGTTATAAGTATTCAAAGTTGAACTTACTTGAAATCAATAGTTTTTGTATCCCACCATTTTTCCCCTATCAAAACTATACCAAAAACTAAATAAATAACATATTATTCAAGAGGACTCTCTTCTTTAGTGTTATCTATGATTTTAAAAATTTCTAAATTGATTTAGAATTTTTTATATTATTCGAATCAATGACTTCTGAAAGCTTTAATATCCTACATGTAGTTTTTAACGATTATTTTCAATGTTTTGTAGTCGAAACAATATAAAATTTATATGTCAAGAATCATAGTTCTGAGATCTAGAAAATGGTACTTTTAGTTTTTTGACATTGTCTAGTTTGAGCAGAGAAAAAAATAGCATGAGTGCAAACTTCTAGACTTTTTATGTTTTTGGAGGTTTGGCTGCCACATGGCATGCCACCTAGGTAGAATCGTTTGAGTCAGACTCGGCCTAGATGGACTCGGCCGAGTCCTACTGGCCCTCCCATTGGCTCGCGCATGAGCCAAATTGGCCACATAGGAACCATTTGGTGCCATGTTGACTAAGCTGAGTTGGACTAGGCCGAGTCTAACTCGGTTGAGTCAATCAAGTTAGCTTAAAGGGTGATAGATTATTGTGCTTTTACCTATTATAATTTATGTTTTTATGAGTTTCATGATGTTATTATGTTGTAGAGAAACCCTTTTGATGCATTTGATGCAATGTGGATGTGTTTTATCTATCCGTGTACTCGATTGCGGTTTAGGGTTGTCCAAAGGATTTAGGACAATTAGTGCTTTCCTAAACTCAATCGTTTGATCTTGTAAACACTTGTGTACCTATGGTACTTATTTTATGTGCATGGATGATGTTTTTTAGAGGTAGGGAACCTAAGAACACTAGGTGAGTGGCTCACAGTGAGGGGCTAGATTCCTAAGTGGCTAGTACCAGGGTAACCCACTCATGAGTTGTTTAATCAAGTGAAAACATTAATAAATTATGGGAAAGGTAATACACATTAACTAAGATAAGCCTTGCCCATGCTGGTAGTGCTAGTGTAGGCTATGGATGGGATTGGGAGAAGGTGATATTGTGATAGAAAAATCAAAGAGTCTTGTCCCTATGAGAGATGTTCGGTTCTACATGTGCCTACTTGGGGGTCAGGGCCCAGAGTGGCTTACCAAGGTAACTCAAGTGGTGAGGGCTTTGTGATCACACTCAACTAGCTTGTTGATGACATGTAACTGATTGAATGTTTGAATATGTTAAGTTGATGATCATGCAAGGCATTAAATCAGTTAATGTAATGTATTTTCATTGATGTAAACTTGATATAATCTATATGGTCATGGGAATACTGTAAAGAATTAAAAGAACTGATGAATCAAAGGCTATGCTATCAGTAATGCATATAAGACAAGTATTCACTAAGTGACTGTATACACTGATGGAATGCATACTGATGGTCATAGTAAAAGAGAAAAGTCACAATGGTACCTGACAAGCAAATGCACAACATTACCGAGAGCTAAGTCACAGTGTTTCTGAATGAGAAAAGCACAAAGTAACCTAACGGATAGAATTACAGTGTTTCCCAACGGAAAAGACAAGGATGGAGATCCCAATGGAAACTAAAGTCACACTGACAAAATAGTCACTTATCACTAATGACTAACTGAAGTGTTGACCGACAGAACAGAGAGTTCATAAAATGAAAAAATGCTTAGCTGTCAAGAGCTATAAATAGACTTAACGCAAACTTATCATTGTTTTAATCATCCTAATAAATCCTGAGATAAGTAATTGATTTAAAGCTGATTTGTCCAGTTGGCAAGAACATCTCTTTGAGATAAAACTAGAGTTTTCTTTAAATCTACTTGGTGAGAATTGTGGATCATGCCAAGAATCTAGAAAGCCAAGAAAATATAAATCATGTCTATAAAGAGACAAACCCAATTCATTATGAATGGGGAGTGTGGGGTAAAAAAGAGAAGAGGAGAGATGGTAAAGAAAATTTGAAGGAGAAGAAAGTTTTCATTCCATCCTGATGAACAAGCTGAGGAAAGAACTAGATTCTGTAGACACCGATGAATAGTGAGACAACGTAACAAAGTAGAATAGTGTGGAGAAAAGACCTAGAATTGATTATATTGATCATAGAGATAATGCACTCACAATAGATCTTAAAATATGAAATTAAGTTTTATGTATGAACAAATCATTAATGTTTGAGTTTAACCATTGAAGTATCAAGTCTCTTAACCGAGCAGGACTTAAAAGTCTTCTACAATTGAGATACATCCCAAGGAGTATCAAAAATTTTGAATATGAAAGTAGCATTTGATATGCCTGATACCTATTGATAGGCCAAGTGAGTGTTTGATCAAGAATGGTAGCATTAGAGGCCAGATACTAGGTGCCAAACTAACTTTTAAATCCTCTAACAAGGTCACACCTAATAGTGTGTTTGTAACCTTTAACAAGGTTAATTGCTCTTAGTAGGGCTCACTTTAGAAGAGTGAAAATTTTGAGTACTGGTCCCATTGGTTTTTCCCTTAATAGGGTTTCCACATTAAAAATCCATGTGTCATGTGTTAATGTTTCATTACTTTATTGTTTTACTTTTAACATATGCAATTCTAGATTGATACGTATACTCTGCATATTTACTGTGTTTCGGTAAATAGTTGACTTCTTATGGGTAAACATACTGAAGAAGGTTTTACAAAACAATCTGAAAAGTAGTAAATTGATATAAGTATTTCAAGGCATTCATCTTGTAGGATAGAAGATAACTAGAGGCATAATTTGTGGTTCTAATTTTTAAGGGTTGATTTAAGGATTAAATTTTGAGGCCACTAATTCACCCCCCCTCTCAGTTATTACTACCAATTGCTATCAGATATTGTGTGCTTAGAAGGAAGGTTTCAAGACCTAATCTAAATATAACAAGATGAATAGATGAGATGTGCCCAAGTTGAACAAAGACAACTTTGTTTCATGGCAAAGTAGTATAAGACTCCACTTATCAGGTATTGGAAATGATGTTACTCAATACTTAGATACTGAATATGTGTTTCCCACAAGAACACCAAAAGTTGAATAAATGAGAGAGAGAAGCATGAGTACAACTGCATGATGATAGAGATTGCTTCCTCACTCTCCAGTGTTGAATTTGAAGATGTCAAAACCTGCAAAACTGTAAAGTAGATGTGGGACAAATTTATGCTTGTACATGGTTGTGACAAGAATGTTTTGCGAGCCAAGGTAGAAATCCTTAGAGGAAAGTTTGATGATCTCAAAATGAAAGAAGGTGAAAACATCACACAGTATAGGACAAGAATCAAAGAGGTAGTCAATGCTATCTGAGGATTTGGAGGTGTACTAGAAGAAGATAAAGTGATAAGTAAAATTCTAAGAACCTTGCTTCCAACTTATGCTATTAGAGTATCTACCATTCAAGAAATGAGAGGAGTAGAAAATAGAAATGTTACTCTATATAGTTTGATTGGAAGACTAATTTCATTTGAGATGAAAAACTTTGATAATAGTGTCTTACCAAACATAGAGTCTGCATTGAAATATCCTTTAAGAATAAGTAAATCAAGTCATAAACACACTATGAGAAAAGATAGTGATAGTGAAAGTGAAGAAGATGATCTTGATGAAATTGAAGCACTTATGGAAAGAAGAATGCATAGAGGAAAAGGTAAATACAAAGGTAAATTACCACTTGTTTGTTTTAATTGTAAAGAGATTGGACGCTTTTCTGCAAGATGCCCTAACAGAAGAAAAGATGACACAAGTAATGACAGGTCATTTGAAAATAAGTCTAACAGAGGTGATTACATAAGTTACCGACAATCAGAAAGAAGAGATACCCGAGACTACAAGGACAAAGGAAAGAAGGACAGTTATCTAGCTAAATGAAAAGATGATGACACTGACACCAAATCTAAGGAAGACATCAAGATGGTGTTTGTGGCAGTAAAAGATGATTCAGATGATGAAGAAGAAAGGTATGTATAAACTACACTCATATCTAAAGTTAGTAAAAATGATTTCTAGATCATAGATAGTAGCTGCACTCACCGTATGACTGGTGACAAGCAAAAGTTTGAAACTTTTGAATACTATAAAGGTGGTTCAGTAAGAATGGGTAATGACACACCTTGTCCAGTTGAAGGTAGAGGAACCATAATGTTGAATAACCAGATCAAATGTGAAAGTGCTTATTAGGTAAATGGATTGAATTATAATCTATTGAGTGTTTCTCAGTTGAATAATTTAGGTCATAGAGTAGCATTTGAAAATAAGAAGGCAAAGATCTTCAATAAATTAGGAAATTTGATTGGTACCGGTGAGTAGACAAAAGGTAACTTATTCTATCTGAATGATATTGACACCACTTGTTTGATTTCTATAAACAAAGACATATGGTTGTGGCACAAAAGATTATGTCATGTGAACTTTGACAACATGATAAAGATTAGCAAAAAGAGAAATGTTAGAGGCTTACCGATGATGACCATGCCCAACAACATCATGTGTAAGAATTGTGAAAAAGGTAAGATGACAAAGTCTAGTTTCAAAAGAAAAACCCATACATTTGATGCCATTCTATAATTAGTCCATATTGATTTATATGAACCTATGAGGAAAAAGAGTTATCATGGAGATATATATTTTACTCTCTTTGTTGATGATTACTCTAGAATGATGATAGTCATATTTTTAAAGGATAAATCAAAAGAATTTAAGATGTTTAAATGGTACAAGGCAATGGTTGAGAAACAAAGTGGTAAATAAGTGAAATACTTACGGTCAGATAAAGGAACAAAATTTATTTCAGATGAATTCACTACCTTTTGTAATGAGCATGGAATCAAAAGAAATGTCTTTGCACCAAGAACACCACAACAAAATGGAATTGCTGAAAGAAGGAATAGATCCATAGTTGACTGTGCAAGGACACTGATGATAGAGAAAGGCATCACCCAAATCTTCTGTAGGGAAGCTGTTAGTACTAATTTTTACACATTGAATAGAGTACAATTGAAGAAAGACACCAAAAAGACACCATATGAACTTTGGTATGGTTACACACCCAATGTAAGTTACTTCAACATTTTTGGTAGTCAATGTTATATCTTAAAAGATGACATAAATGGAAAACTTGACTCCAAGAGTGATGAAGGAATATTTCTAGGGTATTCCACCAAGAGCAAGGCTTATACATGTCCAAATAAAGCCTCTAACAAAATTGTTGAAAGTGCAGTGTAATGATAGATGAATTTGGAGAGAAGAATGAAAAGGAAAGCACTAAAGAACCAGAGGACTACAATAGGTTTTCTTACAATGAGGAACCTCACACTCTACCTGACCAACAATGTAGAGCTCCCAAGCAACAGATCATTGTACCTGAGCATCGGGTTGCAAATACTGACGATCAGAATATTGCTCAAGATGATGCACAAAGTGATGAAGAACAGAATGAAAGACAAAATGATGATCAAGCTGATAGATTGGGAGCTAAACTTGTACTTTCCAGATACATCAGAAAGAATTATCCAAAAAACCAAATCATTGGAGATAAAAGGGCTGGTATGAGAACTAGAAGCAAGTCTCTAAATACAAGATGTCTTATTTGTGATTATGAACCAAAATATGTCAATGCTGCACTTGATAATGATGAATGGATAAGTGCTATGAACGAAGAGATTGAGAATATAGAAAAAAACAAGACATGGAAATTTGTACCAAGACCAGATGACAAGAATGTTATCGGTACAAAATGGATATTTAGGAATAAGTTGAATGAGAATGGAGAAGTCATGAGAAATAAAGAAAGACTAGTATACAAGGGGTATGCACAAGAAGAAGGGATTGACTATGGAGAGACCTTTGCACCTGTTGCTAGGCTAGAAGGAGTAAGAATATTACTTGCTTATGCTACATGTAAAGGATTCAAGGTATATCAAATGAATGTCAAGTCTACATTCCTAAATGGAATACTTGAAGAAGAGGTATACATTGAACAACTAGAAGGGTTTGTTGATCCAGACAAGAGGGACATGGTATGTAGACTACACAAAGCCATGTATGGATTAAAACAAGCACTGCAAGCCTGGTATGAAAGACTTCATTCTTATCTTATAAGTATTGGATTTGTAAGGACTAGTGAAATCAGTAATCTTTATTTTAAGGAAGATACTGATGCTAACATTTATATTTTTGAGATATTTGTTGATGACATCATATTTGGAGGCAATGATATGCTATGCAAAGAGTTTGAGATGTCTATGTTGTGAGAGATCAAGTTCTTTCTTGGTTTGTAGATCATGTAACAAGATGAAGCTATTTTCATTACACAATCCAAATACATCAAAGAAGTACTAAAAATATTCAAGATGGAAGAGTCCAAACCATTTGGAACACCAATGGAAACTGGTTGTAAGCTGAAAAAGGAGGAAAAGTCATCATAGGTAAATTAGACTTTGTGTAGATAAATAATTAGAAAAATCATGTATGTTGTACACACTAGACCAGATATTGCACATGCAGTAGGAATAGTTGCTAGACTTTCTGTTAATCCCAAGGAATCACATATGACTGCCATGAAAAGAATTCTAAGATATCTAAATAATACCAAGGAATATGGCTTATAGTATAGAAGAGAAGGCAAATTTGAACTTAAGGTCTTTACCGACGCTGATTGGGCTAGAAATATTGATGACCGGAAGAGCACAACTGGAGGAGAATTCTTTATGGGTGACATACTTGTCACATGGATCAACAAGAAGCAAGGATGCATCTCTCAGTCTATTGCAGAAGCAAAGTATGTTGTTGTTGCTGCAAACTGCTCAAATATTGCATGGATCAAATAGTTACTAGAAGGTATGCATATGAAAATTATTGAGCTAGTAATTATCTATTGTGATAATACAAGTGCAATAAACATTTCCAAGAATCTAGTCATGTATGCTAAAACAAAGCATATTGCCATCAAGTATCATTATCTAAGAGAACAAGTTCAAGCAAAGGAGGTGATACTTGAGTATGTGCAATATAAGGAACAATTAGCTGATATATTCACCAAACCACTGCCCAAGGATGCATTTGAATACTTGAGAAAGAGACTAGGGGTCAGACCCGTGTCTACTAGTCAGTAAAATAACTAGAAGGATGCATCAGCCTACATATTATTAGAATATCATTCATGTTGATGCAAGCAGAAAGATGGACTTCAAAGATACATCTATACACAACAAGGTATTTATCTACTCCTAGAACTAGAATTATTACCAATGGATAGGGAAATTCAAGGAGTATATTATGGATAGAAAGGATCCGTTTGACATTTCTACCAAATATTTTTTTGAAAAGATGTTTGTTTGGAATTGTTGTCAAAGGGAGAGAGATATCTCATTATCATAGTGATAAAGGGAAAGATTATATCCATTATCAACACAAGGAGAGATCATATTCATCACAGTATCCAAAGGGAGAAATATAATAAAAAAGGGAGAGTACATACAAAAGAAAGAAATAATTACTGACAAGAGACATCACAAGAAAGGAGAACAGTCAAAGGGAGAGAGTTTGAAATAAGAGAAGAACACATCACATCAGAGCAAAAAAGATTCTATATCTATCCAGTGAAGGGATTGAAGATATATAAAGAAAGTTGCAAGAATCAAATCAAAGCTATTTAAGCTTATCGAAAGCCAAACATTTGTAATACTTACATTAGGAAAGCTTGATGAAACTATATATTTTATATTGTATTAGCAATATTATAGTATGATAATGTAGTATGTTGCCATCAATGCCAAAGGGAGAGATTGATGATGTATGTAACTGATTGAATGTTTGAAGATGTTAAGTTGATGATCATGCAAGGCGTTAAATCAGTTAATGTATTGTATTGTCATTAATGTCAACTTGATATAATTTGTACGGTCATGGGAATACTGCAAAGACTTCTAAGGACTGATGAATCAAAGGCTATGCTATCAGTAATGCATATATGTCACATATTCACTAAGTGACTGTATACACTGACGGAGTGCACGTCAACGGTCAGAGTAAAAGAGAAAACTCACAATTTTACTTGACGAGAAAATGTAAAACATTACCGATGAGCTCGGTCACAGTGTTGCTTGATGAGAAAAGAACAGAGTAACCCAACAGATAGAATTATAGTGTTTCCCAACATAAAAGACAAGGATGGAGATCCCGATGACAACTGAAGTCACACTGACAGAACAATCAATTATCACTGATGACTAACTGAAGTGCTAACCGACGGAACAAAGAGTTCAAAAAATGACAAAATGCTTAGCTTTCAAGAGCTATAAATAGACTTAACCAACACTTATCATTGTTTTAATCATCGATATAAAGCCAAAGATAAGTAATTGATTTAAAGTTGATTTGTCCAGTTTGCAAGAAGATCTCTTTGATATAAAATTAGAGTTTTCTTTAAATCTAATTAGCAAGAGTTGTGGATCATGCCAAGAATCTAGAAAGCCAAGAAAAGATAAATCATGTCTATAAAGAGACAAACCTAATTCATTATGAATGGGGAGTGTGGGGTGAAAAAGAGAAGAGGAGAGATGGTAAAGAAAATCTAAAGGAGAAGAAAGTCTTCATTCAGTCCTGATCAACAAGCTGAGGAAAGAGCTAGATTTTGTAGACACTGACGAACAGTGGGAAAACATCATAGAGAAGAATAGTGTGGAGGAAAGGAATATAATTTATTATATTGATCAGAGAGATAATGCACTTACAATAGATCTAAAAATCTGCAATTAAGTTGTATGTATGAACAGATCCTTAATGTTTTAGGTTAACCATTGAAGCATCAAGGCTCTTAATTGAACAAGACTTAAAAGTCTTCTACAACTGAGATACATCCCAAGGAGTATCAAAAAGTTTGATCATGAAAGTAGCATTGGATATGCTCGATACCTATTGACAGGCCAAGTTAGTGTTTGATCAAGGATGGTAGCATTAGATGCCAGATACTAGGTGAAAAAATATCTTTTAAATCCTCTAACAAGATCACACCTAAAAATGTGTTTGTAACCTTTAACAAGGTTGGCTCTTAACATGTCTCACTTTAGAAGAGTGAAAATTTGGGGTACCGGTCCCAGTGGTTTTTTCCTTAACAGGGTTTCCACGTTAAAAAACCATGTGTCATGTGTTAATGTTTCATTTATTTACTGTTTTACATTTCACATATGCAATTCGGGATTGATCTATATACTCTGAATATCTACTGTGTTTTGGTAAATAGTTGACTACTTATTAGTAAACATACAGAAGAAGGTTTTACAAAGTAATTTGACAAGTAGTAAATTGATATAAGTATTTCAAGGCATTCATCTTGTAGGACAGAAGATAACTAGAGGCATAATTTGTGGTTATAATTTTTAAGGGTTGATTTAAGGATTAATTTTTGAGGCCACTGATTCACCCCCCTCCCCCTCAGTTATTACTAACACTTGTGTCTTAGAGTTCCTACCAATGTGATTGTGATAATTTTGGTCCTTATGATCTTCTTGTGTTTTCAGTTGTGTGATGTTTTGGGAAGGGCTATCATCACCTTAGGAGTATCCTAGTTGTTACCTTCTTGCATGGACCTTGGTCTCTGTCTCCTAACATGGGGGAGTGGACTCTTTTGGATCTACGTGGTTGGGTGGTTAATCTTTATTATATCGAGGTACTGTTCATGGTTAGATGGATGTTCTTGGCTCCTGTCCTTTCTAGATTTTCAATTTTGAAGACTTCTTATTATATATGTAAATATGTGCTTATGCATGTGCATTCTTGTAATATAAATCTCTTGTAAATCATTGGATCAGATGATATGATGTATATCAATGTAAATCAAATCAATGTATAGGGGAAGGGGGTAGATCTAGGTAAAAGGAAAGAGAAAATATTGTATGTTATGAACATGAAAACATAATAGTTAAGGGTATTTATTCACGTATCTTTTATTAATTTTTGGTATCCAAGAAATGACCTTAGACTTAGTCTGAAATAATGTATTTATGAATGAATGTGCTATCTCTTGATGTAAGGCTGTGGAAAACTATGTATGAATTAACGAATCAATGAATAAATAGCTATATAATTTATTATTGGATTATGGTTACTATGTTTCACAAATGTGTATGGAATAATAAAGTATACAGGGCATTACTTATCTAATGAATGTTTATCTCTCACCTGAATGCTTAATGAATAGTGTAAATAATTTCATAAGTTTAGTAAAGGATAAATCAAATAGATACATGTTAAAAGTAAAGGAATGAATTGGTAAACTTATATCAATCAATCTATGCCATAGTGAGTAAATGAATAGATTAGATTATGTTTCTTGAATAGTGGTGATAGGGAATCTGAGAGGACTTAGATTAGTTGGTAATATATATATATATATATATATATATATGTGTGTGTGTGTGTGTGTGTGTGTGTGTGTGTGTGTGTGTGTGTGTGTGTGTGTGTGTGTGTGTGTGTGTGTGTGTGTGTGTGTGTGTGTGTGTGTGTGCGCGCTTTAATAATTAGTTGGCTTATCCTCCTTAGTTCCCTGGTGGGGTGTGAGAAGATTACCTTCATCAAATCATTCACAATAGTACACAAAGCTATAGAAAGGAAGATAACTTAACATAACCAATAAATTTCTTCAACACTTCGTCACTGTGTTATGCTTTAGAGAGAAATACAGACATGAAAAAACCCAGGGACAAAGAATATGTCCCAAAAATTCTTTACATAATCTAAAATTCAATGAGAAACTACAAATGTATCAAAACTTGGAAGCAGAAGAAACTCCACATAAAATCTTACATAAGCTTGAAAAACTAAGAATTACAGACATGAAAAGTTTTGGGACAGGGAAAATGTCACAGAAAAATTTTACACATTCTGAACCTATTTACACAAGCGCAAAAAACAACTTACATTCAACCTCCTCAACCACCATGGCTTGGGAGTCAATCTAAAATCAATCAAGATCATATTAGGGTTACAAAAGATATCCTTGAAAAATATAAGAAACCCTAAAATGATAACCTCTGCAAATTAATGCCCCTTGGAAAATATCTTAGACTATTATATATCCTTTGGTGACACCTTCCAAGCATCATAAATTTGACCAGATAGATTAGCTCGATCCATCTACCTTCTCTAAAACTTGGAAACATCGCCACTACCATGAAATCTCTGAGAAAATGATATAAATATTTGAATTTAGATATAAACAGTCACTGGTGGCATGAAAATCCCAAATCAATAGCCTGGGCTTATATCTTTATCAATTTTAAAACATGACCATCGATCTGCCTTAAGTCACCCTCAAGCACAGGATCTCAGATTGTAACATTTCACGCAGGCACAATGCCTCAAACACCAACTCTCGATCATGTTTACTTAAAGGAAAAGTGTAGACCATAGGATGAAGATCAACTAAACCAAACATTAAATCAAGCCTTGTCATCAGAATTGCAAATGCCAGCTGATTGGGAAGGACACCTATCATTGTCACAATGCCCCAAATGTTAACTGCCCTTCATTTTGGCCATCAAGGGAAAGCATCGACTGTTAGATACATTCAAACCTGCTTGACCTTTAATCTGCCACTTGACAAGCCTAGGTTCTGATAGCTCGACACACGTCACAATGGCACATTGCCTTGATTAGTAATTGTCTAGCATCTTCATCATCAAGGGAAAGCACTGACCACATGATCAAAAGGAACTTGATCACTCATTAACCTCCCCTAGCCCTCATTGAAAGGTGGCCCCACTGTCCATGTGGCATGATATTGTGATGTCTTGAAGAATATTTCAAGCTTGATTTGGTGACCAAGGCAAAAAACAACCATCTGATTGATTCCTTCTTCCCGACTTAGCCTCTAACTTGTTTGTAACCTGATTACCTTAATTCCTTTTTTATATATAAGTCTCCAAATTTCGGCTTTAACTTTCATTTGAATACGAGATTTGGATATACAACCTTATCTCTGAATTGCTAAATAATATGCAACCAGACTTAATCTTGACTCGAGCTTATCTAGAGATTAGGAGATGAAAGAAAATTGTGAGTCGCTAAAAAAATTTGCTAACCCCAGTCTGATTTGGAGATCTAGCAAAAACCCTCTGATTAGAAGTTGATCAATAGCCCTCGTGTGATCTATGAACAAAAGTATTGACTTAGGCCCGATTATGAGATTCACTTACATCCACAAGATCAAATATACATCAATGACTAGTACTTAATCTTGAGATCTTTTATGACTTAACCATTTCATTGCGATATCAGAAGATAAACAAAAAGTGCCAAGACTTAACCTCGTCACCAAATCGCCGAATGGGAGTGAATAAACACCAAGCATTAGTAGACTAGGAGATAAAAGACATAAGAGATAAAGGGACATGGAAAATAAGTTCTTAAGTGGCACCAAAAAGTAACTCAAAATTATAATGAGCCACAAAGACCTTGGGTTTAAGTTCTCTCCTTAGGGTTTTAGACCTTAAAAATAGAACAAGGGTTTAACTAGGCCTAGAAATGTGTATAAATAGAGGAAAAGACCATAAAACATAGACATAAACCTTAGAAGCTGGGATCAACCCTTGTAGGAGCCACATTTACTCAAATTGTAGGCAAAGATTGGATATGATAGGAAATTTTGGGTAACAGTAATATGGTAAGCTATCTTGGAGAATCGATCAACAAAACATCTATAATACCATGCCAAACCGATGAAACTCCTAACATATTTCACTATGGTAGGTGTTTGTCAATCTATGAAAGCCTAAATATTTGATGTCCATATACTGAGATTCCATCACCTGAAATGACATGTCCTAGATATCAAACCTCTTATCTAAAAAATGCACACTTTGATAGGCTTCCATATAACTATTTCTATCTCAAAATTAGTAAAAATTATCCTAAATGTTCCTCATACTCCTTCACATCCTTAGAATATATCAATATATCATCTAGGAAAACTACCATAAATTGATCAAGATATATGTGGAATACACCACTCATGAGACTCATGAACATAGCTAGAGCATTCATAAGGCTAAATGGAACAACAGTGAACTCATAATGTCCATATCTAGTGTAGAATGTTGTCTTGTTGATGTCACTCTCTGGAATTATTACCTGATGATACCTTGGTTTAAGGTCTGCGTGGAGAACACCCTACACCTTGTAATTGATCAAACAAATCATCAAACCTAGGAAGTGGATATTGATTCTTGATTTTCACCTTATTCAACTATTAGTAATCAAAGCAAAACTGTAAGGATTCATCTTTCTTCTAAACAGAGATGACTGGTGCACCCGAAGGAGATACACTAGGATGAATGTGCCCCTTTTCAACAAGCTCCTCTAACTGAATTTTGAGCTCATTAAGTACATTTGTGGTCATTTTATAAGGTGATCTAGAAACTTTATCGGCCCCTGGTATGAAATCAATGTGAACATCCACTCCTCTAGGTTGTGGCATACCAGGTAATTCAATAGGAAGCACATATGCAAACTCTCAAAGGTTAAGATTGTCATATAGTGAAGGTTATTTCTCATTTTCTTCCTCATCATTCATATAACTAATGTGGATGGAAAACATCTTACATCCCTTTCGCATACTCTTCTTAAGCTTCATAGAGAATATCATGATAAGAGATATAGGTCTCTAAATCCAAGATATAATTGTGGTAGTACCATCATTATCTCAACATTCAATCCTCTGCTAACAACAATCCAATTTGTCTCTACGTGCATAAAGAAAATCTATACCAAGAACGATGTTGTAGGACCCAAGAGGTGTGATGCGAAGGTCTACTATAGTAGTCTTGTAGCCAATCTGTAACTAACATTCCTTAACCAAGGATTCAATTGACGCTCTAGCCCATAATGCTAACTCAACCTCCCAATGTTGCAAGGTGTGATACCTTGGTCTCGGTTAGTACACGCATTGGTTGGTGACAAGGGTTTAACAACCTCCTATGAATTCTATAAGTCTAGTGGTTGTATTGGGTATGAACAGTCTGAGCTTTTGGTGCAACAGAAACCACCTAATCTAACAATTTGTATTAGACCCTAGGTCATAGGTTCCAACCCCATGTGTGTCCTGAGGGTGGGATTGTTACAAGATGTGTGCCCTTGGACCTAGTCAGTAAACGTAGTAGGTGGTGACAAGGGTTTAACAACCTCCTCTAGATTCTATAAGTCTAGTGGTTGTATTGAGCATTAACAGTTCAAGCTTTTTCTACAACGACAACCACCCAATATAATACAATTGACCTCTTGTCTAGATGCCACTAGCCCACAACACTCCACAACCAATGAAGAAATAAAATAATTGGTAAGTCTTGAATCAAAGAGAATGGTAACTCTACTACCTATGATCATACCTCCAGTCTCTATCATTGTGGCCTAGTTTTCTGTCTAGCAGTTGTAATCTATTACAAATACCCTCCAGGCTTTATCCACATCATGTCCTATAGGCTCTGAAGTTGTCATACACTAATAAATTGGCATCTTTCCCTATGGACAATCCCTAGCTAAGTGCCCCATGGCACCATAATTTTAGCATAACCCATGCATCTGTAACTGAATTGCTTGTGGCCTAGGGAACTATTGTCCACCTATCCTACTAGATCCACTAAAACCTCTCTTGCTGCAATGCTAAGTTCATGATGGAGATGAAAAGGGAACCTATGATCTCTAGTCTCTCCTAGGACACTATGACTACCAATGTTTGAACTTATTTCCATGCTGACCCTAAGGTATATTATATTTATGATTCTATTAAGAATGATACTGGTGTTGAGGATTTCTTACCAACTCTAAAGAATGTTTGTGATTTCCCTTCCAATGAGTTTTTTGATGTCCATAATGTTGAGGTATGATTACATTTCTAAAACCTATCTCATATAGCATGAGATTTACTAAGTACCTCCTCAACAACCAAATCTCTCTCAAAAGTGTAACAACAATTGCCTGGTACTTCCATGCAAACCATCCTTGATATAGTAGTGTTCAGTCCCCTGATAAATTGGTTTATCCGCAACTTGTCATCCTTCATATAGTCTACATAAGGGAGAAGTTCGAAGAACCTTCTCTTGCACTGTGACACTATGAGTCCCCTCTATTGTAGGTTATGGAACTCATCTATACGACACTGTCTAAAGTACTTTGATAGATATCTGTCTCTAAACCTCTCTAAGAATGTGTCCAATGTGATAGTGTCTATAACCAGGTTGCTCTTAAACTCTTCTTGTCTCTACCAAGTAAAGGTTGTTTCTCTCACTAGATGTATCACAAGTTGCGCCTTAAGATTTCTCCCATAAGGATGCAACCCAAAGGACCAATCCAAACACAAAATCCAAACCTTGACCTCAATCCCATTCATAGATCTAGCAACTAAGGGTGGTTGATCCCCTATATCCTAGGGTTCTCTCTCAGCTACTCGAGCCACTATCTCTGGTTGTGGCTCTGGTATGTGATATGACTTACTCTCATGATCCATGTGACCCATAACATGGCTAGGAGGAGGACTCCTAGTCCTCTCTTACACTATTGATCTCAATCTCTCAGCACTATGGTGTTCTATCTACGATTCCACTAGAGCCAATCTCTCTTGTACTATACCAATGAGGTTCTATATGGTATTAAGGATGTCCTGATTGAGATTCTATTATGGTTGTTTGAGGGGTGGTACATAATTCCCTCTAGAGACCCCTACTACTTTCTCTTCCTCTACATAATAAGAGCATGCACGCCTAGGGCCTCACCCACATCCAAGAGCCTATTGTGTAGTTGGAGGCATCCTACAAAATAAGAGTGGATGATTTTTAGTTTTAACATAGTGGTTTAAGGCTCTTAGTGTTGAAACCTACAACTCTGATACCAAAATGTCATCCCTAAAATTTACCCCCAAAACACACTATTTCTTTATAAAAGAGTAAATTTTAACTAAGTTATTCATTTTACAGATGTCCAAGAGTTGGCAATCTCAGAACTTATATTTCTACATCATAGAATTGAATGGAAACCATGGATAGTTTATTATTATTATTTTCAAATAGTAGTAGGTGATAAGAGTTTTCGATGAGGGGAATCATGAAAAGGTTATTACTTGTCAACGTCCCTCACAGATTACTTTCTAGAAGAAAACAAGGGCGTCTACCCTTAGAGAGGTTCAAATATTTAAATCTAATTAGTTAAGATTTATTAGTGTCATTGAGTGATTGTATGACTAATTAATAGTCTAATATTGACATACTAGAACACTCCCATTTTCATTTTTTAAAGATGTTATTATATAATTCCTAAGGTTCAAACTCTGTTACAATATTATTGTATTTATTTATGTCATCCATCTATATTGGTTTCACCCTTTTCAAAATTTAACATATAGACTTTATATTATTTTTAAATGAAATTCTTGTAAATCCCTTCCTAATTAATTATATTTTCTCAATCCTTTAATGATACCAATTCCCATACTTTTATATCAATTTTGCATCAATTAGCATTGGTCTGTAATGCTACTTTTATAATGGCCATTATGCTGGCCACATATATTGGCCACATAAAAGTAACATTATAATGTGACCCTATAATTAATCCTATCCTATTCCACTAAATACCAAGGTTGAGTGTAATAATTAAATACTATTGACAATTACTAAATATCATCGTCAATTAATTAATTAAATGATTTAACCTATATATCCCTATATAATTAATTCATTACATTATCCAAACTTCAAATAAAAAAATACGTCTAATATGATAACTATTCCAACTAAATTTATATTTAAATCACCACTTAATATTTAAATAGTCTCAATACTAACTTGTGTTTTCTTACCCCTTCAATAATTAGATGATCTCAACCATAGTAATATTTTAAATATGTATCTTTTATTAATCCACTTTTATATTTTAATGCTATTGGCAATAGAATTTTATACTATTCAATGACTTTATACTATTTGGTATTACTATGTGGACATAGATATTTTAATTATATAATTTGTGCTTTTATATTTTAATAACGTGTGTGTGTGACACTTGAAAAATTTCCATATAACTAACAAATGGTTTGGTAATGATTATATTTTTTACAATAAGATATAGAGTTATAGCTGTGTCATGTTTATTTTGATAGCTAAGGTACTCACATGCTTCAATAGTTTTAAGTAGGTTGGCCTCGCAGTTGTTTTTTCAATTAAGATTGTATATAATATCAAGAAATTGCATATACTTTGAACAATAAATACAATATAAAACTAAACATTTTTTAATTAAATAAACATTATTAAACAATATAACAATAACAAAATTCTATTTTCAAATTAAAACTAATTTTAAATAAATTGAAATTAAAATAAAATTTCCATATATTTCACTTCAGAATAAGAGAACAAATGGAAATTAAATATAATTCTAACGTATTAATTATAGAATAAAATAAATTGCATAACATTAAGAAAAAGAGCAAAATGTCACAACTAGAAGAAACCCCACCAAAAAAATACAAATCTAGCTGTAGATAAGTACAATATAGTTTTCAACATTCTATTAATCTCCGGAACGACTAGTTTCCACAACAATCTCAAAGCATAAGAAAATATTATCTCAATTCTTCTAATAATGAATTTTGTCAGAAAACCATGATCTTATTGATAGACTGAAACTCATTTGTTATTCACGAGATAAATTAACAATTTCAAAAAGCTGTGACGAAAGACTGAAAGGACCTTCCATGGAACAAGTATTTGTTTAAGTCAACTTGTGTTTTTGATGAAATATTCTGAATATATTAATCTTGCTTGGCCTTCTCCCAAGGACATAAGCATGGAATGCATTATTAGAATCTAGATTTTTCTTTAAAAAAATCTTTAGTTTAATGAAAACGAAGGTAAGAAAATATAAAACTAAAATTTCAAGTACAAGTCGATCATGCTTCTTTTGATCTTTAGCTGACTGAAAAGATTGATTGGAAGACAAAATCCTAGTTAAGCCTCTATAATTTCAACAAGTATCATGGAAAGCAATAAAAATACTGTTAAACCATGGTAATTTGTCTTAGAGTCATGGAGAAAAGAGTGAGCAATGTACTATTTTATTTAAAAGTTGTGCATGGTAGAGTGACCCATTCCTTCCAGTATGGGTTTATGCTTTGCATTTCACATAAATATGCAGTAACATCAAATCCCTGACAACTCTAGCAGACCGTAAGAGATAGCATCTTTTGCATATGGCCAAGGCTGACTAAACTGAAACCAAAAATCTTTGTCACAGTACTCATGTGGGCCTTGCATTAACTGCAAGTCATCCGAAGTAGAATAGCAAGACAAAAGTAAATAATGTTTTTACTCACTTTTAGGGTTTTGGACTTTTAGGGTTTGGGTCAACAGCATAATTCAGTTCAGTCAGATGACAGACTGATGACTACTTCTTTCTATATAAATATATGAGTATGCTTGTGTGGAGATGCTGAAGAAGGAAAAAGAGGTCTTTTTCCTTTTTCCTCTTTTAAAGTGGGGCAAATGAGACAAAGTGTGGATCACTAGGTTTCTTCTACGGTACAAGGAAAATTGATAGAATTGAATTAGTTGATGATTATAAGTTTGTGTTGATTCATTAAAAAGGCAAGTGGGTTATGCTCATGAGAATGCATGAATGAACGCCCAATAAATGCAGGTCCACAAGGAAGGAGAAAGAGACACAAAACAGCTGTTATGCGTTGTTAAATGGCACTGTAACTGAAAAGATATGAGCTAAGATGGGTGATTTGATCCACACATGGAAGGCTATTATGGCGCACTACCTACAAAACACCGAAATGGCATTCAGTAGCCATGCCTGTTTCTTGTACTTTCAAGAATCAAATAAAACTTCCTCTAAATTTGGGAAGGAAGCTTCACTTATTCTGATATAATTAGAATACAGTAACTCCTGCTGTACAAAACTGTTCTTTTTCCCCCACATAAAGTTGAAATGAATGGAAAAAGATAATAAGGTCAAGGTGGCAGGTCCCCACATGTCGGTACCAAGATATTCCTACCCTTTTCAAGCCTATATTCTTCCAAAGAATTGAGACTGATTTTCCATGCTGCTGCGACCTGGAATCGACGTCAATGGCCTAAATTTCATGGCCATCTAGCTGTATTTAGACAATTTTTTAGTGGATACATTTAGACTTCTATGAAAACTGAGTCACACGAAAGGGGAGATTTATAGAAAGATTGTCCAAATACATATGAATGAATGTATGTGCATGATGAAAACTATATATTTATGTTAATTTTTATTTAGTTTTGTGTTTATTTTGGGAGAATATTTTGAATTATATAATGTCATTTGGTTGTAAAATGGATCCTAGAACAAGAAAGTAATATAGTATGGGTCTATACTAGACTGGATCGAGACCACATGGGAAAAATCAAATATGAATTATATAGAATACTTTTCGCATTTACTAAATTTTGGATAACTTGTTGTGGTACATTGATCTAGGTTAAAAAAGGATTGTGTGAGTGCATGTTTCAAATTTTCCTAAATTAATATTACAAATGTTAATTTATCTTTATATTTGTGTAAAATAATATTTCATTACACCATTTAAGAGTTCTATTTTAGTGTTTGTAATTTTTTTCTTTCAATTTTTTATACCTTTCTATAACATCATTTATTTTGACATATCTAGAAATTCTTGTGCTTGTATTTTTATCATTCCTCTTTTCAGGTTTTGAGCTTTTTCTTTTGGCACCTCTCTTAAGTGCACCCCACCAACTCTTCACACTCATTGGGCTTTATGTGGTCGACACACAATATATACTAAGAGTGTGGTGATTTAGTACATACCAATTTCAACCATGTTGAGCATTAATTATCTTCACTTCTCGAAGCATAATCCGTAAAAATATCAAGGCAAATCTAATAACATTTTTATTCTGTTGTAGTTAAGCAACACATGAGAGGAAACCCAAGATGGGAAAACCATTGTGAGAATAGCTACTTGGATCTACTACCCAAATCTAGACCTACAAAATAATGAATCAACTTGCAATTATGAATTAGGCACCAACCTTCAAAGAATACCAATTCCCTATTATGTTTGCAGTAACAAACCTACCTTAGGCACCAATCCCCTTCATCCATCTTTGAGCATCAACTCAGTAACTAGGACATTAATCTCAACAATATCAAAGATATGAATTAAGGATCTTATACTTGAAACTTTGCTTGCACCTAATTGAGGAAATGTTTAGAGCACTCTTCCATACAAAAAATGATCTTCAATAATTGGCAAACTAGAGTGCAACTTGCATCTGAATGTTCCTCAATAATCAACACCAAGAAAATAATTACACTAATGCACATTCACAATTTTTTTTCAACATTCTGGCATAAATCCTAAACATATGATGTCTATGCATTACGGTTACATTTATATTTATATGTTGGCCTACAGTAGAATTAATACATTACAAGTCCAAATGCATACATGTTATTCCAATTATGCATAATGAAATGAATAGTAGGTTAGGTCAAAAACAAAACATGGTAATCTAGAAGAAAGAACATGCTATGTCATTTCCAATGTAGTCATGTTTTGTTTTGGTGCCCATCTACACATTACCATTTCAAAGGCACACACTACAAGATTTTTCCACATCAATCTAGAATAGTAACATATCCATTGAAACTTGATATAGCTAACCTACTTTCAAATCGATGATAAAAAGTGAATCAACATAGTGGATCTATATATTCCTCTTTCAAGCTACATATCATAAATCTCAAATATGAAGTAATGATGATGATAACAAGTTTTTACTACAAGCTCACTATCTAGCTCGCTCGCTTTCCACAACTTTAGGTAACAGTTTAACTAGATACGTGATGTTTTTAGTTTAGGCAAAAAATGGTTTTGAAGGGACCTAAAACCCTTTAAATAAATATTACATAAGATTTAGCAATAATGTCCACCAAAATGAGACAAATAAAAATACCTCTATACGTGACGTTATCAATGGTATAATCTAACCAATTTCACTGTCATAGTGACCAAAATTATTTCTATACCTCAAAATGCAACCTAAATAGGTCTTCCATAGAAAGACAAGTCATTTTCATTCCTCCTGATATATTTACATCAATGATAATAACTTACTGAATTTTCCTAGAATCTCCATTGTTATCAAATATTTTACATCAATGACAATAAATATTAAACAATACCAACCTTTGTCATTGAATGGAAATAAAAAGATGTGATAGTGATTTAAGATGTATCTGTAAATATTTTGATCCATTGGTAATTTTTATTGTTTTTAAAAGAAAATTGCTCTTAATTGTGTTAGTAATGTTTAACGTGAATATTTCATGTACTAATCAAGTTTTCTATACGTCTAACCATAGCCCTATTATATTTCTTCATTGCAATCTTATGATGTAAGTCATGAGTGTTGTCATTGATAAAACGGGGACCTTTTTGTTTAAGTCGCTAGGTTCGTTTATTGTTAATTTTCTGACCTTGTGGTCTTTATTTTCATTTAATCTGGCTTGTTTTATCTACTCAACTATCCTTTTTTATTTAACCTGCAATGTCAAGGTTTGTGTTGAGTTTGATGGTTATTTTTTTATTTTTAGTGTACTTACGATAGTCAATGTTTTAATTACAGTTACCTTTTACTTGACTGTTCATGTTCTCGTAATAAAAAGTGTAACTGCCAGAGCCTATCGCGAATAAGTGGGAAGGTGACACCTGGTAGAAGTTAAGAAGTTAAAGGATTGTGGATATTATTTGTTGTAGTTGCGGTTTCAGGTTGGTTATCTTTCGTGCTACTAATGGGACCATCTTTTTACACATGCACATTTGAGCAGTGATCTTATGTTTAAGCAGTAAAGTTTCTTGATTTTTAAGTCATAGGGGAAAAGAACTATAGTGTTGAGCGTCTGATAAAGATTTGCTAAGATCGACGGATCTCATTGATTCATGATCAAGGTTGTTTGTTATTTAGCGATCGTGAATTTGTAAGATGTTGACAAGTGTCCTCGTCGGGGGTCAGTGTTGATGAAATAACTTTGAAAATGGATGCTAATGAAGAACTAACTTGGAGCTTCCCTATTCATTTAGGTGGAATTTATCTTGCTACTGGGGTGGCCAATATTAGTTTGACAATTATGTTTCTTGGATGTGTTGGGTTGGAGGATAATCAATGGTGGAGTTTCAAACATATTTTTAAAAGAGGCAAATGGATTTGTTTCTCATCGTTGCACAAGAAGTAACCAGTGAGAATGGCTTTGTTTTGTTGACTTAAGCATGGGTAGAGTATTTAGTTTTCAACTCATCATAAAGGGGTTTAAATTCCATGGTATTATGAAGCAAAATTCGAGAGGTGTAGAAGGATCAGGATAAAGTTTGGGTTGATGTTGATATAACTGCGATATACAAACAGGATCAAGTACTTGCGGTTTTGTCAGAGATTTTTGCAAAAGATGTAAGATAAAGAAACTATCCCCAAGAAAAGGTCGAAGAAAGGAAATGGATTGTTATAATATTTTCATTGTTGAGATCCAAAAAAGAAGTGTTTTCATCTAGTTGATATGATTAATAGGATGAGTAAGCTTCAAGGAATATTATTTAAGTGAAAAAATCACCAAGTAGAGTGTTTTTGAGTTATAAATATAGCAAGGTGGTGGCTTTATTGGTATAAAGGAGAAAGGACCTCATAGTTTTCTGAGCTAGTTTTAAATCATGAAAAGAATGATGGCTAAGAAGTGTTGTGCAAATTATTCTTGTAAGCTTTGTGCTACTGGATGGATTTTCTTCCAGGTGAGTGTGTTTATAATCATAGGACTCTTGAAAGTGGTAGGAATAATTAGAGGGGTCTTGAAACCCATTTTACCATTATTTGGGCCCTTCTTAGTTGTTTCAAATCCTCCCACCCATATTTTGTGTCCCCAGAGATGTAACAAGGATTTCAGTGGTTGGAAGAAACAATTTTAGGACGGGTTTGGGGTTGCAGCCAGTCATTTCTGAACCACCATTGTAGTTGTAACTACCTCTCCTCCTTATAAGTTATCCTATGGACCTTAATTTCTACTTTCTATGATCCTTTTCCTATAGGTTGGAGCTCCACCTCTAGTTTAGAGGAATGATTCCCTTTTCCTTGTTTTAGTTTTCCTTTCTAGGAAGGGAATTGTTCGATCTAGGAAGGGAAATGTTGTGTCTTGGAAAGGAAATGCTTTGTAGCTCAAAGAAATTCATCTCGTAGTCCATCAAGAAGTATTCAAAGGAGCTAGTGGCACATCTCATGTACAATTATGTTTTTACCAACATTTAGTTGAAACTCTATTTGATCAAATTATCACATACATGAAAACATGAAGACTTTTTGGGAGGTAATTAAAAATATTGTTGTAAAAAGAATCAAAAATGGTCCCGTAGGTTTCTGAATTGTGTCTTTTTTAGCTCGAAGCTTGTTTTCTCCCTTGTACCCGAAGCTTTGTTTAGCTCGAAGGTTGGAATGTAGTAATCTTTTGATTACAATGATAAAAAATTACTTGGTTTTTTTCATGCACATTTGTTGCATCTAAGTTATATTTTTGTTGGTTTGTATTAAGGGAGTGGAGTAAATTCTTCAACAAATGTAACATGAGTATTGTGTTCACTGAGGGTTTATAATAATGGTCATATGGTAAAAATTTTAGCGGTATTTTTATCATAATGTGATAATGTTTTTCAAAGATTTACAAAACATGTTTGATATTGTATGTGTGTATGATAAAAACCTACCTATCTAGAACAAGCTCAGACATGCAAACGTTAGTTATAAATATAATCTTCACACATTCTTAAACCTTGTAACCACACAATAGAATCCAACATAACCTTTGATGAGCCAAACAAGTACACCCAAGACTTGTTGATTTTCTCTTAGAGATGAATGTGGGTGTGCTCTCCCAACACAAAATATAAATCCCACTATTGATTAAATGATGAGAAATGATACTAAATGCAAAACTAAATAAGATGATATTGAATGAACTCAAGAACTAGTTATAAATAACTAGCATCAAGGATTCAATGAAAATATGAGGAGTAGGGCTAAAACTAAATGCAAGGTCCTAGTATTGAATGCAGAAACTAAGACCTATGAATGAAATGCAACTACTATGTTAAATGCAAATAACTACCATGTCAAAATCTCTAAATGAAAGAAAATAAGTCTAAGCACAAAATATCATGATAACTTTAATGGAAAATGATGGATGATTTACTCTTAGCAAGGATCCAATTTATAGGAATTTGGAAGACTTGGGTGAGGTGGATCTCATGTGGCATCCACATAGGTGCCATATGAAGGACACATAAGCTATGCAAGAGTCCAAGTTTTCTCACACATATGTGAGCAACTTGAGATGTGATGGGTCAATGCATACTTCAAGTACACATGTAATAGATCTTGTAAGAGGTTTCATAGACTTGGTCAAATGAGAATTTTTAGAAAGTGTAAGAAGTTGTCATCAAGGTTGTAAGAAACCTTGTTTAGGAACCTTTAGAAATATTTGAAAAGGTAATTTTTGAAAATTTTCTTAAACATGTGTGAGTAAATAATTAACACTTAATGGGTGTAGGAATCTAAAAATTAGCCTACCTAACCTTAGCTAACTAGTGAATAGGCTTGTTTGTTGAGAGTGATGTGGGTAGGGTAGGATCTAGGTATATATTTAAGATTAATCCAAATTATATTTAGACTAATCCTAGCTTAGTAGGATATTAGAATGTGGCAGAATTAATAAATTAAAATTTATTTAAAAGGGAGATTCAATTGAGAAAATGCAATAATAAAATTTAATACATATAAGGGAAAGGTGTTTAAATTAAATTTAAATACAATAGAAGAATGTAACAAATATATTTAATTAATTAAAAATAACTATAATTTTACTGGATGATTTTAGGCATCTACATTTTTCTGCTCTTTGATGCGTTGTCAAAGACGATGTCCTGCCAAAGAAAAAGGAGAAACAAGATGCCCCCCAGAGGAAAGAAATTCCTAAAGAAATGATGTCGAAGGAGTGTTCCCCCTCGAGAAAATAATGCAAAAAATATTTTTTTGTAAAATTTTCTCAAAAGAAAGGTGGAAGGGTGGGAGAAGAAAAGGTAAAATTGCATGACTTATGGTACGAACATGGAAGAACCAGACAAAAATTGAGGCCTGGGATAGAAAAAATGGCCCTAGGGGCCTATAAATAGTCTACGAGGGTCCCAAAAGGATTCACTTTCACCCACGAAGAGAAAAAGGGAAGAGAAAAAGAAAGAAATTATTGGCCCATGAGAGTGATTGCAACTAGGAGAGCACGTGAAAACACATCAGTGGTCAGCTGATATAGGATGACAAGTGAGTCCCCTAACTTGATTTAGTCCCTTGTGTGAAATATTGCATTTAAAGCATTTTTAGGGGAATTTATGTGGGAAACATTGGGCGTTAGGGTGGAGACGATGATATACTAATCATTGTCTATGGAGACAACAATCTACTGATCTTTTTCTATGAATACGACAATTAAATATTGTCATCTACAGGGAAAAAAGCGATGGTAACACATTCAACTATTAATAGATGGCCAAGTGCGCAAATGATGATCAATGAGGTTGAGCAGGGGAAGATACCAGAGGCATCTATCATGGATCAATGTCTCCACTGATCAAGATATGTGTTGATCTTTGTCTGCGCAAGGCAATCAACATCTGTGCCAATTGACCAAAAAAAGGCAAGGGATCGGGTGCAGAAGCGAGAGACAATGGACAAGAGGTAAGGATGCCCCAAGCTGGAATAATTATTTAGTAGGAACTGACAGGTGTGGTTTGGTAATTAAGGAGGTAGTATCAACATTTAGATTGTCTGAGAGTTGGCTAGACACTATGGCATTAGCCAAGTAGTTGACACTCGCGGAATGAGGAAAGGTGGCTCTATGCATTCTAGATCATGTACATTTGTGGCTGTGGTTGAGAGATTATAATAAACTCATGACTAACTTGGTAGAGAGGTGGCATAGTCCCACTTCAATTTTTTATTTTCCCATAGGTGAGGCTACGATCACCCTTCTCGATGTATGGGGGATATACCACATACATATTAGGGGATTGATTCCTTATTATGTATAGGAGGGACTAGAGCCATATGCAGAGGACTTCCTTGGATGAGTGTATTAGTAGATTACAACTGTTAGATAGTGGTTACCTTGGAGGGCGACGATGGCACCGAGATCGCAGCTCGAACAATTGGCTTTGTATCTAGCTAGCATGATTGGCAGACAACTGATGTCTGATTATGTAGGGAATGGATTTCCTCTAGGATGGGTGAGAATTTGACTTCCATGTTAGAGGATGAGGGAGAAATATATTTCTATGTATATACTATCCTTGGATGCCTATACTATGATCTACATGTGTGCCTATCGGAGAGGTATGACTTTAGGAGATGGGGTTACTCTATTGTTGGTATGGGTATGTGGGCATATCAATGTGGTATGCCCCATTAGGCTTCATGAGACTCACCCCACATAAGAGGCATATGCATGTAAATACAGACCATCAATTGGGTAAAAATCAATAGAATATTTTCGTCAATGGCAGAGGACACTTGATGAGACGTAGGGGTTCGACTTGACTTCTTATGAAGGTTGTGAGACATAGGGCTACCAGGTCTAGTAGCAGTAGGATTATACAGAAGACAAATGGGAGGAATTATTTTACCTCAGTTTTTTGCAAATTGACTATTGACTGATTGGGAGAACTACGGACATGATAGAAAAATACATGCCATGACCATTTTCTAAGCAATTTTGAAAGATACAGTATCCAGTGCTAGATTCATTCACATACCTATTATTCATGACTCGCAAGGTGGGGACTTTATGTGGGATTATAGTGGATCTTTGGAGGATAGAGCTTCATATCTTAGGATAGCACCATGGGCATGGAAGAAGGGGCATGATTTGGTTAGGGACTCATGACTAACTCTAGCATATGTACAGTGGTGGATAGGGCACATGCAAATTATGTTGACTATCCTAGTGTCAATCCATGCATATGAGCAATCAGGACTACGGGAGGATAGTGTTTCAGGTGGGGGAGATGATGGATATGGTGGAGGGGATGGTGGAGGAGGTAGGGGATGTGGGGGTCATAAGGCACATCCAAGGTTAATTATTGAGAGAGGATGAGGGAAGGTACAAGTACTAGTAGACATGGTTCTACCAGTGATTCTAGGATAAGGATAGGGACCACCTTTGACAAAGGTACATGGACAGGTTTAAGGGAAACCTCCTACACAAGCACATGGATAGGAACCTATAGTAAAGGGAACACCTTTTAGTATATATGTTGTGCAAGAGACACATGATCCTATGGTCACAAAGTTGGATAGCCTGCATATAAAGGTAGGCTAATTATAGGGGTTATTAACGAATTCCTAGGCATAAAAGAGAAGTTTCCAAGCGGAGCTATCCATATTATTGGTATTGCTAATAGGAGAGAAAGCATAAGCTAACAGTGCTCAGGGTGTTGTAGACACATTGCAGGCCTGAGTCGATTATCCAGAGTTTACAGTCATAGAGACTCACACAGGTGCCATAGTAGGGCAAGAGAAGATGGAGAGGATACCTCAAGAGATGGATTCTACAAGTATAGATATACATGGGTGAGAGAAGAGATGGACACATTCAAGAGGTGGTCAGTATAGTATAGGGGGATGATGGAGATTGTTGTACATGATGCCACTTGACCTGGGGTGATGCAAGTCGTATAGGATGCCTTTGTAATGCATAGATGGGAGACCTGATGAGTCCAGTAGATGAAGTAATATAGACATCTATATTGTGATGTCATTCTTGAAGGTAAGAGGGTTTCACTTTATAGTGAGAGATCTACAACTTACAATATAGGTGGGGGTGCTTCATAGGCCTCAGTAGATATGAGAACTCCACGGCATAGAGGGGAAGATGGGACAGGAGGTGGAGGACATCCTCATGGCCATCATCATGATTCCTTTTCATTCATTTTTGTAAACATTTTTAGATTTTGGATGTACATCGACATTTATATGCATGATGAGATATATACATGTATATTTGATGGACTCTGATGTATTTATAGTCCTTGGACACTTTACTCTTTCAAGCTGATATATACATGCTTTTGATGGTCCTATGTGATGTGTGTGTTTTTTATTCCTATATGAATATATATTGTGAAATGGATTATGATTCTTTATTGACATTTTTGATGTAGGATGTGTGTGATATTATATTTGGTAATGATCCTAATATATTTGTGATGTAGGGCTACATGGATATATGCATATGTTATGACTTATTGTGATTGTGGATGGATCATTTGATCGATCTATGGGATGCGGAATGATTATATGTGATTTATATAAAGAATTTTGAGATGATCTATATTTAATATATTTATAATGTAGTATAAATGGATTATAATGATTAATGTTATGGATAATGCACCTAATGAACCTAAAATATTAAATGCATCTAAATGAATATTATCATGTAGCTATTTGATTGAATTTGAGGTCAATTCTTCATATCATTAGCAACATAATAATGCAACTAATGTAAGGAACAAAATGAACTAAGTAAATGCAACTAATGAGAACTTGAAATGAGACATTATTTTTATGTGTATGAATCATAACTGATAGGATCATTCAACTAGCTTTAGAAGGGAGAAAATAAATTGGAACCTCGCAAAAATGGAATCTAATATGATCCTCACTAAAATTCATCCTATCTACATGATTTTAATGGGATTATATTATTTGTAGGCTCAAACTTTCCTTTATTTTCACGGTTCTAGAGATTATTCATGTTATATTACAGGACAAGATCACCAACTTCAAACTCACGAGGTTGGATCTTCTTGTTGAATTGTAAGAATAGGATATTTTGATACACATGGAGATGGTTCAGAGAATTGAGCCTACTCTCATCAAGGATTTCAAGATCTTTCAAGTGAGAAACTAGGTATTCTTCTTTAGACATCAGATTCTTTAGGAAGATTATCAGGAAAAGAACCTCAATTTCAACGGTAAGGATGGCCTCAGTACCATGACGAAGGGAAAATGGATTAGCTTCAGTGGGGATACAAATGGAAGTGTGGTGGGATAAAAGGGAAAGATTCAACTAAAGGTGCCTCTCACAGCTACCATCATCGACTATTTTATCACATATTTTTTTTATTATTTTATTTGTATTCCCTTCTTGATTGGTACCTTGTGGGAAGTACTTGGAAAAATAGTGTTGAGTAATACAAAACTTCTTACATAGTTCTTTGACATATTTTTTCTTGAAAGGGTTTCCATTATCTATGATAATTCCTTGAAGAATTCCATAGCGACAGATCATATTGTTCAAAATGAACTTCAAAATTTATTTTTGAGTGGCATAAGTAAGTGGAATGGATTCAACCCATTTTGGGAAGTACCCAATTGTAGCAATGATATACTTGTGACCATTGGAATAATTTGGGAATATATGGCCAACAAGGTCAAGTCCCCAGTAGGAGAAAGGCCAAGGTGTGATGGTAGGGTGAAATTATTGGGATGGGGCATGTATCAAATCCCCATTCTACTAAAAAGGTACATATTTATTCACATAGTGGTATGGGTCCTGGTCTATGGTTCACCAAATAGTACCCTGTGAATAATAGTTTCTTTTCCAAAGTGATCCCACTAGGATGGGCTCCAAATATTCCTTGATGTACCTCCTCTAAGGATTTTTCCACTTCCTCTTCATTTAGACAACTTAGAAGAGTTTCGTTGAAGAGTTTCCAAACTAGGGTATCACGAAGGATTGGGTAATGTCAGGTTCAATGGATAAAGGAATTATGTTGGTTTTGTGTAAGGGTAAGTGGGGTTGTGCCATCCATAAGGTAGGAAAAAACATGTTGGTGTGTGGGGTAATTAGGATAAAAATTTCACACAGCATCATAGACCTCACTTTTTCATAGGAAGTGTTAGAGTTTTTTCTTGCAGGGCCTCTAAATATGCTTGAATACTTAGATAACTCTATGACTCCCAATGCCTTTGGTACTCTGACTCAAGCAAGAGAAAAATACTAATTAATGAGGTATTTTGATAACACTAGGGATACCTATTATCACCTCCTTCTTTTTTGAGATCCACTGACTCAGGCGGGTCTTACCTATGAATGATTACTGACTTGACAGTATCTTTAGAGTGGATTTTACTAATGTGTTGAATGCTCTGTCTTTATATGGACATGTATATGGCAATGGAGATAACTATGACTATTCTGAGAAAAATCTTGACAATCCAAATCAATATCTTAATGATAGCCAACAACATCATAGTAAGGAATTTCATCTTTCTTTCCTTTTACAATTCTTATTAATCTAGGAGGAATAACCTAATTGATTTACTCTTTAAGAAATCAACAAACTTCAACTTGTAATCACTTATGAGTACAGTTGATTTTACACAAGTATTCTGAAAGTAATTGGTTTAAATGATATTGAATATTTGGATGATGATAGATTACCAAAAAAGTTCCTTGACCAGTGCCTATCCTTGGGCTTATGGAGTTATTAAATGAAAATCCATAGAAAAACCAAAACAAAATACTGTAAGCTGCCCTACAACCTATATGCAACTCGGATAAAATGCCTTACAAACTACTCTGTCACCTCTATAGTATTGTATCAAATCCTTCAATATTGTTATGCTTATTGAAACTACTCACAAAACTTAGTTCTTTCCTTGAAAGAAAATTCCAAGCAATTAGATAGCTACCTTGTAACCAATATGCTTAAAAATGCCTTACAAATTTAAACATAAAAGAACATACACAACAAAATAAAGAGACAACAATAAGATAGAGTAAAGTTGCACTATATTTTATTCAAATGTTTCTGCTTCAATACATAAACACCTCAAAAAATCTCAAAGACACAGACTGAAATTTAGAAAGTCTAGTTTTCAATATATTTCATCTCCTTTATAATTTACAAATTTGATCTATATATAGGTCCTTAACCATTTTGGAATCCTTAACATTAGGATTCAACAAGCTTCAGATGGTTTAAGGAACCTAACTCTAAAAGTACAGAAAAGACAAAGAAAGAGAATATAGAAGCGGTGGAGAGACAAAAATAGGGGATGAAATCTGATATTCTTTGTCTTTATCTAGAATCTTACGCCTTTGTCTGACAATGTTCAGGATAGCATATGATATTCATTCTGAGACTTAGTGACCGCCTTTATAGGCTAACTTACACCTGTCTTTAGTAATAACTAACCTCCCTGTGCTCAATGATCAGGCACCAAGTGTTCCCCTTTATTCTTCATCTAGGATTTCCTCCTCTACAACAACAGGCTTCTTTTTCTTTGGCTTGGTCATCAAGTCCCAGGCTGTCACTTCATCTTTTGTCGGCCATTTAAAGCTTTGTGTGCTTTGTATTTGTACCTTATGTCTTTCCCATTTGACATCTGTGATTCTTTTAACATTCATTAAGAACTTGCTCATGTCGGTTTCTGCCTTGAAGGCTTCATAAAAAATCTTATTAAAAACTTCCATATCTAAATCATATCCTAAAATAAATGCCTCATTACTTGGCATTCTACTATCAAATTCACACCTCCAGGCTTCCAAGGCCTTAACTTGATCCTCTTCTCCTTTCAATGGAGGAACAAATCTATTAAACTCTAGAGAAAATAGGCTTAACCTAGCCTCTATCTGATTTAACTTACCTTTAAAGAAGGATAAGGTTATATTAACCTTTTTAATCTCATCCTCTACCTCTGTTACAATGTAAGGTAAATCTGATCTATGTGGCTGCAAAGAGGAAATCTTTTCAAATATTTGGATCCTAGGAGACCAAGTAAAAAAATAAGGGCTCAAAATGGAGATGTACCCTATCACTTTTGTATGCAAGGTGGGAAATTTATTTTAAGCATTTAGGATGACATCTATTTTATCCTTAAGTATATCAATCATATGCTAACAAATGCATCGTAATGCATTTAGGGATACCTCATTATTCTTTTTGCCCACGTCTTTTATCTCAACCACTTCCTCTGATTTTGCACTCTCCTCTATCTGTAATGGTTGTTCTAAAGGAACATAAACCACTTCAGGTTTCTCTTATAGTTGCTTCAACAACTCAGCAATTACCTTATCTTTTTGATGTATCTTTATGTGGCATAATTCCCTATCCTTTGCTAGGGCACTAGTTTCCTCAATCAAAATGCCACACTTCTTAGATAATTATTTTGTCTTGCCTTTATTCAAGTGTTCCCAATGAGTCATGATCAAAGAAATCTCAAGATCTCCAGTGTTCTATACAGTCCAGACCATTTGGTTCCCCACCATGCTCTCCTGAATGTTTACTAGTCGAGGCTTCTAGTCCTTGGGACATAAGTTCCACATGGAAACGACTTGTAATTTTGGACTATATCCAAATCCCTTGATCATGTCCCCCATCTGAATTTCACTTGCCAACTTGAGGTCTGGTTGCTTCGTAATCTAATCAATAATGATGTATGAGGCTAAGTCCCAGCCCTCAACAAGAAAAATGCCACTGTTCAAAACCATTTTCCTTGCCTCATCTGGAGAGACATCCTCACTAATAGGGTCATATGCTTGCAAAGCTTGCAAAGCCTCATTTTCAACTCTTTCCTCTCCTTCTGACTTCAATTGTTCCATAATCTGTTCTTTCTTATGCCATCTCAGAAAGTCTTTAAATTCATCAGTCTTGACAAAGTTTTCATCACTTAGAAACTGTTCTTGATGCAATATCCTCTCATTAATTCTATGTTTTCTTCCTCATCATGTTGTTGTCTCTTCCCCTATTTGATTATTTTCCTCAGATTATGATCATACAATCTATGACTAGGAATGAGGGCACTTTCTCTATCTCCTTTCTTCTCTTTCCTAATAGAGGAAGTCTGACCAGGATCAACCTTTTTCTTTTTGTAGCAGGCTCCTCTACATCATCTGGCTATGACACCTCAATTAGGTCTATGATATGACCTTGTTCCTCCTGTGCCTGTGCTACCTCTGCAACATTCTGCTGGGGTTGATCATATTGAGATGGACGGGCATAATCCCCATCACTATCACTCTCATATTCAGATTCTGATTATTCAGGCTCTTTGCCTCCTTTCTTTGTATCTAAAACATTATCCAACTATTCACAGAGTACATAAAAAATTATCAAGCATGGCTTTGATCTTGTCAAAATAAGATAAGTTAGGGTAAAACCCTCCAAATGACAATCCATTTCTCCTTATTTTCTTTTCTAAATTTAGTAATTCCTAAATTCTTTCTCTTCTTGTCCTTATCTCATCTTCATCAAGGTGATTCCTTGTGGCATCCTCCTCCACACAAAAACCATGAACATTTGCATTGGGGATGGTAGGAGTCAGGAGTTTCCTAGCTCCTGCAATGAATCCCTCTGGGTCAATATACTTGTATAATGTTGCCCTCATCTTCCAGTTTTCTAGCCATGTGCTCACCAAACTAATAGCACCCTTGACAATAGTAAAGTTAAAGATTTTAAATTTTTTAGGGGTTAAGGTCCCCTTTCTATGTGGTGCAAAATGTTCATTGTCTATCAACAATAGCTGCCAGATGAACTCCATGGAAGCAACTCTGGATGGCACATGATAGGGTAGGACATGACGTGGATGTGTGCATCCATATACCTTAATCATGGTAAAATTTTCTTCTAAAAAGAAATCTCCCCAGTTGTGATCACCCTCCCATTTGTCAACATACTCACAAGGTCTCAACAACTGTAACACCTTTACTGGGAGTCTGGTTTTGCTGATACCCATGCTCTGCATTAATGGATATACAACCCAATTTTCAAATCCACAAAAGACATATTCCTTGGATGTATAATTCTATATCCTAACCCAAAACTGAATAGGATTAGGTCAGTCCTGGAAAATCCTCTGAGGATTCAAGTTGTTCACATTCATAATCCCATAGTTAAAATGCAATAACAAATGCATAAGGATTGAATAATGGAAGAACCTAGGTTCCTTCTCCTTGGGATCCTTCATCTTCTTCTGCACCGCTACAAATCCCTCATGTATTTTGTCAATAATGTATTGTATGTAGTCATAACTGGTGCTAGAATTCACATCTTGTAGGTCTAACACCATCATAAAAATTCTAGCATTTATTTTCTTTGCTCCTCCATCTATCCCTAACACTCTACATAAAGCATAGGAAATATACCTAATATACAAATGTAAGTCTTTAAAGCAGTAGGGTGTAATCCCAGGTATAGGAGTAAGATGGTTCCTAACCTCCTTAAGCATATGCTTCTATAATTGACTCCTAGCAACACTAGGTTTTAACCTATACCTCTCTTCTTGCCTAGCAATATTTATCTTGGTGGACATGGTACTTTATAAGCCAAAGGCTTGCATGAATGAATTCCTATTCAAAATCAATAGGGAAGTACCATCATTTTTCTTAATTGTCTAGAAAAAGCATCATAATGGCTGGCAAGACCTAGAAACAAGTCTACGTCCACATAGACATCAGGGATAATTAACCTAGCAAGACCACTAGTCTAAGGGTTTGACACTAGAATGGCCTTATCAGAATTATTATAAAAATAATTGAACAGAGAAAAACCTGTGGATCCTGGAGTGCGGGCATCTATGATTTCATAATATTCATATGTTAGCAAGTTTGCATTTTCCCTCTTATTTTATGTGGACCCTGGCAACAGCTTCAAAAATTCATCAGAGAAATTCCTTTTCCCTTTAGCATCATTGTCTACTTCATCACTCCTTCCACTAGTAGAAGCCACACTGACTGTTTTACTCATCTTTCTCTGTTTCAACCCTCTCTTTTACCAATATTGAAACAAATCTCCTCTCAAAACTCACTACTCTTCTCTATGCACTGCTAGCAATTCAAGAACCTTGACAACTAGATAATTACCTTGAAATCAATCAATTTGTACCTTTTGAACACAAAAGACATAGAAATTCTTTGCTCTGCAATTTCTGGATGTATGATAACTAAAAATGAACTTACGATCAACTCTTTACGGTAACTCTTCCAAGTACATAGCTCGTCATTAGAAGGACAATCAATTTTTCTTTCAAGTTAACATGCTATGGAATTAATTGAAATCCTAGCTTTAGCTCATGAATGTGATAGGAAATCAAATTCATATGAGTACATTTTCAGAAAACCCATATAAAATTTGAACAGGATGACATGTCTTCATATGATTGGTTCTTCGTCAAACATCTCAGCTACCCTTTTCATACAGCAATTACTCTTTTGGAATCTCATTGGACATTAAATTGCCATGTTTTCATGTCAGCAACTTCTGCCTTTTATCATTTTTCATATTCAGCGACCACGCGACTGCGCAGTTTCTCTTTGTCACTGATCACATTTCTTAACCCTCAACTTTGCTGGAGATCTAGTGACTTTGTGATTTTCTTTACTTAGCTAACTATAGTTAACTTCTAGTGATCACGTGATTGAATGAATCAAAGTCGCTAGATGAAATGCTTAACCCAAAGTTTATTGAGAGACTCCATGACTTAAAGGTTACCTTTACTCTTATCTATCATCACTAAGTCACTGAGTGTTTATTTCTCTTTACGAGACCTCGTGACTAACCTTTACCCTTTGATTGTAATTTAGAGACCATGCGACTAAAGTTTATCTCATTGTGGTGAGAAATTTTTACTCTCATGCAAATTTTATGGAGACTCAGCGACTACTGTTGATCTTTCCCATTCTGCATCTGACAGCTCCGCTATGTCGCTGAATATATTTTAAAAGCCTTAAATCATTTGGAGACTACGCGATAATACATAAATTTATACCTTTTAGTCTCTTAATCACCAAATGACTTTTTCCTTTTGGGAGACCACGTGACTTAGCCATTATTCTGTTCATTCTGGACACATTTCTCTTTTAACTATTTGTCATTGAATCTCTGATTAAAAATTGACTTAGCATTTTAAACCAGCGACTACCCGACCACCATATACTCTAAACACCTTGCGGTTTGTCGCGAAGTCTCAGTATCTTTCTCTTAACTAAAATTTTACTTGGAGACTACGTGACTTAAGCCTTTAACATGTCACTTAACTGCATTCTAACTTAGAGACCTTGTGACTGAAGCAATCACTAGGTCTCATAAAAAATCACTAACTGCATCATACTTTGCATGACACCGCAACTTAACTACATGCTTAGATGTTGCCTGATGATGTGTTTCTTCATTGGGAGACTTCACGAATGAAGGGTTTCACCAAGTCTCATAACAAATAAGGAATATTCTATTTCTCTCTGAGACATCCGACAATAGTTAATCACCAAGTCTCATAATTAAATTGAATATGCTTCTAGGATCAAGTGACTAGGGGACCATTTAAAAAGTGCATGACTTTTGTAACTTAAGTTTCTCAAAAAGGTAATGCAAAATTAGAAACTCGATCATTGTTTTAGGGATTTTTTGCATTTTGATTTAGGAAACAGCTTGGGGTATTGGGATTTTGCACTATTCATGGGGATTTTTATTTTAAAACACAGAACTTTCACAGGGATGTTTCAAAAAAAAAGACAGACCTTCTGATTTTCTAAAGAAATTGGCATGAAGGCAAGAAAATTTAGGGAAAACCAACAAGACTAGGAATACAACAAACAATGGCTCTACTTGAGGATTGAATAAAAATGGTTTATGGAAAAGAACCATAGAATCTCTGGTTGCAGACCTTTCAAAAAATGGAGAGGACACCAACTAACCTAAAACAAAAGGGAAACTATTTACAACATTTACATGAAAGTATTCACAGTATGATACATACTTACTTGTGCATGAAATTTTGATTCTCAATTGAAAAAGGGTTTTAGGAATCACCCATGCACAGGAAACTCAAAATTTCCTCCCTCCATGTTCTTCAATAAGTAAGAGTCTTTTCCAAAAAATTTTGAAACAATAAATGGCCCTAGTCACAAAGACTCAAACTTCTTATGTTTGCCTTTATCTTTAGCTCTTGCATTCCATTGGAGAACTAGGTCACCAGATTGGAATTTTATCTTAGTACCCCTTTTATCAAAAAGATACTTCATCCTCTGCTGCAACTTTATGTTTTCCTTTTGACTATTTCTCCTTTCTTCATATAATTCTATCAACTGAATCATTCTATTCTGCATACTATCAGAAACATCTAAATGTTCTTCTTGTATAAATTGATATATTGGCAATAAATTTTTGATAGGCAATCTTTCTTGTAGACCATATAACAGCTCAAATGGAGACTTTCTAGTTGCTTTTTTAACTATTACTATGTCAGCCCAAAGTGCTAGTTTCAACTTAGTATGCCATGTTCTTTTATTCTTTTTTAGAGTCCTTTTTAGTATTTTCAATATACTCTTATTACCAGACTCAACTTGTCCATTAGTCTGTAGATGATATGGGGATGAATATGATATTGTAATCCCATATTTTTCATAGAAACTTGTCATTTCTTCTGATTTAAAACTCATGTCATTGTCCATTACTAACTTAGCAGGTACACCAAATCTAGTTATAATATTCTGCATGAGAAATTCAGTAACTACCCTGCTTGTTTCTTTCTTTGTAGGGATGACTTCAATCCATGTAGTAAAATAATTTGTGACAACTAATATCCAGCTGTGTCCTCCACTATATTTCTCTTGAAATTTACCAATAAAATCAATTCCCCACATAGTAAAAGGAGCTTCAGTACTTACTGGATTTAGCAACAGAACACCTAAAAATTTTAGTTTATAGGAGAACCTTTGACAAGGCTCACATTTCCTGACATGTTAATAAGTATCTTTGAATAAAGTAGGCCAATAATACCTAGCCCTTAAAATCTTCTGGGCAGTGGTCTTAGCAGAAAAATGACCCCCACATTCTCCTTGATGCATTTCACTCAAAACTTTCTCAGCTTGGTATTTGTCAAGGCATAGCAATAGTACACCATTCTTATCTTTCCAAAACAAGTCACCTTGGATCAAAGTATATCTTTGAGTTTGTAATTTCAAACTTATTTTCTAATTCTCTGACAAATGATCAGGACATTTAGCATTTTTGAGAAAAAATACAATATCAGTATAGAATGGTTTCCTTTCTATGCTTGTAATAGTTTGATCATGCATTTCTGTCTAATTTATCTGTACTAGATCCAAGTTTTCTTCTGTCATAAGCTTTGTCAGACCTTGTTCTCTTATCAATTTTGTAATATGGATCTCAAGGTTAATTTCTTGAATTCTAGTGATCCATTTACACCTCTTACTAGTCACCTCTGATTGTGTAAGGATATCTTTCACTACTGAATGAGGAACATAAGCCTGTATCTTAGCACAAAACAAGTATGGCCTAAAAGATTTCACATTTTTTACCAAGGCGTAAGCCTGCTTTTCCATTATTTCATAATTAAGCTCTGCAGCTTGCAAGGATTTACTGTAAAAAGCAATTGGATGTTCAAATCCTCATTCATCTTTTTGTAGAAAAATAGCAACAATTGTATGAAATGATGCAAATGAAAATAAAGAAAAAGGCTTCATATAATCTGGAGATTTCAAAACTGGAGCCTCTTGTACTGCTTTATTTTTTTTTCAAATGCTTGTTGGGCTTCTTCATTCTAAACAAATTTGGAATCTTTTTTTAGCAATTTTAGAATGGGTTTAACAATATCGGAAAAATTTGCTATGAACCTTCTGACAAAGTTAATATTTCCTAAGGAAGATTGTGCACCTTTTAAGTTCTTTGGAGTAGTCACCCTTTGAATTGCCTCCACTCTCTCAAGGTCTATTCTTACCCCTTCCCTAGACACTATATGTCCAAGCAACTTTCCCTCTTTTATTGCAAAATGACACTTCCTGGGATTCAGTGAGACACCATATTCTAATGCCTTATTGAAAATCTTACCCAAGTGATCACAGTGATCCACTTCTTTTTAAGAATATGCAGTCAAATCATCCTGATAAATAACCATGAATAAATCACTGAATTCTTTGAAAGCAACATCCATGGTCCTTTGAAAAGTTGTCCTTGCATTTATTAGTCTGAATGGCATTCTGATATACACATAAGTCCCCCATGGAGTAGTAAATGCAGTTTTCTACTGCTCTTCTTTTTTAACTAGGACCTAGTTGTAACGTGAGAAACCATCCATCATAGACAACAATTCACAACCAGTCACCTTATGCAACATTGCTTCCATATTATACAGGGAATAATTATCTTTCAACGAAGCAACATTTAGATTTTTTGAAATCCACACACAGTCTGATATCACCAATTTGCTTTCTGACTGGAACTAAATTTGATACCCAAATTGAATGTCCAATTGGCTGGATTATCCTAGCATCTTTTAATTTCATCAATTCTTGTTGCATTTTAGGAGCCAACAAGGGGTTAATAGGCCTTTGTTTTTGCCTAAATGGTTTCACATCTGATTGCAATGGGATTTCATGTTGAAAAAGGTCCTCTCTATATGCTTTCAAGTCCTGATATGACCAAGCAAAGACATGTTTATATTTTCTCAACAATTTGATCAAATTTATTCTTATATGAGAGTCCAAACCTTTTCCAATATAGACTATTTGAGGACTATTTTCAGATCCTAAATTTATTTCTTCTAAATCCTCAACCTTTGCATTGCTTAACTTTGATGAATCATTCTGTTGACTACTACACAATGCAAACTCAAACAAACCCCTAGTTATCTAATTAAAGCTTAACTGGACAACCTCATTTCCCAAAATGTAGTATTTTCTATCATTATTTTCCAGTAAAGTACTACAATCTATACTCTGGTTCTCATAATGGTCTAGACATTGCATAAACCTTAGAATATCCTGATCATCTTGCAAAACCTACCAGTTGTATATGTTGTCTGGAACAACTGGTCTTGTTTTGACTTCTAGTATTGACACCCCATGTAAGGTCAAATCATCCTTTTTTAAAGAAACATTTGCTAAAAAAATCAGCCATTATATTTTTTGACCTTTCTAACCAAATTATGTCAAAGGCATCAAACATTTCAATTTGATCCCAAATAGCATACTTATACATTTTCAATCTATCATTCTTTACAGCATATTTGGATCTGAATTGAGCTCCTACCAACTCAGAATCACCATAAACCTTTAAACACTTTATACCATATTTGATATCCTTTTCAAGTCCTAAAAACAAAGCCTCATATTCTACAGTATTTTTTGTACATTGGAAGGCTAATAGAAATGAATACATAAAAGTTGTACCTGATGGGGATATCAACAATACACCAGCCCCTGATCCTTCTTTTGAGCAAGCCCCATCGAAGTACATTTTCCACAATCCATCTCCTTGCATAATTAACTCTCTGTTTAGAGGGTCAACCTCTTCATGCTGATAACAAATTTCATTTTTTTATATTCTAAAATTATCCATGTCCATGTCAGTGCAACAATTAATGTCAGTATCTTCAAATCTTTCTACCATGTGAGGAGTTCTACTCTCTCTTAAGACCTTACGATTTTCTCCAGCAATGTTAAAAGTAGCATATGATAAATCACTTTGTATACTACCTCGCATTAAAGCACTCCATTTTCTTGATAGAAACATGCCATAAAGTGGTGGTATGTCAACCACAAGAACATTCATAGTCATTATTACATCAGGGCAGGCTGCTAATGTGTAAGGCATAGCGTCAATGGTACCAATCACAGGGACCTCTCTAGAGTCCATGGCTTGACATCTCCCATGAGGAGTATCAACTTGTAATCCCATTGCCCTCATGATTTCCACTAGCATAACATTATTAGATGCTCCTAAATCAATCATACAATTTTTTAGCATCTTTCCATTAATTATCAATGGGAGAAAAAATGGGTCAACAATCTTTGGGGAAGAAGTTGCATTTAAGAAAACTTGAGGAATCTAAAATGTTAACACCTCAACTTCCTTCCCTTTGTTAATTGGTTTCTTGCCAACATTTTTAGGAGTTTGGACCTTTATTATGGGCACACTGTTTAATAATGACATTACCTTTTCCTTGTGTTCTTTAATTCTCATCATCTCTAGAAATGGTACTTTCACTGTAATTTGAGACAAACATTGACCCATATCTACTGGAGTATATTTTACATCTGAAGACTTTGATTTATCAATAGTGATATCACTTTCCTGAGTATGTTCATTCAAAGCTTGTTCTTTTAATTTTTTATTCTCTATCTTTTGAATAGGAGTACTTGTTTCTTTCTTTTTTAGTTCTCCCTCTTGTACAACATTTGGTTCAAGGGCTTTTTTAATAATTTTGACCTTATGTTTATTTACATTTTCACCAGGTCCTTCCTTTTTTTGCATATACTTAGTGTCTGTCTTATTTTCTTTTATAAAGACACCTGATGGTTGACTGCCAGTACCACCTACTACTCTATTTCTCAAATGGTAGTTGCTTCTAGCCTTGTTTACTAAATCTACAGTAATCCTGGATTTCTCTTCATCTGAAGCTTTTCTAATAAGTGGAATATCCTGATTATCTTGAGCATAACATCTTATAATATCATCAGTTCCCTTAGCTTCACTATCAGACAAAATCTGTTGATGATGACTTTCTACCCTCTTTTGTGAAATACAAGAATCATGATTTTCATCTTCACTGTTTGAATCTATATCATGGCATGAATAAGTATTTTTCATACTATGATCACATTGTTCACCCTCATCATTTCCCTATTCTTCACTTAATCTCAAATCTAAGGAAATAACACAAAAATCAAGGTTATGAGGGGCTTCACAAGCCTCACACCAAGGATCATCATTGCAAAAGTGGACACCATTTTTATGTAGAGGGTCTGGAGTTGTGTTATCTGTCTTTTCTTTTCTAGGTAAAATAATAGGTTTCCCATCTTTGAGCTGAGTTCCATAAGGATGGTTATGCATTCTATTTTGAGGATTGTATGTAGTATTATAAGAAGGCCTATTGTTTTGAGGATCCCTATATTCATTATACTCTGGTTCTTTCAAATTGCTCCTACTAAACCTTGAGTCATCCCTCCTATTTAACTTACCAGATACTCTTCTGTTCATTTCAATATTCACTGCTATCTTATAAGCATTAGTAAGAGTTCTATGATTTTTATCTCTAAGAGCATATCCCATCTTAGAATCAAACGCATTCAAATAAGTTGCTATACATGCCTCTTCATCCAGCCTTATCTTTTGAAATAGCTTGTGCATAGCTCTTTGAAACCTTGTATTAAACTTAGAAACCTCCTCATTGTAATTCTTCTTGATATTATTGAACTCATTCAACAAAAAGCCTTTATTTGTTTTATCTCCATACTGATCCTTACATAATTCAATCAACTCATCCATAGAAACAACAGATCCATTAGACATGCTCCTAAACCATTCTCTTGCATCTTCTACTAAAGGTTAAACAAATAATTTTATTAACACATCTACATGGGTGATATTTAAATCATCAAAAAAATCAATGAACTTTCTTAAATGTGTTTCACAAGAAATAACATTTTTACCTACAAACTTTGGGAGATTTTCTCCTTTATCACCCACATCTTTAGGGAAAGCATTAGGATATTCATGGATACCAACAAAGTTAAATTGTTTATACCTTTTAGTATGCAATGGTCTCCTTTGAAAACTATCATTCTCTTTGAAAGTAGTGGTTTTTGCTTTAGAAGTAGTAATATTCTTTGGTCTAGCAAGAGAATACTTTGAAGACTGCAAAAAATCTATTTTCTTTTTCATTTCAACTATTGCAGCTTCCATTTGTTGTTTTTCCCACATTTTCTCCACGGTTTCTTTTTCAATTCTCAACTTTTCCAAGTCAATATCCAACTTGGACATTTACTCTGTTAAAGGCTTCTGAAACTTAGGCTCTTGATTTTTGTATTTACTCATTTTTTGTTTACCTTTGTCCTTCTATGAAGTAGAAGCCTTAGGAGTGAGTGGTATTTCTTGGTCCTTTTGAGACCTCTCTGTATCTTTCATATTTTGATGTCTTGAAGATCTTCTCTTGCTCTTATCAACATCCTTATGCTCATATTTTTTCTTTCTCATTTCTCTCTCTTTTCATTTGTTGAACAAGGGCAAGTTGTTTCATGATGAACTTCTCCTCATTTGCTAACACATCAGATGGAGCATCTTCAGAATCTGAACTAGATGTACTTGTCTCTTCTCTCTCATTTAAAGTGGAAGTGACTGTAGGTGTTTCTAATACCCTTTCAACAGCTTCTTCATACTCTGAAGTATTTCCATCATGAGAATGTTGATTACTATTCATGGTTCTCCTAACAGTACCCTCTTTACCTCTTGGAGGGGTTTTAACCACGCTAACTTGGTTACTCTTTTTTCTCCAAGACATTTCCATCCTTGAAGATGATGGGATTCCACCATATAAAACCTTCTCAAGATCATTTCTCATCCTTGACCTAGTATTCATTCTGAGAAATATTTACTAAATTTTCACTAATCTCAGAGATTTATTTTAGAGTCGCCACCGAATAAATTGGAATGAATGAATACTTATCAAAGAACAATTTTTACAACTACAACTGGAATGATTTGTAATTACTTAAAATCCCCAGTAGAGTCGCCCATTTGTTAGGGTTTTTTCTTGCAGGGCCTCTAAAGATGCTTGAATACTTAGATAACTCTATGACTCCCAATGCCTTTGGTACTCTGACTCAAGCAAGAGAAAAACACTAATTAATGAGGTTTTTTTATAACACCGGGGATACCTATTATCACCTCCTTCTTTTTTGAGATCCACTGACTCAGGGAGGTCTTACCTATGACTGATTACTGACTTGATAGTATCTTTAGAGTGAATTTTACTAATGTGTTGAATGCTCTATCTTTATATGAACATGTATATGACAATGCAGATAACTATGACTATTCTGAGAAAAAGCTTGACAATCCAAATCAATATCTTAATGATAGCCAATAGCAGCATAGTAAGGAATTTCATCTTTCTTTCCTTTTACAATTCTTATGAATCTAGGAGGAATAACCTATTTGATTTACTCTTGAAGAAATCAACAAACTTCAACTTGTAATCACTTATGAGTATAGTTGATTTTACACAAGTATTCTGAAAGTAAATGGTTTAAATGATATTGAATATTTGGATGATGATAGATTACCAAACAAGTTCCTTGGCCAGTGCCTATCCTTGGGCTTATGGAGTTAATAAATGAAAATCCACAGAAAAACCAAAACAAAATATTGTAAGTTGCCTTACAACCTACATGCAACTCGGATAAAATGCCTTACAAACTACCCTGTCACCTCTACAGTATTGTATCAAATCCTTAAATATTGTTATGCTCTTTGAAACTACTCACAAAACTTAGTTCTTTCCTTGAAAGAAACTTGCAAGAAATTAGATAGATACCTTATAAACAATATGCTTAAAAATGCGTTACAGATTTAAACATAAAAGAGCATACATAAAAAAATAAAGAGACAACAATAAGATAGAGTAAATTTGCATTGTATTTTATTCAAATGTTTCTACTTCAATACATAAAAAGGTCAATAAAGCTCAAAGACACAGACTGAAATTTAGAAAGTCTGGTTTTCAATATATTTCATCTCCTTTACAATTTACAAATTTGTTCTATATATAGGTCCTTAACCATCTTGGAATCCTTAACATTAGGATGCAACAAGCTTCGGATGGTTTAAGGAACCTAACCCTAAAAGAATAGAAAATGCAAAGAAAGAGAATATAGAAGTGGTGGAGAGACAAAAATAGGGGATAAAATCTAATATTCTTTGTCTTTATCTGGAATTTGGCGCCTTTGTCTGACAATGTTCAGGATAGCATCTGATATTCATTCTAAGACTAAGTGACCGCCATTACAGGCTAACTTACACTTGTCTTTAGTAATAACTAACCTCACTGTGCTCAATGAACAGGCGCCAAGTGTTCCCCTTTATTCTTTATCCAGGATTTCCTCCTCTACAACCACATGCATCTTTTTCTTTGGCTTGGTCATCAAGTCCCAGGCTGTCACTTCATCTTCTGTAGGCCATTTAAAACTTTATGTTCTCTTTAGTTGTACCTTTTGTCTTTCCCATCTGACATTTGTGATGCTTTTAACATCCATTAAGAACTTGTTCATGTCAGTTTCTGCCTTGAAGGCTTCATTTAAAATCTTATTAAAACCTTCCATATCTAAATCAGATCCTAAAATAAATGCCTCATTGCTTGGCATTCTGCTATCAAATTCACTCCTCCGGGCATCCAAGACCTTAACTTGATCATCTTCTCCTTTCAATGGAGGAACAAATCTATTAAACTCTGGAGAAAACATGCTTAACTTAGCCTCTATCTGATTTAACTTACCTTTAAAGAAGGATAAGGTTATATTAACCTTTTTAATCTCATCCTCTACCTCTGGTACAATCTTAGGTAAATCTTATCTATGTGGCTGCAAAGAGGCAAGTTTTTCAAATGATTGGACCCTAGGAGACCAAGTAACAAAATAAGGGCTCAAAATGGAGATGTACCCTATCACTTCTGTATGCAGGGTGGGCAATTTATTCTAAGCATTTAGGATGACATTTGTTTTATCCTTAAGTATATCAATCCTATGCTAAATAATGCATCTTAATGCATTTAGGGCTACCTCATTATTCTTTTTTCCCACGTCTTCTATCTCAACCACTTCCTCTGATTTTGCTCTCTCCTCTATCTGTAATGGTTGTTTTGAAGCCACATAAACCACTTCAGGTTTCTCTTGTATTTGCTTCAACAACTCATAAATTACCTTATCTTGATGATGTATCTTTATGTGGCATAATTCCCTATCCTTTGCTAGGGAACTGGTTTCCTCAATCAAAATGCCACACTTCTCAGACAATTATTTTGTCTTGTCTTCAATAAAGTGTGCCCAATGAGTCATGATTTGAGAAATCTCAATATCTCCAGTGTTCTGTATAGTCCAAACCATTTGTTTCCCCACCATGCTCTCCTGAATATTTACTAGTTGAGGCTTCTAGTGTAATACCCATCCATGTTTTGATTTCTAGTTTAGGATGCCATACTTTTAGGCATTGGATTCAGTTGTTTGGCTGAATTATTTTAGGCTACATTTCATGTGAGCTTATATTATTTCATTTAATGATGATACTTGTTTATGATGTCATGATTTTACCTTATGCATAGATAGATGTGATGATGTTATCTTGTTGATTATTATTTGTCGATTTCAATTTATGATATACTTACCCCATACTGGCATGTGTATGGTTGTCTTATATGTGAATGTACTTGTTGATGTGTTATTGTGGTAGAGGACGGAGACGTAGTTACTTGCTTCGGCGAGATCCACATGTTCGACCGATCCCTATCATTGATTGCGATATTATATTATGCATGTACATGTGTGTTCTTTGGTGATAGGATTGCAGGTACAGGGCATCATCTTCCCTGAATTAGCAGGAGTGAGCGTGCCCATAAATATTCATCTCAGTGGTAAAGGGGGGAGGTAACATACAAATCCAAAACCCTAACCTAAGCCTAATCGTCCTAATGTAGGATGAGTTTCAGTATGACTACCTTATCCGAATTTGTCTAGGGTGACAGAATTTGAATACCCTCTCTCTTGAATTTGTGTGTGTATTTGTTAATTATGTTTTCAGGTGATTTTTCAGATTATTGAGTGATTTTCCATGTTTAGTGAATTAATGGATTATAGTTGAATTAATAATTTAATTATATCCTAAGTTTATTTTAAATAATTAATTAAATCAAAATATTTGAATATTTTGATTTAATTAAATATTTAATTGAAAACTATATTGTATGAGCTTATATGATTAATTAAATAATTAAATATTTGGTTGCATGCATTATTGTGACATAAATATTTAATCTATTTAATTAAATATTTTATTAATTACATGTGCATAATTGTGTTGAAAAAGTATTTCAAATTCAAAAGATCTTAACTTGTAATTAGGAGTCTAATTGGAGTTGTGGCAATAAAGGATATTTTATTAAATTAATTAGATTTACTTTCAATTTTCAAGTTGAGTTAAACTAGGGATTGACTTGGGAGTTGTCATTCACCTTTGCATGTTTTGGGGAATTTGGATCTCTTTAGGGGGAATTGGTCATTCATTCTCTCGTAATAGGTTTTTGGAGAATTAGAGAGCTCTTGGTGATTTGGGGATTTTTTTGAGAAATTGTGGATTGTTGTGGATCTGGGTTGCTTCAAAGTTTTAGGTTTTTTTAGTGCTTGTGTGTGTGTGCTCAGATCTTCATTGTTGATAGAGCTATGGCTGAATTGGACTTGGGGGTTTTCAGATCTTCTCTCATCATCCAAGCCACATTCCTTAGTTTCTAGCATTGGATTTAAGGTAGGTTTCATTTGCCTTGTATGGATTCAATTTCGTAGATCAGAGGGTTTCAGTGATGATTTAATGCATGTTCTTAAATTTGGTCTTTAAATGGCTTATGAATGTTTTCTATGCTTTTGGGTGTTTCTAGAAACCCTAGATCCATACTTCTTTCATTTTCTATCATCTTAGCATTGTAGGGTTATGCCGTCAAAATTTCAAGAAGAAATTCCCTCTAGATCTCTTAGAAAATGAAAAAAATTAATCTTTGTATAGTTTAAACTATAGAGGAATTAAAATTTGTGGTTTGTTTGTGTTTCATTGTTTTGAAAGGTTTATTAGCAGCGTGGATCTATCATTTTCATGATTATGTATTTCTTAGCATATTACAGTTATGCTATCGAAATTTCGTGAGCAGATCCTCTATAAATCTCCTTAAAATCAAAAAATCAAACCCCCTCTATAGTCCTAACTATAGGAAAATAAATTACCCTTCCTTATTACTTCTTTTCCGTTTTCGGAAATTCATTTAAAATAAAATTTTTTTTTCTTTTTATTCTTTCTATGCAATTGGGATAAATTTGTTTCTTTAAAAAAAAAAATATATATTCAGCACACATAGTGACATGTTTAGGTTAATCTCTGTTGGGTTCCCTAGCGGGGTGTTACATCTGGTCCTTGGGACATAAGCTCCACATGGAAAAGGCTTGTGATTTTGGACTATATCCAAATCCCTTGATCATGTCACCCATCTGAATCTCACTTGCGAACTTGAGGTCTGGTTGCTTCCTAATCTAATCAATAATGAAGGCTGAGGCTAAGTCTTAGCCCTCAGGAAGCAAAATGCCACTGTTCAAAACCATTTTCCTTGCTTCATCTGGAGAGACATCCTCACTATTAGGGTCATAGGCTTGTAAAGCTAGCAAAGCCTCATTTGTAACTATTTCCTCTCCTTTTGACTTCAATTGTTCCCTAATATGTTCTTTCTTATGCCACCTTAAAAAGTCTTAAATTCATCAGTCTTGAAAAAGTTGTCATCACTTAGAAACTGTTGCTGATGCAATATCCTCTCATCAATGCATGCCTTCAGAGGCAATTCTATGTTTTCTTCCTCATCATGTTGTTGTATCTTCCCCTATCTAATTATTTTCCTCAAATTATGATCGTACAATCTATGACCAAGAATGAGGGCACTTGTTCTATCTCTTTTCTTCTCTTTCCTAACAGAGGAAGTCTGACCTGGATCAACCTTTTGCTTTTTTTGTAGTAGGCTCCTCTACATCATCTGGCTGTGACACCTCAGTTAGGTCTATGATATGGCCTTGTTCCTCCTGTGTCTGTGCTGCCTTTACAACATTCTATTGGGATTGATCATACTGAGGTGGATGGGCATAATCCCCATCACTATCACTCTCATATTCAAACTCTAAGTATTTAGGCTCTTTGCCTCCTTTCTTTGTATCTAAAACATTATCCCACTATTCACAGAGTACATAAAAATTATCAATCATGGCTTTGATCTTGTTAAAATAAGACAAGTCAGGATAAAACCCTCCAAATGACAATCCATTTCCCCTTATTTTCTTTTCTAAATTCAGTAATTCCTGAATTCTTTCTCTTCTTGTCCTTATCTCATCTTCATCAAGGAGATTCCTTGTGGCATCCTCCTCCACACAAAAACCATGAACATTTATATTGGGGATGGTAGGAGTCAGGAGTTTCCTAGCTCCTGTAATGAATCCCTCTGGGTCAATATACCTGTATAATGCTACCCTCATCTTGCAAATTTCCATCCATGTACTCACCAAATCAATAGCACCCTTACCAATAGTAATGTTAAAGATTTTAAATTTCCTAGGGGTTAAGGTCCCTTTCTATGTGGTGCAAAATTTCCATTGTCTATCAACAATAGCTGCCAGATGAACTCCAGGGCAGCAACTCTGGATGGCACATGATAAGGTAGGACATGAGGTGGATGTGTGCATCCATATACCCTAATCATGGTAAAATTTTCTTCTAAAAAGAAATCTCCCCAGTTGTGATCACCCTCCCATTTGTCCACATACTCACAAGGTCTCAACAACTGCAGCACCTTTACTGGGAGTCTAGTTTTGCTGATACCCATGCTCTGCATTAATGGATATACAATCCAATTTTCAAATCCATAAAAGTCACAGTCCTTGGATGTATAATTCCATATCCTAACCCAAAACTAAATAGGATTAGGTCGGTCCTGGAAAATCCTCTGAGGATTCAAGTTGTTCACATTCATAATCCCATATTTAAAATGCAATAACAAATGCACTAGGATTGAATAATGGAAGAACCTAGGTTCCTTCTCCTTGGGATCCTTCATCTTCTTCTGCACCACTACAAATCCCTCATACATTTTATCAATAATGTACTGTATGTAGTCATAACTGGTTCTAGAATGCACATCTTGTAGGTCTAACACCATCATCAAAATTCCAGCATTTATTTTCTCTGCTCCTCCATCAATCCCTAACATTCTACATAGAGTATATGCAATATACTTAATATAGAAATATAAGTCTTTAAAGCAGTAGGGTGCAATCCCAGGTATAGGAGTAAGATGGTTCCTAACCTCCTTAAGTAGATGCTTCTTTAACTAACTCGTAGCAACACCAAGTTTTAACCTATACCTCTCTTCTTGCCTAGCAATATTTATCTTGGTGGACATGGTACTGTATAAGCCAAAGAATTGCATGAATGAATTCCTATTCAAAATCAATAGGGCAGTACCATCATTTTTCTTAGTTGTCCTAGACAGAGCATCATAATGGCTAGCAAGACCTAGAAACAAGTCTACGTCTACATAGACATCAAGGACAATTAACCTATCAAGACCACTAGTCCAAGGGTTTGACATTGGAATGGCCTTATCAGAATTATTATAAAAATAATCGAACAGAGAAAAACCTGTGGATCCTGGAGTGTAGGTATCTCTGATTTCACAATAGTCATCTGTTAGCAAGTTTGCATTTTGCCTCTTATTCTGTGTGGACCCTGGAAATGGCTTTAAGAATTCATTAGAGAAATTCATTTTCCCTTTAGCAGCATCGTCTACTTCATCACTCCTTCCACTGGTAGAAGCCACACTAACTTCTTTACTCATCTTTCTTTGTTTCAACCCTCTCTTTTACCAATATTAAAATAAATCTCCTCTCAGGACTCACTACTCTTCTCTATGCATTGCTAGAAATTCAAGAACCTTGACAACTGGATAATTACCCTAAAATCAATCAATTTGTACCTTTTGAAGACAGAAGACCTAGCAATTCTTCGCTCTATAATTTGCGGATGTATGTTAACCGAAAATGAACTTACGATCAACTCTTTATGGTAACTCTTCCAAGTACATAGATCATCATTAGAAAGACAGTCAATTTTGCTTTCAAGTTAACATGCTATGGAATTAATTGAAATCCTAGCCATAGCTCATGAATGTGACAGGAAATCAAATTCATATGAGTGCATTTTCAAAAAAACCCTTATAAAATTTGAACAGGATGACATGTCTTCATATGATTGGTTCTTCATCAAACATCTCAGTTACCCTTTTCATACAACAATTACTCTGCTGGAATCTCATTGGTCATTAAATCACCACGTTTTCATGTCAGCAATAGCTGCCTTTTATCATTTTTCATATTCAGTGACCACATGACTGCACAGTGTCTCTTTGTCGCTGATCACATTTCTTAACCCTCAACTTTTCTGGAGATCTAGCGACTGTGTGATTTTGTTTACTTAGCTAATCATAGTTAACTTCTGGCGATCACGTGATTGAATGAATCAAAGTTGCTAGATGAAATGCTTAACCCAAAGTTCATTCAGAGACTCCATGACTTCAAGGTTACCTTTACTCTTAACTATCGTCGCTAAGTTGCTGAGTGTTTATTTCTCTTTATGAGACCTCGTGACTAACCTTTACCCTTTGATTTTAATTCAGAGACCATGAAACTAAATTTTATCTCATTGTCGCGAGCACTTTTTACTCTCATGCAAATTTTATGGAGACTCAGTGACTACTGTTGATCTTTCCCATTCTGCATCTAACAGCTCCGTTAAGTCGCTGAATATATTTTAAAAGCCTTAAATCATTTGGAAACTATGCGACAATACATAACTTTATACCTTTTAGTCTCTTAATCGCCAAATGAATTTTTCCTTTTGGGAGACCACATGACTTAGCCTTTATTCTATTCATTCCAGACATGTGTCTCTTTTAACTATTTGTCACCGAATCACTAATTAAAAACTGACTTAGCATTTTAAACTAGCGACTACCCAACCACCATATACTCTAAACACCTTGCGATTTGTCGCGAAGTCTCGATATCTTTCTCTTAACTAAATTTTTACTTGGAGACTACGTGACTTAAGCCTTTAACATGTCACTTAAATAAATTATAACTTGGAGACCCCACGACTGAAGCAATCACTAAGTCTCATAAAAAATCACTAACTGCATGATACTTTGCGCAACACCGCAACTTAACTACATGCTTAGATGTTGCCTGATGATGTGTTTCCACATTGGGAGACTTCATGAATGAAGGGTTTCACCAAGTCTCATAACAAATAAGGAATATTCTATTTCTCTTTGAGACATCCCGACAACAGTTAATCACCAAGTCTTGTAGTGAAATGAAATATGCTTCTAGGATCAAGCGACTAGGCGACCATTTAAAAAGCACATGACTTTTGTAACTTAAGTTTCTCAAAAAGGTAATGCAAAATTAGAAACTCGATCATTATTTTAGGGATTTTTTGCATTTTGACTTAGGAAATAGCTTAGGGTATTGGGATTTTGCACTATTCATGGGGATTTTTATTTAAAAAACATAGAACTTTCACAGGGACATTTAAAAAAAAAAAGACAGACCTTCTAATTTTCTAAAGAAATTGGCATGAAGGCATGAAAATTTAGGGCAAACCAACAAGACTAGGAATACAACCAATAGGAAGTAACCGTAAGATTATCAATAAGAATATAACTTTGTGAGCAATGTTCAAACATAGATATCTATTAGCATAAAAAATGCATAAACACCGTTCTTAAAAGTTTCTAAAATGTTGTCAAGCAACTTTATGACAACATTTTGCATAGTTATAGTAAGGGTCTCTATTCGACCTATAATGGTGTAGAAAGATTATAGGAACCATTTTAGGCACTATCCTATGCTTTCCTAAGCCTTAAATTCTTTTAGGAATATTTACACCAATTTCCCATCTATGTTGTTTTGTTGCCACCAACCCCACAAGGGACTCTATCACTTTCTCATAGCTTTCAAGAAACTCACAACACAGTGAAAAAAACTACATAAGATTTTTCCCTCACCTAATCCTATGATGCAATCGCTTGGCCACCCCTCTCCAGTATTCAAAAACCCCCAACTTGATCTTCAAACTTTTGGAAGGTGTAGAAAAAATTGATAGGGGGACTTTCAAGGACTCGTCATGATGGGCTTATCACACGTTTAATAATATAATCTTGATCATAGTCTTGCAATAGTATGTGTATTAAAGGTTAGTGTAAGGCCTCTCTTATCATGAGCTCAGATGTGTGGGATTTCAAAATTCTCATGTGAAAAGAAAAATAAATGCTGACATGTCGTGGGATGTTTAAGTGAAATAATTATAAATAGGTTGCAAACTCACTCATTTTGTTTCCTCATCATCTAAAACATTCTTACAGGTTGTGCTAGTTACAGTACAACAATATCAAGATGGGATTAAATGTTAGAGAAGGATACAATAATGAATAACCTAATAAAGTAGACAAGCCTGACCTCATGGAAGTGCAGATGGAGAAGTGTGATATCATCTTGAGTATGATGACCACTACCTGGTGTCTGACGAAAAGCTATGCTCACCACAAAAGTGATGTGTTTGAATTATAAGCAGAGAAAGATAGTGCTAAATTCACTTTTATCATGGCCAAAATGAAAGATGAAGAGGTCCTCGACTTCATGCAATATCTCATAAACCTATTGAAGCTAGACGTGGGCCCATCTCTAGATTAACTATTACCTAATCTTTCTCAGTAATGGAAATGAAATACGATTCTTTTCTTTTTGTAACTCTCACTATAGTGGGTAGTTATCAATGCTATAAAAGAATACATTTTGTTTTTTCTAAAGGGGAAAAGGAACAGAAATAAAATAGAATACTCATTTTGGCTTTTATCTGTAAATATAATGACTTTTATGTTTAGTCTGATCACGTAAATACAAGAATACATAAATTTTGTGATGTCATCTCTAGGCATTTATTTTGTTGCATATATGTAATTGGGTTTATCAGATGAATACATAAATTATCCATTTGGTTATCTTTGTATAGAGGAGATGTATGTGGTTTTAAAGAGTATCTTTCCTTGTTTATTTTATACAAAGATGGAGATGGATGAAATTTGTTTCATTTTCTCATATTACTCTTATTTTATTTTTGCATCTCACTTCATGGAAATGGGGAGATGTTACTTTACCTTCCTAAATTTTGGTTAAAGGTATACCACGTTGAATTCTTTGAACATCTTTGTGATGGAGTTGTACCTTGAAATTTAAATATGGGTTTTGTCAGTATAACTCATATGTCGGTTGGGATCGTTTGTATTTTTTTTGGGTTTCATGGGTCATATTTATAATGATGTTTTAAAGTAAAAAATTGTTTACCAACAATATCAAAGACTCAATCGCAACCATGGTGTCAACTGCTTTATTTTTTCTTGGAATCTGCTAGAAGACAATCTTTGTGAAATATTGTTTTGGGTCTTCAACAATTTGGCGGTAGTGGAGTAGTTTGTCATTCTTTGTTCGGTATTCATCATTAAATTTATTGATAATTAGCTCAGAGTCACCAAGGACCAGTAAGTTGAAGATTTTCTATTGAACGACTTGGTCGAGTCTTGTTACCAAGGCTTTGTATTTTGCAATATTTTTTGTGCATACAAACTACAGTTTGTAATATTTAGGTATAAGATCCCCTTGAGGTGTGACAAACAAAACACCTTCCCCTGATCGTTTCTATGTAAAAGACCCATCAAAATAAAGTTTCCATTGTATTCTCGGGGTGACAGTTAGAATGGATTCATCTAGAAAATATGTAATGATAGAATGATCCCCTTGAATAAGAGCTTCTACTAATTGATTTGCAATCACTTGTCCCTTAATAGATTTTTGGTCCACATAGACAATGTCATATTCACTAAGAATCATAACCTATTTAGCATTCTAGCGAGTAAGAGAAGGTTTAGAAAACATATATTTTAGTAGATCAGTCTTTGCAACAAGTTGTATCTTATGATTAAGAATATAATGATGCAGCCTCTGTGTACAAAATAAAAAAACCAAACAATATTTTTCATGTGTAATTCAATTCATAGCCCACTAGAGTTCAGGTGAGGTAATAAACTACTTTCTCTTTTCCATTGTCATCTATTGTGCAAAAAGAGCACCTAGTGCAACTTTAGTAGATAATATGTAAAAGATTAGAGGTCATCCTAGAATAGGTGGGACCAGTGCTAGAGAAATAGATGGATACACTTTCATTCATTAAAATTATTTCTCACATAGACAATCCCATTGAAACTTGACATTTTTGCTCTGTAGGTGATCTAAAAGGGATATACTTTATCAACAAAATGTGACATGAATCTCTTGATGGACTGAAGTTTTCCTTATAGAGTGTGCAACTATTTTCATGTCTCGGTGGATGACATGTTTCTAAGATGGATTTTACTTTCTTTGAATCTACTTATATGCCTCTACGTGACACAATATAGACTAACAATTTTCTAGATTAGACTCCAAAGACACATTTTTGGGATTGAGCTAAAGTTTCTACTTCTCCAATATTTCAAATATTGTTGTGAGGATAGAAATATGTGTTTTTCATGTCTTAGATTTTCCTAGAAGGTCATCCACATAGTCTTTTATAATAACATGTGGAAGGTGATGAAATATTGTGGTCATTTCTTTCTAATAGGTTGCACCTACATTTTAAAGGCCAAAAGGCATGACCTGAATACAGGATGTACCCCAAGGAGTTTTGAACATAGTTTTGTGTTGATCTTCTTATTCTATTATGATCTCATTATACCTATAAAATCCATCCATGAGGGAAAACATCTCATGTCTAGCAATCAAATCCACTATGATATCAATGTTTGGTAACGAAAAATCATCCTTACGACATACTAAGTTCAAGTATCTGAAGTTCATCCAAATGTGGATACCTCTATTAGGTTTACCTACCAGTACAATATTAGACACCTATTTAGGATAATCAATGCATGTGATGATCTTTGCATCAAGCGGTTTTTGCAGTTGATATTTGACTAACAAAGCAACGTATGGATGCATCTTATGTAAATTCAACTTAACATGTTTAACTTTTGGATCAACTGCAAGATGGTGTGCAAATAAATTTGTATCTAGTCCAACCATGTATTTGTAGTTCTAGGATAAATTGGTTTGTTATTTTTGGAGGAACTCAGTCATATCCTTTCTTTCTTGACCATTGATTGATATTGCAATATATCTAACTTTTGTATTTTCTTTTGTATTGAGATTGACTGTTATTGTATCTTCTATTAGGATGGAGCATTTTCTAGCTATAAAGATAGAAATGGAAGGTCAAATTCTCCCTCCTCTAGCACCTCAGAGATGTTTTCATTAGAGGAAACATCTTTTATTTTATTTTTTTCTTCATTCGAAGGTGCATGTGAGGTTTTCACCAGGGGATGTTTTATTATATTTTTTATTTTTATTTTATTTTTTAGTTTTACGACTAAGAGCATTTACTTGGCTACCAAAGTATGATTTCTTGTTATAGTGAGTTTGATGTTCATGGTCTTGGAGATTCTTAAGTCCAAAGAGTGCCAACACTACCTTATCTGAATCACATATGTCCAAGGATGGTAGTAAATCTTTTTGATCCCAATCAATTAGCTCAGGGTTTTTGAGGGGAAGGCTAGGGAATGAAAGGTCATATTTTGGGATGGCGAGGACATGGGTATAGTCATCAAGGTCATCTTCAATGTATTGGAATGTTACTTAAAATATTTTTTATTCGATGTTGGAATCAGATTAGACTAAGGAATAGTCCTTAGTGAATTTTTTCTTAGTTTCTAAGGAACCCAATCCTTTGCCTCATGGATAAATTTTTTCTTCAATGAGACTCCTTCTTTGTATTTGATTTAATCTAGGACTAGTACCATTATATCCCATTCTTTCAACAATGGGAGTGCATTTTATATACTTTTACTTAGGGAAGGTTACTATTTTCTCTTATTCTTCCATGTAAATCCGATATAGCACATTAGGTTCCATGTTCTCATCTAAAAAATATCCCTAGTGTTCAAAAGTAGTCTTTTTGCATTTCATGGTGTGGTTTTCTCCTGAGGGAACTAATTGTGAAGGTTTTCCATAAGACTTTGGGGACAAGGTGAGTTGTCCAATGTACATAGCACTTTCAAACATATATTCCCCAATGTGTTTGATCTGTGAATGTTCTTATCTGAATTAGGAATCTTCACTTTGATGGATTTCTCCTTTCCTTTAGATTCATATGAGGGGAATTTTTATGTCTCTTTATTACTTTTAGAGGAAGATTTTTGAATTACAAGCCAAGTCAGATTATCCTTTTCAATAGGTTGACCAAATTTATTCATAGGACAATAATTTGATTCTTTACCCTCCAATCTTTTGCAATATTTAAAGGGTTATCAATCTCCAGTAATAGTTATCTCTTTGCCCTGATGTGGGAACTTTAAACATTGATGATATGTAGAAGGTACACCTTTGATAGCATGTATCCATGCTAATCCCAACAATATCTTGTATGGATGATCAAGGTCAAGTACATGATAATATTTCTCACTTAGAGTTAGGCCCACTTGAAGAGGGAGTGTTATCAAACCTTTCTCTTCCTTTCTCTTTTATCATAGGCCTTTATTGTGATTCTTTTATTTACATCAAGGTGTTAAGAAAAGCCTATATTTAAGATCATTTTCAATGTACATAAATGAAAACCAATTCAACCATCTATAAAGACTCATTTGATCTTAGTGAAGTGCACTTTGGCTTTGATGTGGATTGATTTATTATGATGGAGATCTAGGCCATGGAAATATTTGTTAGTAAAAACTAAATGCACTTGTGTGGCTAAATTACCAATCATAGAGTGGAACTGGGAAGCATTGATTTCTTCAGGAACACGTGACTCATTAAGGGCATTTTCAAGAAATTCTTTATGAATGATAAATATGGAAAAAATCTTGAGGATAAATATATGTGCAGACGTCTTTCCTAATTGGGCCAACAAATCATACCATGAAGTAGGCCAAGTAGTTGTGGATGGTCAAACTGGTGGATTTGCAGAGGTTGATGGATTATTAGAAGCTTGAATAATTACTTTTGCTCTTCGGGTGGTAGCATTGCAATTTGCACCTTTGAGTATCATAGTGTTTAAATAATTTCCAGATTCTTAAATATGTCCATAGAGTGCATCAAAATGAAAAATGTCATTCTCTTCTAAACTTCCACATGTTCGATCTTCTCATATGATGGTATTTGTGGAATAATCATATGGAATGGAATTGGTTGCATTGTTCTAATCATGTTTTAGAAAAGTCTCATGATATACTTTTACTTTTGCATTTGATGATGACAGGGTTCGTCCTTCAACCTCTATTTTTCCATTGTCTATAAGTTCTTAGAAAAATGTCTCAGTCTCATTTATTTCTCGATATCATGCCATTTGATGTGATGATATACACAATATTCATTATCTTTATACCAAGTGGGCTTGGGTTGATTTTCATCAAATTACCAAGTATTAGGATATACTATCATCCCTTGATCCACTAATTATTGAAACATCACAACAAGTGACTCTGCAAAAGAAGTGAATTTTTGACACTATCTTGAACCAATATTGTTGTTGTTGTTGTTGTTGTTGTTGTTGTTGTTGTTGTTGTTGTTGTTGTTGTTTTTGTGATGAAATAAATAGGAATGATTACACGGTAGTTGTTGACATTGTTTCTTCTACGATGAATTGTTCTGGTTATTGTTTTTTTTTATGATTGTTGTGATTATTCTGATTACCCTGATTAGATACCTATAAATGCTTAGTATCTATCACTCCATCATTGATGACCCCTTTGTTTTTTTTTCTCTATACTTTAGGTTTAGCATTACTAGAACAAGGGGTATAATGTTTAATGGAACCTTTTGGAAAAATTCCATCCTCAATATTATTCCCTTTCTTAACAAGAGACTCAAAAGTATTGGGAAAAACCATTTTCAATTAGAATGACATTTCAGACACCAAGTTTCTAGTGAAGATATCAATCAACTGATTATCTGGTATTTTCCACAACATATGATTTGCAATGTTTCTCCATATTGGTAAAAAGTTGGAAAATTTTTCTCCATTACTTTTCTTGGTATTACACAAATAATTGAATAATGCTTGATGTTCAATGTTGTAGGAATATTGTGCAACAAATTTCTTCATGATGTTGGAGAAGTTAGATCTGGATCCATGAGGGAGTGTCATGAACTACTTGAGAGTGGAACCACCAAGACTCCTAGTAAAGAGTCTCTTAAGGTAATTATTATTATAGGTTACCTCTTGTCATGCAATATAAAATTATTTGATATGCTGGACGGAACATGTCTTCCCTTTGTATTTCTCAAATTTAGGAATCTCAAAGTTCAAAGGAAATAGTTGCATGGTTCTCATCTTGTTGAATGGGTAAGGACATACCTCATCAAAGAAAAATTATTTCTTCCCCTCATTTTGCATGATATGCACAAGTTTCTTAAGATCATTAATTTTTTGGGATAAATCAAGAGAATTATTATGAGTGATTTATGGTTCAAAATATTGTCCACCTGCAAATTGTGAGGCTGCTAAGCCTATCAGTGTCATGCCAACTTTAGGAGGTGTATAATGATAAGATGGAGATGTTTGTTGAGTGGATGTCTTTATGGTAGATTAAGGAAATATGAATTTTGATGATGAAATAAAATCAATAGATGTTTTTCCTATATTAAAAACATTAGAACCCATGTGATGAGATGTGTTTGTCATGGTATGAGTGTTGTTACAAAATTTCATGTTGGGCAAGACACTAAGGATTTGTTGAATTTGTTTGTTTTTCAATTGGATTAATGGTTATGTAGTTGATATGAGTATTTATGTAGAAGACCCACTAGAAGTGGGCTTGCCTCAGTCTTGTGATGATGTTGTGTTAGATGTTGATGCAGGTGTTGTAGCCATGATGATATTGATGAATATGAGAGATTCATTGAAATTGGTAGATATTATGACACCATTCTTGATAAGGTTCAGGAAAATATCTTTATTGTTTTGGTTGATGGCCTTCTGAACCATCTCTAGATTCTATAGATCACTAAGGAATTTTTTCACTTGAGTAGGCCTTTTATCTTGATCCACCAATTCATTTGCTTCATAAGCATTGGTGATCTCTTCAATGTGTCTTGTATAACCTTGAAGGAATGGATGAGTAAAAGGATTCTCATCATTACGGTTGGTTTTTTTTTTGCATCATCCTCATATTTTTAGCTTGGGATCGAGTAAATACCATACAATGATGACCTCCAAACAATGAAAGATGAAGGATGAAGTTTTGGGAATTAGGTGTTCAAAATATTTGATGGTGATGAAAAGATGAACTTAGGACAAAAGATCTGGAATTGATTTGATTTTAATTGGTTTTGAAATGATTATATTTGATTGAGTTGATTTAATTTAATTTGATTTGATTGAGATTCATTGATTTGAATTGGATTGGATTGGATTTTAAAGGTTTTGAGATCAAATAAAAAAACCTAGGTGAGACACGAGCTTATGATGATACAAACACAAGGGATTGATTTGGATAGTATCTTCTTCTGCTTGGAGATAGACTTATGATCCCAAGAAAAATATGATAAAATCAATAGATTTAATTGTTTGAGATTGACTAATGTACAGGAATAAATAGTTCAATTAAATGTGTTTGCTAAAAGTGAAAGTCTATAACACTTTTTATTAAAATATTTCAACCTAAGAAGGATGAAGGAATGAAAGATTGGATTCAATTTGATTGTATTACAAAGCTGATTAAATTTTACTCTAATAATCAAAGTGGAAGGAATGATGATCTATGAAGATACATAGGTAGTGATTTGATTTTTGATTGGATTTGAGGTTCAAAGATCAACAATGAAGCTCATTTATTTATATCTCTCAAAATGAATATAGGCATGATTTACATGATTTTTTTCCATGATATGGGAAACCTTGTTGTTAAAGATGATGGTTTAAAAAATTTCATTGTCCTTTATTTATTGTTGAATCGATTTGATTATATGTTGGTATTATTTGGATTTTTTATCAGCTGCTTTCTTCTCTCTATAGACATGGGGAATTGGGAGTTTCACTTTCTTATGTTTTCCTAAATTGGTCATGTCTCATAGAGAGAGTCTTGGTTTTGACTAGGTAAATGTGTGTTTCATGACCAATGATTCTGAGAGCCTCTAGCAAACTAAATTTTTGATGTTTTTACAAGGTCTAATTTTTCTCTATTTTTAAGAGGAGACAACAGTTCTCTGACGCAAATGACGATATACAAAGATGACAACCTCAGGTCAGAGATGACATTCTCAGGTCAGAGATGACAATTTGATTCTAGAGCACTTTTTTGATTCTTTTGTTGAATTTTGATCAATTGGATTTGTCTATTCTGATTTTATGTCAATATGTTCAATGAGAAGAAATGGTTTTCAAGAATTCAAATCATAAGGAAAAATAATAGTCATATGTCTGAAAATAGTCCAACAAGGGACAAACAAAACCTTTCAGGATCCAAGAATTGGTGAAAATGAAGTCGATAATCTATCTTCAAGGTATGTATGTTCTATTTAAATCACAATGAAGATAGTCAAGAAGTTCCTACCCTAACAGATCAACATAGCATAAAAATCCTCGCTCACAAACTTGGGCACACTTAAAGAGCTAATCAGAATATGATCATTGTTAATGGATTAACAATGGCATATTAGCCAACTCCAAACACTCAAGAAGGCATGATATGGTGACTATCTTGGGGAGGTTACTATCCTCCTTGTACCTATATTATCATTCTTTTGGGGGTGAACTAGGTAGCTTCTACACTTAGGTATTTAGTAAGTGCAACAATTTGCAACTATCCCTTGCAGTCTTGTAAAAAGGATTGAGGCCTATAGCCCTACAAGTACTTACATAACATATTTCTTCACGTAGGATTGAGGCCTCACAACCCTACAATGACCAAGCATAAGAATAAATTCTTAGAATAGCTATATGCTCTGAGACTTTAATCTCACAGAGACTTTTGATTATACTGGGTTGGAAGAGGCTGGCTTGGGGCTTTGTTCCACTTGAGTCATCCTAGGATATTTTTTTCTCAGCTGAAAGGCTCACTAAAGATAGTGCAATAAATGAAATGGATTGGCAGCTTAGGATTCTAGATTTCTGAATTTCCACTAGGGAAAAGAGAATAATCTCTCATCCACATTTTTTTCTCCCAAGCATATCAAACTATTTTTTTATTCCCAAGGTTTATTTCTGAGTGAGATATTAAAATATTCTATGTTTCCAATGCCTTATAAAGACAAGAGCATACTCCCCTATCACTTAAAAAAATATTATAAGTGAACCTTTAATTAGATGCCTAAGAAATCATTTAATGAATGCACAATGTTTATTCCTGTCTCTTAGGAAATCTACAAACCACAAAGTGAGTATTATAATAACTTCAAATTCTTTTACTAAGGTTTTCCAACTCACCATATCAGTAGTTTTCAAATTATATATTCATATTCATGGTGCTACTAAAGCGGATGAATAAGTAACACAAAATCTTCCTAGAAACTAAAGTGATTTAGTAACAGAGCGTAGATGATAATGGTAGGTCATAGACAACGATTTGTGTAGATGATAGTCAAAGTGTGTATACGATAGTCAACTAGTGTATACAATAGTTAGAAAGCATAGATGAGAGTTAAAATACACATACAAAATTCAGAAAGCACAAATGATAGTCAAACCACACAGACAATAGTTAGAAATTACAAATCGTAGTCAAACCACAAAGATGACAATCAGAAAGTGCAGATAACAGTCGATAAAAATATGAAAAATCTTAATAAAATTATACCTAAGACAAGTTAGTACATATTTTGAGGAGTGTCTATGACTGAATTAATGCATAGATGACAATCTGCGGAGACAAGAGTCAAGATTTGCAATGAAAAAAAAATAGGGGCAATCAACTGTGATTAAAGAATATTTGAAATTTTGCAAGCATTTAACCCTATAAAAGTATCTCTCTAAAAAAAACCCAAGAGTTAACAATGCCAAATATCACAGAAAAAAATTTAAACCATTAAAAAATATATGTCTTTTTTAGTCAAAGTGGAGATGACATTCTCAGGTTAGAGATGATGATCTGTGTAGAGGATCATTCTATGTCGGAGATGAATCTATGTAGATCGCAGACAAAAATGCGTGACTGGGTTAACAAATTTGCAGAATTTTTTTTACAAAGTATAGAAATTTCACGGACATGGGTCCCATTGGGCAATGCCAAAATGTGTTTAATGAAAACCTACGTGTGTGGAAAAATCTTGGACATGCAAACGTTAGTTATAGATCTCTAATATACACATATTCATAAAAATTGTAACTACACAATAGCTTCCAAAATAAACTCTCATGAGCCAAACAAGTCCACCCAAGAATTGTTAATTTTCTCTTGGAGAGGAGGAATGTGGGTGTTCTCTCATAACACAAAATATAATCGTACTATTGATTAAATTAAAATAAATGATGCTAAATGCAAAACTAAATGAGATGATATTGAATGAACTCAAGAACTAGTTATGAAGAACTAGTTCTAGACATAAAAAATTGTTCTTATATTAATTTAATTATTATTCTTGTAACATTATAGTTGATTTTAATTAATTAACTATATTGCTTATGTTCTTCTATCTTATTTAATTAAATTTATTTAATTAAATATAGTTGATTCTCTATAGTATTTAAATTTAATTTATATATACTATACCTTTCTAATGTATTAAATTTTATTTAATACATGACCTCCATAAATCCCCTTTTAAATAAGTTTTCATTTATTTATTCCTCACATTTTCTAACAATCTTATAAACCTTGATTAATTTCAATTTAATTTTATTTAGTCTTAATCCCCACCTAGAAACCTAACCTACCACCCATCGTACTCACCCTAATAAAGATACTTGTCTGTTAATCTCGCTTATTACGCTAAAAGGGTGATTCATACACCTTTTAGTGCTAATGAGTTTCTCACACGTGTGAGAAACCCATCCCAAGGAAGCAACCCAACATCCTTAAATGAAACCACTTTTGGTCCCCAAATCCATTTTCCAAGGTTTTCTCACACATGTATGAGCAGCCTTAAGCCACTCAAACGTTGAAGGCTTGAGTTTGACTTATGTATGACATGTCATTTTTCCATTGTGTTCTCAATGTGGCATCTATGTGGATTCCACATGTTCTCCACCTCATCCAAGCCCTTCCCTTCCCTCCAAAAATCTATAAATAGGGATCTTTCCAAGAGAAAATCAATCTCACAATTTTCATTGTTAGCATTCTAGTTTAGCTCTAGAATTTATTAAGCATTGTAGCATTTTTAGTTCATTTTCATACTTTCATGCTTTCATTTCAAGTTTGAATCTAGAAATCAAATCTTAGGATTAATGGAATGAATCTTAGTTTCATTTTATCATTCATATTAATCTTAGCATAGTTTTCATTCTCATTCCCAATCATGGTGAAAGCTTGAGACAATGTCATTATACTTACTCTTGAGTTCTTCACCCTTTGGCTTGCATTTCATATCTTTTAGTGGGATTTAGTTATAGTGTTGGGAGAGCATACCCACATACTTCTCTAAGAGAAAATCAAAAAGGTTTGGGTGCCCTTATTTGGCTCATCAGAGGTTGTGGTGGAAGTTCTTGTTTTAGTGTTCATTTAAAGCATGCTAACCCTTTAGATCTTGTTTCTAATGGCTAACTCTAATGTTTGCATATTTTAGTGTTGTTCTTAGCAAGTCTACTTTCTATCAAATACATTAGCATCAAGCATTCAATGCAAATATGAGGATAACGAATGAAACTAAATGCAAGATCTGAGAATTGAATTAAAAAATTGAGAGCTATAAAGTAAATTCAAATACTATGTTAAATGCAAACAACTACCAAACATGTTAGTCAAAATCTCTAATGAATGCAAATAACAGTAAGCACAAAATTGCATTATAACTCTAATGCAAAATTATAAATGATTTACTCTCTGTAAGGCTCCTATTTATAGGACTTTGGAGAACTTGGGTGAGGGGTATCTCATGTGGCATCCACATAGGTGCCACGTGAAGGACACATAAGCCATACAAGAGTCCATGTTTTCTCACACATGCTTGAGAAATTTGAGATGTGATGGGTCAATGTATGCTTAAAGTACACATGTAAGAGATATTTTAAGAGTTGTCATAGACTTGGTCCAATGAGACATTTTTAGCAAGTCTAAGAAGTTGTCATCAAGGTTGTAAGAAACCTTGTTTAGGAATTTTTAGTAATCTTTGAAAAGGTGATTTTTGGCAATTTTCTCACACATGTGTGAGCAAAGAATTATCACTTAATGGGTCCAGGAGTCCAAAAATTAGCCTAATTAACCTTAGTTAATTATTAGTGAATAGGATTATTTGTTGAGAGTGATGTGAGTAGGGTAGGATCTATGTCTAGATTCAGGATTAATCCAAATTAGATTTAGACTAATCATAACTTAGTAGAATATTAGAATGTGGAGGGAATAAGTAAATTAAAATTTATTTAAAAGGGAGATTTAATGTAGGGAAAGGTATTTAAATTAAATATAAATACCATAGGAGATGAACCAGATTTAATTAAATAATTGGAAGATTATAATTAATTAATTAAATATAAATTTATAAGGTTACGAGATGATTTTAGGCATCTACAATAGGATGAAATGTTAGTTATATGACTCTATAGCCCTTTCCTTGGCACTGGTAAAGCCTTATGCATCTTCTATTTTTTCAGTTTGGTCCCAACTCATAAATTCATACATGAATATTTTCTTTTATGTTGTTAGTTTTTTTTTTCATCTCATTCTCCAAATTGGTTGAGGATCACTAAGAATTAGGAATTCCATACCATTCTCATTTTTTTTGAGCCTTAGCATGAGACTGGTTTCTTTATGTTAGTGTTATTTACAAGGGTATTGCATGAGTAGTAAATACACTAAGGGATCACCCTCCTGGGTTTTTTAGAGCCCAAATTACAGAAGGGTTTAGTCTATCCTTGTTAGTTGGTCCAAGTCTTGGATATTTCTGATTATTAGAATGAGCTTCTACATAGGAAATGGACAGGTCATTTTTCTTGCTATTTTGTAGTTTAAACTCATTTTTAAGAACCAACAAGATGTTTTTAGAAGATGAAAAAATAATAATATGTTATGATCAATAAATCCTTGGATTTGATACATACTTGAAAATATTGAACCTTGAAACATACAGCACTTTTAATTTCATTCTCCATCTTTGATGTCAATGGAAAAGGTCAAGTTCTTACTCAATATTCTAAATATCATTTTCCTAGATTGACTCCACCTAGGTCCATAGTACATCTAAATGACTACAACATCTTTTTGCATAAGGGAATCAACATTTATACTGACCATGTTCATCCTCCTAATTATATAGGATGGAAAGAAACTCCCAAATTCTTATTAATATATTTAAAACAATCCTTAGGCAGTGGTTTTTTCAAAATATTTATAATATTTTCATTTGTCACAACATACTAAAAATTCACCTCATTGTCTGCAACCTTCTCTCTTATAAAAATGATACTTAATTACAATATATTTTATCCTTGAATGAACCATGAAATTATGGTAAATAGTTATTTCACTTGAAATATAACAATGAATTAAAATGGCTTCACAAAATTCTACATTTATCTCCTTTAAATTATTGTTCATCCATAATACCTAAGTGCAAAAGGAAGTTGATGCACTGTATTATACTACTATTGTTGACAAAAACATTGACTCCTACTTCTTTCTTAACAATGATACAAAATTCTTAGAAAAAAAATGATTTATTCATGTATACTCTTTCTATCATATACACATATAGCTCAATATGCATCAATGTACATAGTCAGATTGACCGTCTAACTCTTTGGATACTATAAACCAAAGTATATTATTACCTTTAAGTAATGTGAAACCATTTTCACTACCTTGCCATGGGGTTTTGATACTAGCTACCTGAATCATAGAAACTAAAATAAATATCTATGTGATATTTTATCTACATGCAATCACATATAATAAGCTACTAATCATTAAATTATATTAGGCTTGATTTACAAGTTAAAAATCATCAAAATTTCTTGAACATTATACCTAGTAATCATAAGTGTCCCTACTAGTTCACAATATTCCAACTAAATATTACTCAATACTCTCTTTATGTATTTATTTTGAGAAATCCACATGTCAAGAAAAAATTATTATTCACTAAGTTGAACCGCCTCACAATAGGTACTAATAATTATGCCAAAGCTTCTCCTAGGAATAGTATATTCAAAGTAAGGATTACTTTTCCTATCACAAAGTGCATTTAAATTGTCAACCTAGGGACATATACTTGAAATGGGATAGCACAATATGTGCACTATGTTTCTCAAAGAGTCATACTACTTATGCTGCATGAAGTAAAAATGCATGAAAGAAACATACACTATTGCTACAAGAGAGTAAACAAACTTGACTATTTAATGGAATTAACGTTGAAAACTAAAAAACTTAGTTTAAACCTATTCTATCAACCCATAGAATGTTAGAATGAATTTAGAGTAATTGAGAGGGGGGTGAATCAATTATCCTCAGGTCTAGATGTACCAATTGAAATTTATAGAACTTTAAACAACTCATATCTACTCGGCAGTAATAGCATAAGTCAACAACATAAATATGCAGTTTACTATTCAAATGTAATCAACTTGTAGAATCTTAACAGTAAAACACAACATAAACATTCACACAAGTTGACGCTAGTATTTAATGTGGAAACCCAAATTGGGAAAAACCACTAGTAACATGCTACCAAGTTTTCACTCTTCTGAAGTGATCTCTACTAGGAGCCAACCCTATTAAAGGTTACAAAACACATTGCTAAATGTGACCTGGTTAAAGGATTTAAACACCCTGTCAGGAGTGGCCTTGTTAGAGGTCTTAGAACATTCCACCTGAATCTCACCTTGCTCAAAGGATTTATACAATGAATGTTAGGTCAACCTGGTTAAATAATTTTGACTAATACAATGGTTAGAATGTAATCAACAGGTGTGATCTGATACATACAATGTAATTTGTAAATATATATCCAATTTAGCTCTTATGCTAATTCACTGAGTGGCCTCCATTCTAATTTCAATCTTCATATCTTCTTGGAAATCCATCAAGCAATCACTATCACAACTCTCAGCTTCTCTGTTCAGCCTTCTTTGCTAGATCATGCCAATCAGTCAATTAACCCTGCAATTCTCTTGCATACACTTTTCACATGCATACATCTCTTTGAATAACCCCTTGATATTTTCTGATACATCTTCATCCAGGTAAAATAAATCTTTTCCACTTAATCAAGATCGTATATCTTAGGTTAGGTGTGAACCAATGGATCTTTCCATCATTACATTTAATTTACTTCTCCAAAGTCATCATTAATTAAATCTTGGATCCATGCACTAATTATAGTTACCCGTGCATTTAAATAGTATGGACCAATGGTGCTTATCCTTAATTAAATTTACATATCCCAATAAATTTAATTATGTTGGCCAGAGATCTCAAATCTCAACAATTACCAAAATACTGTTGCTCGGCCAACACTGTGTTCTTCCACTTGGTCATCACTATTTTCCTCAACAATCTACCTGCACTTAGTCGACACTAAGAAATTATGCTCAGCATACACTAGTGCTCGGTCGACACAAACTTCACTCGGCATATACGGTTCCCAGTAAACTAACGTCTTGAGTAAGTGTAATAGATAAACAACACATTACTTTGCCAATGTGCCAATTGATCAAGTACCCTTGTAATTTCTAATAACTCAACTATTTCACTCGGTCTTCTTATTATCCTTGCCTTCAAATCTTCTTCAACAATCAATAGATATGGTACTCAAATAGATAGCAATAGTCTCACCAGTTAAGGTTTGACATCAATGACAAAAAAATAATTGTTTACATTTTAGCTTTCCAACAATCTCCCTCTTTGGCATTGATGGCAACACTAAACAATAAAACAATAATTTTACAAACATAGTTACCATACAATCCAAAAAATTTGCCTGTGTTCCTTGATATGAACAAATCTTCATTAATGTATTTAGCTTCATTCTAATTCTCATCTTGTAAAGCATTTCTCCCTCTATGTCTTAATCACACTGAAATATTTCTATTTATGTTCATTTGTAGACTTTCTCTTTCAATAAATTCTCCTTTTTTCTTTAAGTATAGTAAATTATCCCTTTTTTAGTAAACTCTCTGTCTTTGACAACAATGCCAAAGACATTGACATATTTATCATGTAGATTCTTCTGTTCCAGATCAGTATCATCTTGCTTATGACTGATCCTCTTTTCTATCCTTGTCTTTCTATCACAGATTTAGGCAGCATCCTAAAGTGTGACTTCATGTGAATCAATGTGTGAAATATCCTGAATATAAAATTTGATGCAATAGTTCCATTCTGAACTAATTAGCCTTGGTTAGGGGAATCACCCCTAATTTACCTTGTAGATACTCATGAGCATCCTTGGGTAGTACTTTTGTAAATATGTATGCTAACTGTTCCTTAGTATGCACATATTCGAGTCTCACTTCCTTGTTTTGAACCACACAATACTAGAGTAGTTAACTGCTGCTGCTACATACTCGACTTCAGCTGTAGATTGTGAGGTGAAATTTTGTTTCTTTCTTGTCCATGAAATCAATCTCTTTCCTAAAATAAATGTGCCTCCTATGGTGATTTTCCTGTCATCCACATTTCTATCCCAATCAGAGTCAATGTAAACTTTGAGCTCAAACTTATCATTCATTTTTTAATATAGATCATATTCATCTGTTCCTTTCAAATATCTCAGAATTATTTTTACTGCCATCATATCAGTTTCTTTAAGATTGGTAGAAAATCTTGCAACAATACCAATAGCCAGAACAATATCAGGTCTGTTGTGTATAACATATTGTAGCTTTCCAATCATTGACCTGTAAAGGGTTTGATTCGCTTCTTTTCTATAATCATTTTTTGTTAACTTCTATCGATTAGCCACGGGTGTACTCACTGGTTTTGATTCTTCCATTCCAAAAGTTTTGAGTATCTCCTTGACATATTTTGATTCAGTAATATAGATTCCATTCTTCATTTGATATATTTGCAAGCCAACAAAGAATTTGATTTTACCAAACATAGACATCTCAAATTCAGTTTGCATCTCTTTTGCAAATGTTTGGCATAACACATCTTGTCCACCAAATATAATGTCATCAAAAAAAATTTCAGCTAATACAATACCTTTATTTTGTTATGTCTTCAAATACATATTGTTGTTTTCATTGGTTCTTGCAAATCCAATATGTATCAAGTAATTGTGCAATGTCTCATACCATGCTCTTGGTTCTTTCTTCAGTCCATATAGTACATTGTGTAATTCGCAAACCATGTTCTTCTTGCTTGGTTCAACAAATCGATTAGCTTGTTCAATGTACACTTCTTATTCTAATATTCCATTTAGAAATGCTGACTTTACATCCATCTGATAAACTTTAAAACCTTTGCAGGCTGCATATGCAAGTAAGGTTCTGACTCCATCCAATTTTTCAACTGGGGCAAATGTTTCTCCATAATCAATTCCTTCCTCTTGTGCATAACCCTTGCATACCAGTCTAGCTTTATTCCTTGTTACTTCTCCATGTTCATTCAGCTTATTTATGAATACCAACTTAGTACCAATTACATTTTTGTCATTTAGCCTAGGTACAAGTGTCTAAGTCTTATTTTTCTCAATCTAGTCAATCTCTTCATTTATGGCTTGTGTCCAGTCTTCATTTTCTAAGGCATCTTTTACTTTTTTAGGCTCAAAATCACATAATAAGAATGTACCATCTCTAAGCTTACTTCTTGTCATAACTTCAAAATCCTTTGATCCTATGATTTGATCAGGTTTGTGGTGCCTCCTTACATACTTTTCTAGAGTAGGTTCTTTCTTTGCTTCATATTCATTGTTCTTGTTCAATTCATGTTGATTTTGTGTCTGGGCGTCTCCATCAGATAGCTTGGCAATTGCCTCCTGTTGTCAGGTGCGAGCTATTGCTCAGAAACCACATTCTTAGGTTTAGGTAATACATTATAATCTTCCTCATCCAGATAGACAAAAGATTTATAACTTTCAGGTTCTTGTGTACTTTCTGCTTCATTTCTTTTTGCATATTCATCAATTCTAACATTTGTACTTTCCACAATTTTGTTAGTGTTTGAATTAAAACACTTATAGGTTTTACTTTTAGTTGAATATCCTAGAAATATGCCTTCCTCACCTTTAGCATCAAGTTTTTCATTTTTGTTATCGTTTAGTATAAAACATTTACGTCCAAAAACTTTGAAATATCTTACATTAGGTGCATATCCATACCATAGCTCATAAGATGTAGCATTAGTACATTTCTTGACTTGTACTCTGTTTAGGGTATAGACTATTGTATTTACAATTTCTCTCCAATATTTATGTGCAACATTTTTCTCCATCATTAGTGTTGTCGCACAACCCATGATAGATCTATTTCTTCTTTCAGTAGTACTATTATGTTATGGTATCCTAGGTGTGGACATCTATCTTTTTATACCCTAGTCATTGCAAAACATGTTAAAAACATTAGAAATGATTTCACCTCCTCGGTCACATCTCAAACATTTCATACTTATGCCTGTCTCCTTTTCAACTTTTGCCAAGTACCATTTAAATAACTAGAATGCATCAGATTTCTCCTTAAGAAACATAACAGTCATCATTCTAGAGTAATCATCAACAAATAGAATAAAATATCTATCTCCATAGTAACTTTTCTCACCAATGGAACCACAAAGGTTAGTATGAACCAATGCCAGAATTTCCTTAGAAGTATGAGTCTTGCTTTTGAAACTAGATTTAGTCATTTTTCCCAATTGACATTGCTTACACATTGCATTTTTCAGGTTTCTTCAACTTGGGCTGTCCTCTAACCTTTTTCAATTTCCTTATGCTTACCAAGTTATCAAATTTTACATGACACAACCTTTTATTCCATAACCAAACATCATTATATTGTGCAAACAAGCATGTCTCATCAACTAAGTCTAGATAGAACAAGTTACCTTTTGTTCGCTCTCTACTTCCAACTAGTTCTCTAGTGGCATCATAGATCTTTACCTTCTTGTGATGGAATTTGACTCTGTAACCAGAAGTATTCAACTGTGCAACACTCAATAAATTATAGTTAAGATCATCAACCCAATATACATTGTCACATCTGATCTTGTTAGTCAAGTTAATTGATCCTTTCCCTTTAACAAGACATGGTGCATCATTACCAAATTTAACATAACCACCATTGCACTGATATAGGGTTCCAAATTTATCCTTGTCACCAGTCATGTGATGTGAACAACCACTAGCAATAATCCAATGGTCACCTTTACTCATGTAAGAAATTAGTGCAATTTTATCATCATTATCAGAATCATCTTCATAGCAACATACACAACTTCTATATCATTTTCATCAGAATTATCAGTTCCACTGTCAGAAGCTTCTTCGGTTGTATAGAAAGATTTCTTAACTTTGTCTTTGTAATCATTATACTTTCTAAAGTCTCGGTCATCCTTTCTATCTTTGTACTTGTTGTCCCTTCTTTCATCTTTTTCATTCTTATTTGGACATCTAGCAGCAATATGACCAACTTTGTTACATGAAAAACAAATGATAGGAAGTTTACCTTTGAATTTTCCTTTTCCTCTAGATAGTCTTCTTTCCATAAGTGCCTCAAGTTCTTCCAGATCATTAGCTGTAGTGTTGCTATCACTGTTTACACATGTCTTTCCTTTCTTTAATTTGTTAAGGACCAAATGGGATCTAAATTCGGAATCAATAGCTTGTGGAGTGTAGTTATCAAAATTTGACATCTCAAATGCAGTAAGTCTCCCTACCATACCTTCTAAAGTCGAATTGTTATTAGGAGTACATCTTAATTCTTGATTTGTAGAGACTCTAATAGCATATATAGGAAGAAGAGTTCTCATTACCTTTCTCATAATGGTGTTATCATCAATGGTTCCATTAGCTCCTCTAATAGCATTCACAACTTCCTTTATCCTACCACAATATTGAACTATATTTTCTCCTTCTTGCATTTTCATTTAATAAAACTTACCTCTTAAACTTTCAGATTTGGCACTCAACACATTTTTATCTCCTCCATAGATGGTTTCTAGGGTATCCCACATCTTCTTTGCATTTTTAGATTTCTTTATGTCTTCAAATTCAAAATAGCTCAGGGATGATGCTATCTCCAACATTGCTTGATTGTGTTCCTTCTTTCCTCTTAACTGTTCATCAGTGAGAGGTGTAGTTGGGAATAAATAATCATGTTCAATATAGTGCTTAGAAACATCATCAATACTAGCCAAATGCAATTTCATCAAACTTTTCCATGCAAGGAAGTTATCTTTGTTCAACTTTGGTACCTCCTTTTTATACATCTTGATCTTTTGCTCCAAGTACCTTCAAACTATTTTCAAGAGACTAGAGCTCTGATACCAATTGTTAGAATGAATTTAGAATAACTAAGAGTGGGGTGAATCATTTATCCTCAGGTCTAGATCTACCAATTGAAACTTTATAGCACTTTAAATAACTCAGATCTTCTTGGCAGCAATAGCATAAGTCAACAACATAAATATGCATTTTACTGTTCAAATGTAATCATCTTGAAGAAAATTAACAGTAAAACACAACATAAACATTCACACAAGTTGACACCAGTATTTAACATGGAAACCCAAATTAGGGAAAACCACTAGTAACATGCTACCAATTTTTCACTCTTCTGAAGTGAGCTCTGCTAGGAGCCAACCCTGTTAAAGGTTACAGAACACATTGCTAAATACAACCTGGTTAAAGGATTTAAACAACCTATCAAGAGAGGCCTTGTTAGAGGTCTTAGAAAATTCCACCTAAATGTCATCTTGCTCAAAGGATATGTACAATGGCTGTTAGGTCAACCTGGTTAAAGGATTTTGACTGATACAATGGTTAGAAAGTAATCAACAGGTGTGATATGATACATACAACTTACTTTGCAAATTCAAATCCAATTTATCTCTTATGCTAATTCACTTATTGGCCTCCATTCTCATTTCAATATTCATATCTACTAGGAAGTCCGTCAAGCAATCACTTTCGCAACTCTTTGCTTCTTTGTTCAGCCTTCTTTGCTAGATCATGCCAATCAATCAATTAACCATGCAATTCTCTTGCATACACTTTTCACATGCATACATCTCTTTGAATAAACTCTTGAGGCTTTCTTATACCTCTTCATCTAGGTAAAATAAATCTTTGCCACTTAATCAAGATCATAGATCTTAGGTTAGATCTAATCCAACAGACCTTTCCATCTTTAAATTTAATTTACTTCTCCAATGTAATCAATACTTAAATATTTGATCTATGCATTAATTATAGTTACCCATGCATTTAAATAGTGTGGACCAATCATGCGTATCCTTAATTAACTTTACATATCCCAATAAATTCAATTATGTCAGCTAGAGATCTTTAATCTCAACAATTACCAAAATACTTCTGTTCGGCCAACTCTGTGTTCTTCCACTCGGTCATCACTATTTTCCTCACCAATTTATTGGTGCTGAGTCAACACTAATAAATTATGCTCAACATACACTGGTGCTTGGTCGACACAAACTTCACTCGACATATACTGTTCCAAGTAAACGGACATCTTGACTAAGTGTAATAGATAAATAACACATTACTTTGCCAATGTGCCAACTGATCAAGTACCCTTGTAATTTCTCATAACTCAACCATTTCACTCGGTCTTCTTTTTATCCTTGCCTTCAAATCTTCTTCAATAATCAATAGATATGGTACTCAAATAGATAGCAATATTCTCACCAGTTAAGGTTAGACATCAATGACAAAACAACGATTATTTACATTGTAGCTTTCCAACATAGAATTCACCATAATTATCCTTGCAAGTGATGTAGGAACATACATGAATCTAATCTTGCAGGAATGAAACAAAAAACTCCTATTAGAAATATTGTAAATGATGAAAGTAAATATACTCTACTCTAATATAATCCACCTCCCTAGTGAGCCCCCTTGGTTGACTTCTACTAGCTACTAACATATAAGGTAAACCAAAATCACTTCATTATATTTCAGAAATGGATTACATAAAAATGATGCACAGAACTAGAAAAGTAACTTTTTGTGAAAGCTACAACAATATATTTTTCAAAAACTAAGAAATTACAAACTAACAATCAAATCCCCATTAATAGAGAACTGGCGCTTATTCAAAGCATAAAGAAATTTTTTTACTTAAATATTTCCATAGAAGAAAAAGGAAATCTAACAGCCCATGACATAATGTAATAAAGTCTAGATGACCGATTCTATGAGATGGTGGCTCCTCCAATGTCGCAGTTGTGTCTCTCAGTTCCATGATTATTCTCTCTATCATAGATGGACTTCAATATTTCTTCTTTCATGTTTTTGACCACTCTCAAGCTGATCATTTTTCCCTGGCACGGTAGTAGAATGCATATATATAAGTAAACTAGTCAAATCAATCCAAATATTACAACACATTCTGATAGCTATATGAAGTATTGCAATATATATATAACATTTAGCAAAATATATCATATTTAACTACCCATGGGCTTGGTGATTCTAACTGTACTTATCAAAAGTCTAAATAATTATAGGTTCACAAATGTCTTGATAATTTTTAAAATAGAGTATCAAGATGACATAAAACAAAGATAATAAATTGTGTCATCATCTGCCCCCCGACAAAAAAAATTCTTATCCTTAAGCATTATAATTCCTTGCAATTCCTCGGAACTCCCTGTAACCACCTGGATTTGGTTTGTTCTAACTATGGACCCTATTTTCCCTAAGTGTGATCATACCCCTAATTATGTCATGAAAATGTTACTTTGCCATAATTTATTTTAAAATTTAATTTAATTTCCTAGGTATTTTTATCACTGAATTATATTAACTATTATAGTCATATAATTCAAATCAAATTCAAAATGGCTCTAGTATTTAATTATAAGGGAATTAAATAAACCCCTAAATCAATTATCCACTTGCAAATAACTCATTTCCCTAGCCTATTTAATTTAATTAAAATGGCTATAGTCCCCTTAATTATTAAAAAGTAATAAAATGCTTAAATAATTAATATCTTATTTTTGAATGAATTAAATAAGTTTAATTCATTTCATTTATATTCCCCTAAACCCCAACCTAACCTATCTCAACCACTTCTACCCTAGGTTCTAACCCATCCCAACCTATTCCCCCCATGTTAATCTAATCCTAATTCTAATTCTATCCTAAACCCCCTCCTAATGTTGTCACATTCCATTAAGGAATAATTAACAACTCAACCCACTTGAGAAAGTCAACTTTCTCAAGCATGACTTTTCTAAACGACCAACTTGCCAAGTTGAGCCTTAATCCCTCCCATGCCTCTTAAATGAATTTCATTAATGACCCATTAATGTATATTCCCTCTTGCCCATCCCTCATTAATGCCCAAGGAATTAATGGCTCTTACACTTCATTAATGACCTTAGGGGCTCCATTAATGAACCTTGTCTCCCCTCTCTCTCGCTCCCATTCCTCTATAAATTGAAGGGATTTGGAGCTCGTAATAAGCCTCAATTTTTGAATAGTAGTGTTGCTATGCCAAGATTTTGAAGGAATCTCAAAGCATTGCTATGCTACCCATTCCTTCATAGCTTCATGCACACTCCATAGTTACTTTCTTACATGGTTATAATACTCATTTTTAGACTAATATGCATGTTTAAATAATCACATAGTTGTTTTAAACTTGAATCTTTCATGCTAGGTTGTTTATGTCACTGGTATTAGCATAATCTAAGGGTCGTTATGTTATTTTCTACACTCATCCTAGTTAGAAAGAAATAGGTCAATGTTAGGGTTTTAAATGCTCATTAACCCTTGTTTCTCACTAATAGAATGACTTATTGAAGTGTTGTGTCACAGGTAATAGGTGCACAAATATACACACACATTTTTGGCACCAATCATGGGGCTCGATTTCCAACTTGGCCTCATTTTGAATCAATTTTCACTAATTTGCATGCACAGGATTTTGTTATAGGGTCATTTCTGGTCATTCTGGATTGCATCCAAGATATGCCCTCGCACCGCAGAAAACAAGGCTTGCATCTAGGATTTCCTAGATCATTTTTGGTTTAGGATTGCATCTGGGGAGAATTTAGTCACATCTAGTAAGGAAAGTCACATTTAGTTTCTATGTCATTTGTTGTATTTCTAGATCACATCTGGGGAAATGTTTTGAGAAATTCATAGCCTAACCACTAACATTTGCGTGTTTGATTTCTTTGGTCTTTTCATAGCTTAACCAGTGCTTGTAGGTTGCATCAAAGGATTTTCTTGGAAAGTTGAATGAAGGATACTAACTTGTGGTTTTTCAGGTTTCCCCAACCCCCATCTTGACCTCTATTTACTTTCTTTAAAAACTAAGGAACATTTTCCAATCCATTACTAAACTGACTAGAGGACTATGCTCTTTTCCTTTTAAGGAAAATTAGAAACGCACACCTCATTTTATGGGTTGAAAGGAATTTGGAGTTAACTGAACAAGCAATCACATGGTATAATTTCTTTTGGATCAGTAATTGAACAAAAACAAAGCACTAAATATTGTGGGCTAATTGAACAAGTTCAATTGTATAAACTATTTTAAGACACGGAAATTGAACAAGCAAACTCACTAAATATTGTGGCTAATTGAACAAGGAAAATCTATTTTTCAAGGATCTTGTTTTCATTAAATAGGAACATCTAAATCACACATAACATTGCTTGAGGGAAAGAACCACTTTGCTTGACTTTGTTTTGGGAGAAAATGGCTTAGATTAGGAGAGTATGCTCTTATTCTTCTTCTTCTTCTTCGGAAGAATAAAAAATCTAGACATCCAAACCTCGCCAATCCTTTGTATGCATATTTAATAGTAGAGGGCCTACCGGTTGAGGAAAAAATCTCTCGGGAACAACCCAAGTGAAGATAGGTTTTACGCCAACCCTTCCAACTCACTATAAATAGTTGCTTCCTCGTAGGTTAAAGCCTCAGAAGATGGAGCCAGTTTTGTTCATGGAATTTTGACCGCAATGCCTTGCTCCAGTTGCTTAACTTAAGAGATTGGGCAGGTCAGGCCATCTAAACACCTACAAACGAAAAGATCCGCCTGCTATGAAATAGATAGTTGCCTCCTTTGCTCCTTGAAATGCTTGGGTATATGTAGAGTGGAGCCGCTTGAATATTTCTTGCGAGACTACATATATTTAGGTACTCATAGGGCTATAGGCCTCAATTTTTCCTTGTGCAGTTCTATGGGGGATGGTTTCGAATGGATTGGCCAATAATAGAAAACAATTTCAACTGAAAGAATTCCTGATTCACCCCCGAAAGGGTGATAATCTTTGTGCAAGGAAAAAAGTAATTTCCCCAAGAAATTCATCATATCGTGCCCTCACTTGCATTTGGAGTTGGTTAATACAACATCATAATTGGATCCATTGCAGGCTTGGTGATGGTTGTATTCTGATTAGTATTTGAGTGTGTACCTAAGTCAACAAGCAAAGATTTTCATCCTCCACCTAGAGAATAAGAAAAAGATGAGTGACTGTTTCACCCTTCTAACAATGCAAATCTATTTGACATTTTTGCAAAATCATTAAAAAGATAAAATCTTCAAAAAAAACAATAACATTCAATCCTGGATCAATGCGTGTGTTTTTCACTCACTGATGGGTCTTAGAAATCAAACTGCAATCAGACAAACTTCATGCACTTCCAAAAAAAACTTTTCAGAACTAATCAAAACTAATAGAGGCATCATAAAATCACATCCCGAATGTCTTGTATCACATTTGGTATTTAGGATTGCATCCTATATACTGCCTCACATTTGGTCAGCACAAGTCACATCTAGGGTTTAGGCTCACATCTGGTGTTATCACAAGCTCGCATCTGGGAGCTCACATCTAGGATAGTGGGCATTTACAAGATAGTTTCTCAGTAAGTCTCAGTTGATTAGGATACCCTTTTGTCTCTTTAGCTGGATCCTGTTGTCTTTTCTGGTCTCCTTGTTGAAATTTCAAAAAAATTTCAAACGCCTACCTTACATGCTTAGTTAGTCTTTTACGATTGGTTCAATATGTGTGGTCTACCCGCTTTCTACCAACAACTTGGTTCCCAACTCACTATCATGGAAATCTAACCCTCTGACGCTGGAATAATTTAAGTCCACCAACAACAAACAGTTACTCTTACCTAGATGCACCCACTTGAACGGTTTGAAACTGTCACTTGCACTATTGAGAAACATTGACAAATTTGAGAAACAAATTCATGTTTAACACAAGACGCAACAAGTACATGTCTAAAGGATCAAAAGAGCCTCCTAAAACCCCACACTTTCAAGGGGAAACATCTCATAGTTCCCTACTTGATCTAAACTCTCCGCAAATAGATAGAGACACTTGCAGATGGAGTGAGGCTTTTGAGGAATATAACAATGGAAAAAAGCTTGAAGATATAGATGAAGAAGAAGAACCTAAGTTTTATCATCCCTTATTTGAGTCTGACAGTGAGAATAAAATCACTGAGGAAGAATATGAAAAACTCAAATAGAGCAAGAGATTACATAAAATAATGGAAAAGATGATTGATGAGGATAAGGATAAATACTTCCTCCATCTAGCGTCCACAGGTGTCAAATTACACAAGCATTACAATGTAAAGAAACTCAAAGAAAAGGAGGTACCAACTCCTATATCCATTCTCACCAAGCAACTCACTTTGATGCAAATAAAGCTCACAAACCTCAAATAGGAGAAAGAGAAAAGCAAAACAAAATACTCTTTGGATGCCATTTGTCCATTTCCTTTTGATAAGAGTATCACTATGGTCCCATTTCCTCCCAACGTGGCAAGACCGAAGTATGACAAATACACAAGAGAAACTGACCCACATGATCATGTGAGAGAATTCAGTGCTCTGAGCATATAATAAATGCACAAACCTACATACCTCATGTGACTATTTCCAGGAAGTGTAGGAGGTAATGCCATGGAGTGGTTCTCAAAACTGAACCCTAAGGTCAAAACATTCGAGGAGTTGATCCAATGATTCATCCAATATTACTCCTACAATATCCAACATGATGTGACAATGATGGACCTATGTAATACCAAACAAAGAATCGGTGAATCATTTACACACTTCCTACAAAGGTGGAGGAAGATTTTTGTACGATATCTAAGGGCCATTCCCGAATCAGAGAAGATAGAGATCTTTGTTAATAATCTAGTGCCTGAATTGAACTACGCATTACAAATGCAAGACTCTCTAAGATTTGACTAAATGATTAAAAATTCCCTCTGTATCAAGGAAGTCATGGTCAAAAGGGGGGAAATCACCCTTCAAAATGAAAAAAAACTAGAAACTCCAAATCCAAGCCTAAATGGTAGAAGAAAAAAAAGAATGTTGCTAATAATGGAGTGGTTGACGCGTCTAACATTAATCCTAAACCTAAGGTGTTCAATCTGACTAATAGCATGCAGGAAAGCAAGGATGCCAAGATCACAACCCCCATACCCAAAGAAAACAATGATAATAGCAAGGGTTGGACATGGACTTAAAAACCTCATAGAACTTTCAATCCTTTGGGAGAACCTCTCAAGACTATTTTAAAAACACTATTGGATAACAAAGTTCTCACAATCCGAGGTTCCAAACCGTGGGAACCAATGGTCAAACCCAGGTGGTGGGATGATAATTCCTATTGTGTCATCCATAAAAACAAGGGACACAAGAATAATAATTGCCTTAAGCTTAAACATGTCATCCGAGACCTCATTGAAGGAGGTAAGATCAAAGTGGATCGACACACTACTAATGAGGATCATACAGCATTCAACAAACCCTTTCCTAATTATGACAAATGAGAAACATCTAAAGGGAAATGTAATGAAGTCAACTACACCTATTCCAATAATGACAATGTGATCAATATGCTAGACATTAAGACTGAGTCAATCAATTTTGTCACAATCAAAGTTGTCTCATTCCACTCAAATGTCGTAATGCAAAGCCAAGCACAGGTCATGATTAAAGGACCCCCAAAACAAACACCAACATCTAAGGTTCCTATCCTAACTATTCCTAAACCAGTAGAAAAACATGTGGTTAATATTCCTGGAGAAAAGTATGACTTGGTAGACCAATTACAATGAACCTGTGCCAAAATTTCCATTTTTGAGTTACTCAAAATATCCACAGTACATAGGGAAATTCTAGAATAAGATCTACATGATGCTAACGTCCCAAATGATATTGATATAGACAAATTCCAAGCGATGGTCAATCACATCTCAGCACAACACTACCTCTCCTTTTCTGAAGAGGATGATAAGTCATTGACCCATCCACATAATCAACGCCTCCATATTGAAGTCCTTATTCATAAATCCCACGTTAGATGTGTGTTGATAGATGGAGGTGCAGGATTGAATATATGTACACTTGATCTAATCAAGAGACTGGGTCTCTCAGAATAGACAATTGACTCTAAAAGAAAAATAAATATAAAAGCTTATGATGGGGAAGATAGATCCTCCAAAGGTCTTATTGTTCTACCTATCTGGGTTGGACAAATTAAGAGGAACGTCACATGTTAAGTTCCAGATCTACCCCTGGACTAAAATATCATGTTGGGGAGATCATGGATTCACGAAATGCAAGCTATGCCATCTACTTACCACCGGTGCATAAAGTTCCCACATAATGGGGTGGAAGTGATGATTCCTATAGATGCTAACTACACTTGTAATAATTTCAAAGCTGGTAGTATGTTCCCACATAACAAGGAGGCTATGCATGCAATTTCTCCTAAAATAACCAAGGACATGGTTATGAAGAGTTTTGGAAAAACCTTAAAACTTGAAGAAACAGGTATGGGAGAGTACAAGCTGGACTTGACTCCCACACTGACAGAGCTTCCAGTATCACCAAGATCCTATGAAAAACCTTCCTCAACATTCACACCTATAGCATCCAAGGAGCCAAAAGTACATAAAGTGATTGGCGTGGTAAAGGCATCCACATCTTCTTTAGATAACATAAAAGAATAGGCAGTCTTGGACTAGCTTTACAAAGGAGAACCAGTGGAAGCTGAGGTCAAACACGTAGAGATATACCTGGAACAGTATGGCAAGGGATATGATTTCCTCAAGTAGATGGGATACAAAGGAAAAGGACCTCTAAATGAAATAGGATGAGGGCTTATTGATCCTATACCCATGGAGTTCTGGAATACTAGAAACAAAATAGGACTGGGTTTTAATACTATAGTTAATAAACCCACTTCAAAGCAAGTCGAAACACAGATAAAGGGAGTGATGAAATAGATGAACTAGAGTAGTGGTCCTATGAAAGTTGATTACATGTTGGTGCCAAGGATCCCAACTACCAAGGAGAATGCTATGTACCCAGCTTTGAGGTACCACATGATCTTCACACTCCCTTGTTAGCACAACCTCCCATTCAAGAGGTAGGAGACACAACATCAACTAGTCTAGAGATATCATTAATAGTAACAATTACTCAATAGACACCCTAACAATAGGATTTACATCCTAATTGGGGGAGATTAGTCATAGTTTCAAATATCCTTGATTTACCCCACTTTGATCCATAGGTAGCTAACTGGGTACATCAAATAACCATTGCTGAATACTTGACCAGATCCGATGATGAGGTCACTAACTCTCATGATTATGAATGGGATGAGCTATCTATCGCCACTAAAAATATTAGAATAGATACAATTCACATGTTTGCGGCACCCTTAGCTCCTCATAAATAGTCTAACACTACTCCTGATGACACTGATAATCCTAAAGTAGAAGAAGAGTTCCTTCCCCCAATCATTGATGAAGAAACTAGTGATTACATAAGTCTACAAGAATTTCATAGGTTACAACCAAGAAGCCTCCTTTGACAGAGATATGATGACGAGATTTCTACTGATGAGTCACTAGATTTTGATCCGCATATAACTAGCAATGACCCTTTTAACGATGATCTCACTCTTATTATTCTAAACATTGAAGAAATTAACTTAATAGAATGTGTCATGTCGGTTAATGGTCTTGATGCTAGTGCGATGCTATCCTTCCCAGAGTCTGACTCCCTATCATTGATACTTTTAGACCTAATTGATTTGACTAAAATAGATCCTAATCCTATCCTCAACTTTCCTAATGACCACACCCTAACTTGTTATCTCAATGCTTGTGAACCTTACCCTTCTTCTACCAATGCAAGGAGCTAGAACATGTCACAGGAGCATATCAGGTTTCTCAATCAAAAACTAAAAATTAAAACAAAAAAGAGGACTGATGGTGAAAACCACTTTGTGGTAGTATCAGATCCAAAAATAGTAAAGAGAAAAGACGTATCCAATGGTGAAAACCTCTCAGAGGTCCCAAAGGATGAGACTCTTGATATCCTCCCCAAACACTTTTTGGAAAGGTCTTCAGTACTTATTAAACCAACACAGCTAGTAAATTTGGGCACCATTGAAAATCCTCAAGTATTACATCTTGCACAATCCTTGTCTGAAGAAGAGAAGACACAGTTCACAGAATTCTTGAAAGAGAAGAAGATCAACTTTGCATGGTCTTATACCGATATGTTAGGGCTGGATCCTAATCTAATCATGCATCACTTGTCTATAGCTCTTAGGATCAAGCCTATGAAACAAAAACTTAGAAAATGCATCCTCATGTTGCATTATTGGTAAAAGTAGAACTAGAGAAGTTGTTGAAGGTCAGATTTATCTGAATCATTGCCTACATTGGATGGATCTATCAGGATCTATACAGACTTTAGTGACTTAAACAAAGCATGTATGAAAGATGAATTCCCTCTACCTAACATTGACATGATCATAGACCTCACAACACACTACTAGATGTATTCTTTAATGGATGGATTCTTAGGCTATAATAAAATAAAAATCACCTTAGAGGATCAAGAGAAAACTACATTTACATGTGCATGGGTCACCTTTTTCTGGAACGTCATGCCATACGGGTTAAAGAATGCCAGTGTAACATATCAAAGAGACATGACAACTATATTCCATGACATGATGCACGAGAACATGGAGGACTACGTGGATGACACATTGGCTAAATCCAAAGAAAGAGGTACTCACATTGCTAACTTAAGAAAGATATTGGTTCGTATGGAACAATTCCAACTTAGGTTCAACCCAAAGAAATGTGCCTTTGGGGTCCAATCAGGGAAGATCCTAGGATTCATTGTTTCAACAAAAGGAATTGAGGTAGACCCCACTAAAGTTAAGGCTATACTAGAGATGGCTCCTCCATGCAACATCAGTCAAATGAGGACACTACAAGGAAGACTCCAGTCAATCAAGAGATTCATGTCACAACTTGTAGATAGGGCACAACCCTTTACTAAATTACTACATAAAGGGGTTACCTTCAAATGGGATGAGCTATGAAACAAACTTCAGAGAATTGAAAGGATACCTGGCTACTCCTCCTATTCTTATGGCCTCCATTCATGGAAAGCCCTTACTCCTATACATTTTAGCTACAACTGCATCCCTAGGAGTATTACTGACACAAGAAGATGAAACAAAGAAAGAAAAATCTATCTACTACATTAGTAGAACACTAGTCACCTACGAGCTCAATTACAACATTATTGAGAAATCATGCTTAGCAATCATCTTTACATCACAAAAATTAAGACACTACATGTTGTCACATATAGTAAATCTCATTGCTAAGATAGATCCTTTAAAATATCTCCTAAGTAGAACAACATTGGCAGGACATTTGGCAAAGTGGGTCTTGATTCTAAGTGAGTTTGACATTGAATATGTAGAACAAAGAACTATCAAAGGACAGGTCCTTGTAGATCAATTGGCTGATTCACCACTCTAGGATGATGAACCTTTGACAATTGAATTCCTTGACGAAACAATCATGCATCTAACTGAATATCAATGGAAGATGTACTGTGATGGTTCATTCACTCAACAAGGCTCTAGAGTAGGGGTCCTATTCATAACTCCTCAGGGTTACAAGATTCCCAAATCTTACAAATTGATGTTTCCATGCACCAACAATATTTCAGAATATGAAGCATTGGTAAACGGTCTTAAGCTAGCTATGGAGTGGAAGAGTTTATAATTACATGTATATGGTGACTCCCAACTAATTATCAAATAGGTCAATGGGGAGTACCAAACAAAAGATGAGAAGTTGATGCCCTATAAGAAAATAGTTGATGACTTAAAGAAGTATTTTTTCTTCATCACCTTCCAGCAGATACCAAGATCAGAGAACAAAGTTGTAGATTCTATGGCTACCTTAGCATCCATGTTACAATTAGAAGAACATCAATTCCACTATGACTCCTTGGTGGAAGAAATATCCTATCCTACCTTTGATACCCCTGATTACCAAGTAATCAGTGCTTTGAATGCCCCACACCAATATCAGTATGCCAATATCATTGCTTACCTTTCTGACCAAACCATCCCTAACAATCTATCCAGAAATGAGAAAAGATCCCTGATTAGGATAGCATCACGTTATGTCCTCATAACTAACAACCTATATCGATGAATTTTTGACGGTACACTTCTTAGATGTTTAGAACTCAAAGATTCCAATCGTGCATTAATAGAAGTCCATGAAAGTGTATGTGGATCACACTCAGACGACTTTTCATTGGCAAAGAAACTGCTCAGAGTAGGCTATTACTAACCTACCATGGAGAAAGATGCTATTCAATTTTCAAAAACCTGTCATAAATGGTAGACACATGGAAATCTTATCCATGCTCCTGCCAGAGAACTTATACCTTTCATAACACATTGGCCATTCCAGCAATGGGCCTTTGACTTGGTTGGACAAATATATCCCAACTCTTCAAATGGACACAAGTTCATCATTACGACCACTGAGTATTTCACAAAGTGGGTCGAGGCCGTGTCGCTAATCAAAGCCACTGGAAAATAGGTGGCTATGTTTATTCTAAACTACATTATTTGTAGATATGGGATACCCTCTTCAATTGTAACAGACAATGGGGGCCATTTTAAAAATCAAGGCATTAATGACCTTTATGAACAGTTCCATATCACTCAACATTTATCCTCAATATATTACCCTCAAGGTAATGGACAAGCTGAGGCATCTAATAAAAATATTCTAAAAATCCTACACTGAACTGTAAGTAGGTCTGGTAGAGACTAGAATCTACAACTAAATCTGGCACTATGGGCCTACAGAACAAGCATAAGAACACCAACTAGAGCCACACCATTTTCTCTAGTCTATGACACTGAAGAAGTACTATCTATTGAGGTTGAAATCCCATATTTGCAGATATCTTTACAAGGTCTTGTTACTGATGAGTAGTACCGCATAGATAGGGTGAATTCTTTGGACCTACTAGATGAGCGTAGACAATAGGCATTCGACCATATGAAGGTGTACCAAGCACGTATGTCCAAAGGCTACAACAAAAAGGTCAAACCATGCAAATTTGAAGTGGGAGATCTCATATTAAAAGAGAATCCTAAGAACCAGCCTAACAGAGAGAAGAAAGGAAAATTTGAACCTAATTGGTTGGGACCTTATGTTATCATTGCTACTTTTGGGACTAGAGCTTATCAACTAGCTACACCTGAGGGAGGTATTCTTCTGGATCCTATCAACACTCTACATTTGAAGCGGTTCTACGCTTGATGTTCAGCTAGCAGAGCCTGTACAACAAAACATTTTTACAAAATACCAAAATCATTCTAAAAATTTATCCTGAAGAAATCCAAACAAAATGGAAAAAGTCCTGAAGAAAGGGTATCCTTAGTGAAAACCTGGCAAACAGGCGCCTTGATACTACAAAAACATTAAAAAAAAAGAAAAAATAACAAAAAAATTGAAAAAGAAAAAAGTGCCTTAATGAGCACCTGGTAAAACGGGCATCTTGGTAGAAAAAGGAAAAGAAAAGATCTTGCCAAGTGGTGAAAACCTGGCAATCAGGCGTCACTTGTGTTCAGCGCTCCATCTATCAAAAGCATTGCTGACACTAGGCCTTCATAATTTCACTTGTGCTCAAATGTTGACTTCATTTCCTAAATGGCTATCTTAACCTTGCTTGGGATTTGTCAACATTTATATCTTAGGATTAATTCATTGTACACTAGGAACATCTTTACTAGCATGGTAGGTTGCAGTTTCTAGGTTGCTCCATGATGGTTTTCCTCATAAACACGATGTTTCTTGATACATGCAAAATTATGTCAGTTTTCAAAACAAGGGTGTCTTTTCAAACATCACATATCCAAACATGAACTTTACATTAATAGAGTTCCTACAAGGCTATATTGGATCACAAACATGAATGGATTATCCTATCAATGCACAGACATGAAACACCATATTGTTTGTATTCCAATTTTCTGATTGATGAGTCTACTATGTTTGACATATGAATGAAAAAGTACTACTTAAACACACAGTTTAATATTGGTTTGATTATGATTCTTTCATGTCTTGATGATGTTTTCAACTAGGGGCATCTAAGTAATTATAAATTTTTATTTGCTTGATTCAATATTGATGATTTGTTATGCCTTCCGAGTTACTCCATGACATCTGCGCAAAGACAAAGAGTCGTAAGGATAGTGGGAATAGTGTTTTCTTGGTTTTCTGTCTATGGTGATTGTTCCAAATTATCCTATAAATTTCACCTAACTTAGATGTTTATGGTAATAGCTGCCACTATGGGTGGGTAGCCGCATATATCTCAATCTTTTGTTGTGTAAACTATGGTGAGGTTGAAACAATTTCCTTGTCTGTTTTTTGAATCAGATTCTTGCTAAGGTATACAAAGCATAATGTACCCAAGGATATGAATTTTCACAGTCATTACGGGTCCAATATCTTGCCTTACATAGAATCTGGTATATTAAAAGGAAGGTGACTATTTTGTTATCTTGGCTTCTATGCTTTGATGCCTAAGTCTATTTTTGACATTCCAATAAACACATAGTATTCATAGTTTCATAATATCAGGGGGTATTAGTGATGGTTGTACTATCAGGTGGTATCTATTCTGAAAGAGTGCCCAATGATGATAAAAAGCTATACATTTCCATACTAGTGACAAAGTCCTAAGAGTCTTCATATCATTACATTTTTGACAATTGCATGGGATATAAACAAGAAAGGAGAAGCATTAGAGGCATTTTGAGCTCCAAATTAACTCAATTTTTCTTCTTCTAAATCAAGTTAATTACATCATCTATATATATATATATATATATATATCGTTGCACTTCCATAACATACATTTTGCATTCATAAAAAGAAGCAACAATAAAATACCAAAACAAAGAATCCATGTATTGCATTTTTACTTTTACATCCTAAGTGCATCCATACATTTTCATTGTATAAATAAAATCAAAAACATACATTTGCATCTTCACATAAGTATCATTGAAAACATATTTATATAAGTGATCAAATCAAAAATGATGTTATCATATAAATCTAACTCATCACAAGACCAAGATATCTTTACATGTGCAAATCACATCTATCACATCTACCAAAGAAAATACAACTCATAAAACATGTCAGAATCAAGAGCAAGTGCATCACATATATTCTCTCAAAACTGGATCCACATATCAAAATATGACACAAGTCTACATAAAGAGTATCAGTGAGACATAATGAATCAGATATACATATATGAGTGTCATATACAAAAGAGGATCTCAGAAGGATCCAAATTTACAATGTAAACTCAGATATACAAAATATGACTATATAAATCAGCTCTGGCTCCCCCCTCTCCCTAATTTAGAGGAGGAGGAGGAGGTACAAATAGAGGAGGAGGAGGAGGCATGGACCCCTCTAACAGTTGAGCCAACCAAGAAAATGATGCTGCTCTTTGCCCCTCTAGAATTGCTACATAATAAAGTGCTTAATAATACATGGTCCTCTGGCCCTGGTGAACCATTGTATGGGCCTGCATATCTCACTTTTTCCTGAGCCGCTCAAGCTGGGCATCTCTATCAACAAGAAAAGAATCCACTGCTAAGAACCTAGACTCTTCTATGGTAGCCCTAGCCCATGCTGCTATCACTCTAGCCTCTAAAGATGTAATCTAAGCTCTAATTCTCTCTCTCCTTCTCACACTATGAAAGAGCATCACCATCCCTGCTAGATCCCCTGCCTGACTCCTGTCCAGACAGTATATCCTGTGGTCTGTCTGACTATCTTTGTGGCTACTATCTCTACTGCCTCTATTTCTCTCTTGTAAGTAATGGACCACGATCGATCCGAGGAGAAACAAATCTGAATTGGGTACGCCGACCCTCTCCACTCCCACTAGCAACATATGTATGGCCACCCACTATGCCACCACCCCTATCATCTCCACCATTGTCCCCCTCATCTAGAGGAGGGTGCCTACCATCTCAGCCTCCATCTCTACCTCCATGCTAGCCACCACCCCTATCTCTCTATGCTCCTCCCCTCCCTCTAGAAGGACGATCATCAGGATCATAATCTAAAGGCTCCTCTATGTGTGGAATAACCTCCTCTAGCACTATGAAATGAGGAAACAGATATTGAAGCATCTCCATGGAATATCCATTAGAAACACCTACATTGGCAACATTAAGGCAAAGATCCCAATCTACTCCAACCATGTCAAGAATCTCCTAATGTGTTCTCTCATACCTTAGCTAGGCACTACATAATGGTGCCTCATCTCAGATCTATGCATAAACAATAATATCCTGTATCCTGCCCTGTCGTTGGCCATACTGTCTCAGCACTCAAGTGTGAATAAACCACTCTATAATATATCTGGTCCTCACAGTCTAAATATGGTCACCAAATGACCTCATTCATATCATCAAAGAGTCATAGCCAGTACTCTACCTTGCCCAGATGGGGCTATTGAATAAGGCATGCATACATGTATACATAAGGTTGTTTCGATACTCGCTGTCTATCTAGAATCGGCCGCATAATAGGGATGTGCCCCCAGGCCCAGATCTAAAGAATCAAAATACCAACGGTCATGCTCTAAGTATAATGATATACTATCTTGTGCAACTCTTGATACATATGGGCTAAAACACAACTGCCCCATGCAAATATTCATCTATGGGTAACCATCTTCTCTAACATGTCTACCCAGCCAACCATGAATCCATCCTGACCTTTGTTTGGCATCAGGATGCCACCTATCAAACCTGCTAAGTACACAGATAATTGATCATAGTGATCGACCATATAGTCCCATGAGAGGTATATACAATCAATCGTGTCATCTTGAAAGTATCGATGAGCTACTCTAATTGCTACGACCGATGTCACCTCAAAGTGCACCTCATAACCAATAATTAGAACCCAAAGTATGTTCCATGCATCCTCTAGAGTCACTATGATCTCCCCGATTGACAGATGGAAGGTGTTGTGCTCTAAGTCCCATCTCTCGGCTAGAGTAGTCAACAACCCTTGGTTTACCCCTATCTCAGGTAAACCTATCAAAGAATGTAATCCACATCAGATCACTATAGTTTGCTCATCATCAGAAAGTAGTCCAGATAGAGCAAGCACACGACTTGGATATGTACCTCTAAAAGTGACTACCTCAAAATCTACCTATTTTTGACATGTACAAAGATGAAATTAGTATTATATCTACAACAGAGATGCAAAATCTTGATCAGGTAAGTGATTCAAGGTCCACAACACACAAACAGATCAAAAGGATAGAAATCCTAAGTGTAAAAATGAGATATGATTCTAAACAAACAGGGTGCAATCTCTTCTACAGGATGTGATCTGGGGTAAACCGGATGCGATGGAGTATACTAGGTGTGATCCCCAACATACGGGATGCGACTCTATATGTAGGGTATGATCTTTAAAGGACAGGATATGACACAAAATCAAATATAACCAAAAAAAAGGTAAAAATAGGCACACAGGATGCGACCTAGGATATCCTATACAAAAATCCAAAAAAAATGGATACAATTTGGGAAATCCCAGATGCGACACAAGTTTTGCAGGGTGTGATCCAGAATCCCGGATGGGATCCAAAATTTAGATGGCTGTAAAAACTACAAAAATGCATGAAATTGAAATTTGAAAAATTCACAAGGTAGTTTTACGAGTACTTACCGGAGGTGGGTTGTTGGTCGGGTGCTGGTGTCGATGGCTCATCTCAAAATGATGGTTCCTCATAGGGACTACCATCTTCTCTATAGAGCTCTCAAATTTACTATGGATAAAAGTGAAAATGAACATTGAAATAGTAAATGTTTAGGCTTATATTGGTCTTTTGAGCCATTTAGGAGTTCCAAAACTCCTCCCAAACAACTACAACTACATTTATGTTCTCTTTTTAGTCAATCAAGAACCAAATTGAATGTGCCTAAAATATTTTTTGCAGCACAGTATCCTTTTTGCAATAGTGCCGAAAAATGCAGATTTGTTCCATTTTTTTCCAAAAAAACTGTCAACATGCACATTTTATCATACATTTTGGTCTGACATCATTTTTATCAAGTCTCACCACTCATATTTTCACGTAATTAACTTGGTACTAGTATGTTTACTTTTAAACACACCATCTCTTTCCACTTCTTCTACTCCATTCTTTCCTACCCTAACCGCTTCCTGGAAGTGATACATTCTTTCAACTGAGGGATTTTATTCTTTTCCTTCAATTTCATTCCCGAGGGGGAATGATCACACTATCATCAATTCAATTTTTTTCTCAAAACAACATTAAAATGACTTCATTATCAAACAAAATAGGGGCATAATAGTTTCCTTGACTAAGTCGAAATTGTTAGATAGAAATCTTTGGTTCTCATAAGCTAGATATCTTGTGCCCCCTCATTTTAAAAGATTAATATTAAGCTCCTGGTAGCTTCTTATTGACTTTTGGATGACAACCAGGTTCAGAATCAGTATTATCAATCTTTGGATGACAACCAAGTTTAGAATTGGTATCTTTAAGATCTTTTATTGACCTTTGTACGACAACCAAATTTAAATTAAATTCTTTCAGTTTAGTTCAATCAAGTGTGAGACTGATCTCATCAACATTTTGTTCGACAACCAAGAACAGTATTCTCAATCTTTCGATAGTCAAAATCAAAAACTTTCTTTGACTCAATGCACTGCTTGCACATCAATTCATAGAGGGGAAAATGTAACCACTTGGATTTGGTTTGTTCCGACTATGGACCCTAGTTTCCCTTAGTATGATCATACCCCTAATTATGTCATGAAAATGTTACTTTGGCATAATTTATTTTAAAATCAAATTTAATGTCCTAGGTGATTTTTATCACTGAATTATATTAACTATTATAACCATATAATTCAAATCAAATTCAAACATGGCTATAGTATTTAATTATAAGGGAATTAAATAAACCCCTAAATCAATTATCCACTCACAAATAACCCATTCCCCTAGCCTTTTTAATTTAATTAAAATGGCTATAGTCCCCTTAATTATTAAAAAGCAATAAAATGCTTAAATAATTAATATCCTATTTTTGAATGAATTAAATAAGTTTAATTCATTTCTTTTATATTCCCCTAAACCCTAACCTAACCTATCTCAACCACTTCTACCCTGTGTTCTAACCCATCTCAACCTATTCCCCCCATGCTAATCTAATCCTAATTCTAATTCTATCCTAAACCCCCTTCTAATGTTGTCACATTCCATTAAGGAATGATTAACAACTCAACCCACTTGAGAAAGTCAACTTTCTCAAGCATGACTTTTCTAAAGGACCAACTTGCCAAGATGAGCCTTACTCCCTCCCTTGCCTCTTGAATGAATTTCATTATTGACGCATTAATGGATATTCCCTCTTGCCCATCCCTCATTAATGCTCAAGGCATTAATGGCTCTTACACTTCATTAATGACCTTAGGGGCTCCATTAATGAACCTTGTCTCCCCTCTCTCTCTCTCTCCCATTCCTCTGTAAATTGAAGGGATTTGGAGCTCATAATAAGCCTTAATTGTTTAATAGTAGTGTTGTTATGCCAAGATTTTGAAGGAATCTCAAAGCATTATTATGCTACCCATTCCTTCATAGCTTCATGCACACTCCAGAGTTACTTTCTTACATGGTTATAATGCTCATTTTTAGACTAATATGCATGTTTAAATAATCACATAGTTGTTTTAAACTTGAATCTTTCATGGTAGGTTGTTTATGTCACTGGTATTAGCATAATCTGAGGGTTGTTATGTTATTTACTACACTCATCCTAGTTAGAAAGCAATAGGTTGATGTTAGGGTTTTATATGCTCATTAACCCTTCTTTCTCACTAACAGAATGACTTATTGAAGTGTTATGTCATAGGTAACAGGTGCAAAAATATATAGACACACACTCCCAGACCTCTGCCCTTCCTCTTCTTTGGCTCTAAAAGGTAGAGTAGAAGCCTTTGATCTCTTCCTAGAGATCCACCCTATAGTCCTCCTTCATTTGATTAAGCCTTGTAGCATTGATATTATAAACAGACCATAGGAGCATAGGTGGTTGCATTGTAAGGGGACACCAGATCTCATGTCTAATCTACCTACCTAGCTTGATATACTTTGGTGCTCTATGGATCAATGCCTGATGTGTGGCTCTGATTTCTTGTATTCTTCTGGCAGTCTATTCCACCTTCTTATAGCACCAACAAGGGCTCTCTAAAAAAAAATTAAGATATCTCCTCATATTTAGCATAGACCTTTCCCTTGATAGTAAATATTTTGTTTTTATTTTCTGCTTCTATACTTCCATAGGTTAGGTTGAAGCAATCCCTAAGGAACAAATCAGGTTTGTTGCTTTAAGCTCTTAATGATAATGGTTCTGAATTCTCCTGATCTTTGTAGTTGTCTAACTGTCTTTCATAGTTTTCTTCATTATGCATCCAGGACATTAATTCCCTCAGGTGTATATCTCCAATCTAAAGTAAAGGATTTCATTTGGTCTCTCTGGGGATAATGAATTTGTGCAAGTATAACTCATAGAGTAGGTTCTGCTACCATGAAGGAAGGGTTTGATATAGGCCATAAAATTCACGGGTCATTTGGAAATCAGAGTCTATGTTCTTTAAGGTCATCATAAGTTGAAACAAAAGGAATTGTTCTTTTAAACTGTGATGTGTTATTATGTATCCTGCAAGTATATTTCACAAAAACACTCAATTACTCATTATATCTAAGGTTAGTAAGATCAATTCAATCAAAAACATAGAAAACCTTGAGAAATCGAATTATTGCTTCCTAGTCATGAAGATTCTACTTTAAATTGTGAATTGCTCTCAGATTAAGCATGTTAGATCATAGAATGACAATCATGAAATGGAAGATTCATTGTAAAAATGCCTAAAATGCTCAAGAACATGTTCAATTATGCACAATTTTGATCAAA
>MU218911.1:491317-508117 GCA_018584345.1 Thuja plicata | reverse complement strand
CAAATTATACAAATGAACTAGATTAGCATGCTAAAAATGATGAACTAGATTAGCTAAAACCAAATTGACATTATATCTATGCTTTTAATTCTATTCTCCTATATCAAATAAGCTTAGAATGGCTTCCCTTTATAGAGAATTCTTGGATGGAAAAATTCAAATTCAAATTTGAATTGAGTAGTTCAGATACATCCATTGAGGGATGGTTGAGATTGAAACTTGTTTGATCCAAGTGATTACCTCCTATTGGTTAGAGGCTTTTATCCTTGAGACATGTTGAAGGAATATTAATTATTTGATTTAATTAATTCCTTTTAATTGATTTTTTTAGTCATGTATTTAATTTTTTGATTTGATTTAATTCATTCAAGGTTAATTGAAGAATTCATGGCTTTTGATAGATGTCTCTTGATGAGTGATCTTGGATTATTGATTTTTGATGAATTATATACTTAAACTGATCTAGTTTAATTATATAATTGTGATTAGCTTGATATTGGTAGTCTTGATTAGGACCTAGAGGACTTAATTATAGATTAGGGCTTTTGAGCTTATCAAATCATTTTCAGGTGATTACATTTTCCCCTCTTTGAATCAATATGTGCTCAGCGTGTTGATTCAAAGAACATCTAGTTTTGATTAGCGATCGAATAGCTGGATATAAAATGATACCACTACTCTTGATTAGAAACTGATTCTGAACTTGATTGAACAAAATACGATTGAAGTTTTTGGAGATTTTTGATTATTGAAAGATCAGTGTAGCGATCAGGAGATCAATTTAATGTGAAGCAATGAAACTGATCACCTGTCTGATTGATGAGGATAATAACAACTAATAAATTTGATATGATGCAATGAAATTGATTATTGTTACAATGATGTCTAAAATCTGGATCGATATCAATTTGTTGTGATGTGATGAAAATGATACCTCCAAGACATAGTTCAGAAGAATTGACTAGACAACCAATTTGATGTGATGTGATGAAACTGATTTCTAGCAAAAATTTGAACAAATGATCAATTTGATATGATGCATTGAAACTGATCACTATTTGAAATTTTGATTGATTTAGTTGTAAATACTATCAATTTGATGTGATGCATTGAAATTGATATATCTACTGATGTTTAGAACTTGAATTTAATAAGAGCGAGTAATTTGATATGAAGCAATGAAATCATTCATTCCCCATTTGATACTGTTGGTACTGATTTGATACCTGGTGAAGATTCTCCAGCTGCATTGAATTTGATTCATTTGATCACTTGTAGAGTTAAGTTAGATTTTTGACAATGCCCCAGTTGTTTGAAAGAAAAAAATGGTATTACAATCGCTTGACTAGATGTGATTGATGATGCCCCCTTGGAATCAAAATGGACATGAAATTGGATTGATTTCCAGATAAAAACATCCAGATGAGAATGATAAGCTTGAAATAAAGATTTTGATTCCAATAGAAATGATAGTAATCAGAACCACAAAAATATTGCTTTTTGTTTGGTCAAAATCAGACTCCGTAGGACGAAGTTAGAGAAAAAAAGGTGCAATAGACCAAGAATAGTTTGTGGTTAAAACTCTGAAATTAATTACCCAAAAATGAGATTAAAATAGGGTAATAATTCAAAATTAATATTCATTTGAACTATTCACTGATAGAGATTTGTAGAGCTCAGAGAAAAGATGCCAATTCCCCTGGAGGACCACCGAGTCGAGGTTGTCTGACGATACCAGAGACCTGCCCACTACCTGCTAGTGGTATGTCAACGAAATCCTACTTTGAAAATTTAAATTTTGTACATGTTCTTGCTTTATTTTTGAATGTTTTAGTTGATTTATGTGAGCAATCATTTTTTGTTATTGAAATATCATATGCGGTATAGTTTATCGCTTTTGGTATTTTCTGCATCATTTATTATGTGTATTTCATCATCTACCATTGAGCATCATTTCTGGGATATAGTTTAGCATTTTTAGTATTTCTGATAGCGTCTCCAGAATATTGTATTGTTTACGGTAAACAAAATATCATTTTTGGTAAAATATCTTTTGTGGCTCCTGGAATATCATTTCTAGGAAAGTGAGCCCAAAATGTAGAGTTTAAGTCTTGAACTATAGAAAAATTGAATGCCTTAGTCAACCTGACCCTGTTAAAATAGTTAATTGTTGAACATATCTATTTTTCACCTCACTGTTTGCCCCAATTTTGATTCTACAATGTTGTTATCCTTTTGTAGAGAGATCCTCGCACCTTAGAGACATGAGCACCATATCCCCATGTGTTGGCTTTGACCGATCCACTATCAGTTGAGGATCATCGAGATGTATTCCGATGTAGGCTGGGATACCTTTTAGATATGCCTGAGTATACAACAAATCACAGTTTACTGACTGCATTGATAGAGCGCTGGCACTCAGAACATATTATGTTCCACTTTCCCACTAGTGAGATTACAGTGATGCAAGAGGATGTATGGTGTATTCTGTGCATACCTGTTATGGGTGAGTTGCCCTATTATGATGCTACAGGATGAGCATGTATAGATGCTTGTATCTGAGTCCTTTAGGATCCATTATTTGTAGAGCGCCACATTACCTGGGAGCGATTAGAGAGACAGTGGCTTGCATTGCCCAGATTATTAGTAGGCCTCATTGGTGGATTCCTTGTTCCTGATCGGAGAGCACATAGTTTTTTAGTTGGATGGGGTAGATGTTTAGAATATTTGATGTAGACTCCTCATAAACTAGCCTGGGGTACTTGTCTTCTCACCCATTTGTGTCATGATTTGCACTAGGTGGTTTATCAGCATGATAAATCATTTTCTATAGGATTGATATTATTACAGATATGGGCCTTGGAGCACATCCTTGTTATATGGCCAGTAGTGACTAGAGTTTGACCAGATAGACTGTCGTATGTATATATGTATGCTAGAGATATGGTGCAGCCTTTCCTGGGCAATCTAGAGTACTCAAGATGAGCTTTAGATGATATGACAGTTATTATATGGTGTCCTTACTTAGATTGTGAGGAGTGGAGGAGTGAAAAATAAGAGATGCCCTTTGTTTGTAGTGAGAGATACCTGATTGGCCAGACTATGTACATTATTGAGGGATTCATGATTACTCGTGTATTCTGACAGTATGGCATGGTACAACCTATGCCCTAAGGTATGGAAACATATGCTAGGACCTGAGATGAGAAGACACAGTGGGGACCCCAGTTAGTTTATGAGCATGCTATACTTGATCATCAACGATTAGCTCTGATGATATGGAAATTGGCTCCATATGTTATAGATGTAGGTATGACCCCTAATTTCGCCACATATTTTGCACAACATCCATTCCCTTGGTTGACCTCTCCTGATGAGGTAGTACCGGCTATGGTAGATGAGGGTGATGATAGAGGAGATGATGATAGAAGTGGTGGGGCTGTCAGAGCTCCTTCTCATAGACGGTCTAGTAGTAGTGATGATAGTGCTTGCAGAGGTCATGGTCGTCAGTAGAGATAGGTCAGGATTTGGATTGGAGGACCTATGCCACTAGTAGTTACATAGGCGACTGCTTCTTCTTAGATAGCAATTATACGATAGGTTCCTTCATCTTCTCATATTCCATCTTTTTCTTAGATTCCATCGACTTCTCAGATTCCTATTACACAGGTTGCCTCAGCACAGGTGTTTGCTTCGATCTGAGTGACTACTTCACAGGTGCCTCCATAGGTGATAGTTTCTAGATTAGTTAGCACAGGTATCTGGCCAGGTGTACAGGTCATACCACAAATGAATATTCCTCCTCCTCAGCCTAGTACAGCTCCTACAGTTCCTTCTACTGTATAGGCACCAAGACCGAGACCTACAGGTGTACCAGTACAGGGTACAATAGATGTACTAGTGATTGCACATCTCTATAGAGAGAGAGAGAGAGGCTAGTTATAGACTTAGATAGCAGTTTTACAAGCTTAGCTAGCTGACAGGGATAGATCTTTAGATGTTGCACAAAGAGATGTTGCAGAATAGCGTAATAGAGAATCTTATTATCAGGCAACATATTTTTTAGTGGTACCAGATCCCACTGCTAGAGTAACTCCTATTTCACAAGCTGCAGCACAGTTAGAGGGTGGTGGACCAAGTAGATCAAATGCTCCTCCTCATGGACCACCAGGGGATGATACAGCAAGTTAGTCTTGATTGATTATGAGCTATTGATCTGCATTTTTTATGATGATGTATTGATGTATATGTGATCTAGCACCATTTTTACTCAGTTTTGGGATGATGTATCTCATGGACATTATTTTGATATATGATGACAGTCTCATGTTTTGATCTCATTGTATCTTGTATCAAAGACATTTTATGCTTTATGAGATGATTATGATTATGCTATGATTACACTCTTTTATCTCAGTATGCTTTGGATGCAAATGTATGGATGCATGTTATTTTTTTTTTTTTTGATGCATAAATATGATGTTATCTTAATGCTATGGATGCATATGTATGAAGTTTAATGTTTATGCAAATGGAGATGCAAAATGATAATTTTTATGTCAGTGATGTAAAATAATCAATCATAAGAGAAATGATATCTTTAAATGTTTCAAATTTGTCTTTCCCTCTTCTGAAGATGTGTTATGATAGCCTTTCTTAGCGTTACTAGATATAAAAGATATGTAGCTCCTAGAAAGAAATGCAATTCTAAAATGCAAATGCGGATGCAGCTTCCATTTTCATGTCATTCTTCTTATGCTTTTGTTTCATCATTGAGCTTTGTGCGTACCCCATTTTTGACAAAACCAAAACAGATATACAAGTAATCATGTTAGTATGAATATCACTTTTCTCAGATATAAGTACATACAATCATCACTAGTGCTTAGGTGAATATGATAATATAAATATGACTTATGTAAAAATGTTTGATTTTAGTACAACCACCACAAATAATTAATTTACTCTGATGATATGAATACTAAATTGAGCTTAATTTTGATATTGCAATATGACCCAAGCATCAAGATATAGAAGATAATGATGTCCTGAGTATCAATTGCGTTAACAAACACATATCAAAAAAAAGAAAAATACCATGTGTTTTCTTCAATGTTCTAGTACAAAGACTCATGGAACATTTTTAGAAATATGATAATCAGCAATTGATAAAAGATAGCAACCCAAACTAACATAAGTGTTTGCTTTGGTCTCAAAATCAGAGCCATTCATGTAGCTTTAATTTTGTCATCATAAACCTTGTCAAAAACCCATGTCAATCACAAGAAGAAATCAAAGAAAATATCATGCCCCCTGTCCTTATGTTTCTAACTCAGTAGAGTATCATTAGAACATTCGAGAGAAGTATAATAATCAAAAATATGATAAAGAACAAACAATAATGCAAAGAAAAGTATCCCAACTTTTTCAGTGTGTCTCTATTATGAATACATCATAGAGTTACTTAGGAGTCAAAATTCATGCAAACATAGGACAAGCCTGATCATTTTTGTGCTTGTGATTTTGATTGATAGATTCGATATGATCATGTTGATAACAGGATGAGTGTTTAAGAAACACTATTTTTTTGTTTATTGATATGAGAAGTGACTTGATCAGTGGTATTGAAAACACCTTTGTTTGGTTGTTTAATTGGGGTGGTGTTGAGAAACACCTTGGATTGATTGATGTGGTATTGAGAAATACCATTGGTGAATTGCTTGCCCTGGGAATAGTGTTTGAAAGGATAAGATTAAATTTCAAACCATGGTAAAGTGATAGGTAAATGATAAAGTCAATCAACTTGGAATGCGTCCTGGCTTCTATTAGCTCAAAGGTCTTGAAGTTATTGCTGAAGAGTTATCCAAGATTTGATAGACAGCGCAGCGAGCTGACGAAATAGTGCCCATTTACTAGGTTTTCACCATTAGAAGGAATTCTATTTTTGCTACCAAGGCGCCTGTTTACCAAGTTTTCACCAAGGCACAATTTTTGTTTTTTCAATTTTTTTGTTCTTTTTTTTTTTTTTTTAGAATCTTTTCCCACTGTACATAGTTGTGAAAACATCTTAAGCATAGAATCTCTTCAAATGAGTTGTGTTGATTGGATTAGGAAGTGTGTCTCCTTCTATGGTAGCTAGCTGATAAGCTCTAGATCTAAATACTGTGGTTATTATGAAAGGTCCTAACTAGTTAGGTTCAAACTTACTCTTATTTATTCTCTTTTGTTGATTCTTGGTATTTTCATGTATTACTAAATCACCCACTTGAAACTGACGAGGTTTGACCTTTTTATTATAACCTTTTTCCATTCTCTTTTGATATCCTTGTAAATGTTCAAAGGCATCTTGACATTTCTCAGATAATAGTTCTAAATGTTGTAGACGTGAGACTCTGTAGTCCTCATCTGTGATTAGTCCTTTCAAAGATACTCATAATGATGGAATTTCTACCTCAATTGTAAGAAATTCTTTAGCACCATAAACAAAAGAATAAGGAGTAGCTCCTGTTGGTGTTCTGATACTTGTTTGATAGTCCCACAAAGCAGGGTTGATCTAAAAATTCCAATCTTTACCAGAATCATTGACAGTGCAAATGAGAATCTTGAGAATTTTTTTGTTGCTAGCTTCCGCCTGCCCATTTCCCTGAGGATAATATTTACAGGAGAAATGTTGAGTAATTTGGAACTTGTTGTGAAATTCTATCACATCCTTGTTTTTGAACTATTTTCCATTATCTGTCACAATTGATGAAGGAAGACCATACCGGAAAATGATGTAGTTGAGGATAAACAATGATATTTCTTTTCTTGTTGCCATGATTAAGGGTATAGCCTCAACCCACTTGGTAAAATATTATATTGTTGTGATAATGAAATTGTGACCATTGGAGGATGATGGGTAAATTTGACCAATAAGATCAAAGGCCCACTATTGAAAAGGCCAGTGTGTGATAAAAGGTAATAATTCCCTTGCTGGTGCATGTATAAGATTGCCATGGATTTGACACTTTTTGCAATTTTTTGAAAATGTGATAGCATCCTTCTCCATTGTAGGCCAATAATAACCAATACACAAGAGTTTCTTAGCTAAGGTAAGACCATTTGAATGTGATCCACAAATACCTTCATGGACTTCATGTAAAGCATTGTTAGATTCTTCTAGATCTAAACATATTAGTAAGGTACCATCAAAACCTCTACATTAAAAACCATCCGCAATGATTATATGTTTAGAGGCTTGACGAATAAGGGTATGTTTTTGGTTCTTGGATATACCCTCAAGTAAAGTATTGGTTTCAAGATAGGTTCGAATAGATCCATAGCGAGGTGAATCACAACCTACAATTTGAAAAACTAGCTTTGAGTCAGGATAGTTATAGGAGGGATAAGATAACTCATCCACTAGGAATTCATAGCACGTATGATTATCATATAAATCTATGAGAGACATAAGAGTAGCCATTGCATCGGCCGCTTGATTGTGTAACTTGGAAATTTGTTCAAATATTATGCCAATAAAGTATTGCTTTAGATCATCCACCATTTTCTTATAAGGCACAAGCTTATCATCTTTAGTCTGATATTCATCGGTAATTTGATTTATAACCAATTGAGAGTCACCATATACATGAAGTTTTTTTATCTTCCATTTGAGTGCCATCTTTAGTCCATTTAGCAAGGCTTCATATTCCACAATGTTGTTAGTACACGGAAACAAAATTTTGTATGTCTTTGGCATAGTGTATCCTTGAGGTGATATGAATACGACACCTTCTCTAGAGCCATGTTGTGCAAATGATCCATCAAAATACATCTTTCAGGTATGCTCTATAATCATGAGGATTAATTCATCGGGAAAATCAATAGTCAAAGGTATGTCTCCTGATAATGGTGCATCTGCAAGTTGATCAGCAATAACTTGTCCTTTAATCAATTTTTGTTCAATGTATTCAATATCAAACTCACTTAATATCATCATCCACTTAGCCAATCTTCCAGTTAAAGTTGCTTTGTTTAAAAGATATTTTACTAGATCAAACTTAGCCACCAATTTGATTGAATGTGCCATCATATAGTGTTGAAATGTTTGAGATGCGAATAGCACTACTGGTACTGCTTTCTAAATTGGTGTGTAATTAAGTTTATATTGCACAAAATGTTTTTCTGATGTAATAGATTGCAAGTTCTTTTCTTGTTTCATCATCTTGTGCCAATAGTGCTCCTAGTGAGGTATTAGTTGATGAAACATATAGGAGCAAAGGTTTCCCTATAATTGGAGCCATTAGAATAAGTGGGTTCACCAGATACTATTTCAATTGATTAAATGATGTTTCACATGCCACAAACCACTTGTGAGTAATACCTTTGTGCATCAGTTTAGTGAATGGTTGAGATTTATCAGCTAATTGAGCAATAAATTGTTGAATTGATAGTAATTTCCCTTGTAATGATCGCACCTAACTGATGTTTCTAGGTGGAGGTATCTCAATGATAGCTTTGACTTTTTCAAAATCAACTTCAATTCCTTTAGCAAAAACTATGTACCCTAACAATTTTCCTAAGGTGACCCCAAATGCACACTTTTTTGGGTTCAAGCGTAACTTGAATTGCTCCATCCTATATAAGATTATTGCTAAATCCTGTAGATGATTTTCATGATGATGAGATTTCCCTAAAGTCTCATCCACATAATCTTCCATATTTGTGTGCATCATGTCATGAAAGATTGTTGTCATTGCTCTTTGATATGTTGCTCCTGCATTTCTGAGTCTGAAAGGCATGACGTTCCCGCAGAAAGTTCCCCATGGACAAGTAAAAGTTGTCTTATCTTGGTCTTCTATAGCAATTTATATTTGATTGTACTAGGAGAATCCATCCATTAAGGACAACATCTCATATCCAGCTGTCAGATCTATGATGACATCAATACTTGGTAATGGAAAGTCATCTTTTGGACATGCTTTATTGACGTCTCAAAAGTCAGTGCAGATTCTAATGGATTTATCATGTTTTGACACTGGCACAATATTAGATATCCATGCGGCATATGCAATAGCTCTTATAAACCCTACTTTCAACAAATTTTCCAGTTCTACTTTTACCAAAAGAGAAATATGTGAATGCATCTTTCTTAATTTTTGTTTGAAAGGTTTTATTCCAGGATCTATAGATAAATGGTGCATAATCAAATTAGGATCAAGTCCTGACATATCACAATAACAACATGAAAAATTGATCTTCTTTTCTTTGAAAAACTATGTAAATGCTTCCTTTTCTTCCATAGATAGAGATTGAGCAATGTATATGATGTGTGGGTTATCCTCTGTACGAATATTAATTGGTTGAGTTAGTTCAATAAGTACTACCAACCGTTCCTCAGAGAGATCAGGAAGGATATCAATTTTCCCATCCTTTAGTGCCTCTATGAGGTTTTCACTATCATATGCATCTTTTATTCTTTATTTTTCATGATCTGAGACTGTCACAGAATGATTTTCACACTCAGATATTTTATTGATTTTTTTTATTTTTGTGACTGGAAAACTTGATATCCTCCCTAGAATTAGAATCCCTAGTTGAAGAAGTCAATTAATTCAGGATGTACAAGTTGAAGATCATTTTTTGGGCCAGTTTCACTAATGTCAAGATGTAGGATAGAATTATATTCATCGCATTCAAATGGATTGACAAGATCTATCATAGTAGCTTCCAAAAGAATGGTTAGACTAGGAAGATCCTCACTATTCTCACTCAAGTCATCGTCGATATTTTGTGAACCGAATTCAAATGGTAGAATATCTGAGCTTTGTCCCCCTTCATGTATTGTTCTATTAAGATATGCATTTACCAAGATGTGTTGATGCTCTATATAATCTACCAATAATCTTGTGTCCGTATCAATAATTTTAGGTGTCCTAATGTCTTGTGGATCTATGTCCATGTTAGAAGGACCAGCATCATTGGAACTTTCACCTCTCTCCATCTGGGGTGCATATTGATGAATGACATTTATCTATATATCTATAGTACTGAAATTAGAGAATGAGTCCCATTCATAGTCATTAGAATCTATTTCCATGGACTAAATGGTATCTAGAACATGAGTAGGTGTGACCCTTTCCCCCCAGTTGAGATGATGATTGTCTTGTGTATCAGTCTGCTCATCTGAATGATGCTCTTGAATTGTATTTTGAACACCATTAATGTTTAAATTCTCTAATAAGGGAATGTTTGTATCTTCATCCTCATTTGTTTGAGTTAAAAATGAAGGAACATATCTTTCACCTTGATACTGGGGATTGTCATCATGAATATGTAATAGCCTCTCATATGACTGTTGTGTGAATTCTATTTCTTCTTCTGATTCTTCCATTTCTTCATCAAAGATTGGCCCATCTTGAATGAGAGATATTTGTGATTCTTCATAATATCCAATTCATGTTTTGTCTCTGGGATCTCTAAATTGTGTAAATATTGGTTCAATCAAACCTTATCTATTGTTTCCTAAGGGTCCTTGTCCTTGATATCCCATCTTTTGCATGATACATAGACCACGTCCGTAAGGTTGAGTGATAATTTGAATGTGCTTGATATCCTGATGAGCATCCTCTTTGTCTTTGTATAACCAACTTAGCACATCAGCATCCTCTTTTTCTTTTTCCACTAATTTGCCTTGTACAAAGGTTCCATTGAATTTTTTTTGCACTTTAGGTGTTTTTTCCATTGTAGAAGATGATGGTCTCCCTTGTGATCTTGGAGATAAGGGTAATGTTGTCACAGAGAGTAATTGGTCAATCTTGTATTCTCCAATTCCATTATCATGTAATTTTAGATTCTTTTCAAATTCTTGCATCAATGTGGATATTGAACTCTCTGGGAGTCATTCTTGAGAAGCTTCTCTATTATATGGAACCATCTGTTCATTTGATTGACGCATATTTCTACAAGATTGAAAGTAAGTTGTGTCAGCTGGGATTGTTATCTCTTCTACATTGTATGGGAACTTCAAACATTAATGAAAAGTAGAGGGGATAGCTTGCATTTCGTGTATCCATGGTCTTCCCAAGAGAATGTTGTAAGATAGTTTAAGATCAAGTACTTGGAACACCACATTTATTTCCATATGTCCCACTCTGATTGGTAACATGACTAGTCCTTTGGATGATCTTTCTTCATTGTCATATGCTTTGATAGTTATTCTCTTTTTAGGATCAATATGCTCATTTGAAAATCCTATTTCCTTGATCAGGCCTAGAGTGCAAATGTTGAGACCCGCTTCTCCGTCTATCAAGACTTGTCTTACTTGATGTCTGTGAATGAGTAATTCTATGTGTAGTGGCATGTTATGGGGGTGACTTAAGTAATTGTCATCCTCTTTAGAAAAGGATAAATAACGAGGAGTAGTCAAGTGTCCCACCATAGTTTGAAATTTATCTATGTCCAAATTGTTTGGAAGATTTGTTTCAACCAAGGATTTTTCTAAAATCTCTTTACGTGATGGAGAGATTTTAAGTAATTCAAGAATTGAGATTTGTGTAGGAGTTCTTTGTAACTAATCAACCAAGCTATAATTAGATGAGAAAGATGATGGATTTTTCTTGGTTATTGTAGGTTTTGACGATATAGGAAGTTTTGAAGAATCTCCTTTTAGGACTACCTTGTCTTGCCCTCATGTTACTGCATTAGAAGCTTCACCCTTTTGCTTGTCTTTGATAATGATCACATTGACACTTTGATAGAATTCTTCTAGTATGTTGATAGTTTTGTCATGAGAATATGTGTAGTTCACCTAATTACCTTTTGCATTGGATGATTCTCCTTTCTCATAATTAGGTAAAGGTGATTGAAAATTTGTATGATCTTCATTTGTCTTATGTCCATCCACTCTAATGACCTCATTGTCAATCAATTCTTGTAACAAATGTTTTAATTTTGTGCACTCATTTGTTCTAAGCCCTTTGTTTCTATGGTACTCGCAATAGTGTGCATAATTCCACCATTTAGGCTTAATTGGTGGTTCATATGGTCTTGATTCTGGTAATGTGATCACTTTGTGAGTGAAAATTTATTGTAATGCAGATTCCAAAGACTCCCCAAGAGGTGTAAATGTCTATTTAGGAGAATATGTAAAAGGTGGTTTTTGCTGATTGTTATTTTGACTTACCCGCACATTAGATGCAACAGTAGGATTCTTAGGAGGAATAGTAGTAGATAAATTGAATGCTGGTTGTTGTGACTTCACATTGTGAGCATCTACTACTCTATCATTGACAACATTCGGATTTTTGTTCCAAATATTTGATTTATCTTGGTTGCTATTATAGTTTGGATTAAAAGGCCCTTTAGTATCTTTGTAGCTTTTAAGTTCACCTTTCCTTATCAAGGTATCTTTGATTTTGATTCCCATCTCAATCATTTTGTCAAATGTTGGAATGCATTGTAGTTGGATATAATGATTCAATTTAGGGACCAAGTTGTTTACAAAAATATCCATCTTTTTTGTTTCCAAAATTAATCGAGGATATCATGCAAAAAGTCTTCTCCACCTTTGTAGAAAAGATATAAAAGGTTCACCAACTTGTTGTTTGGAATTGCATAAGTCAATCATAGTAATGGGATGTTGAATGTTGTATGAATAGTGTTTCATAAACCTTTCTACAATTTCTTCAAAGGTTTTTATCCCATGTGGTAATTTACCAAACCATTCTGCTACTTGTCCACTCAAACTTCGAGGGAATAATCTCATAAGATATGTTTGTTCATGAATGAATCCCATGCTTAAGGTATAGAAATCATGTACATGATCTTGAGGGTCTATGCATCCTATGTATTTGTCATATTTATGTTAGAATAGTCCCAAAGGATATCTGAGAGGGTGGGGGGGTGAATCAGTTATCCGTAAATTCAGTTATTTTTACTTCTTTAAATTTAGTATAAAACAAAGTAAATGCATAATCAGATAACACGGTACTCAACACACAATTTGATTATGGGGAAACCAAATGGTAAAAACCTCGGTGGAAATTAGCACCCACAATAAACTATACTTGTTTGTAGTAATCCCTATTATAAGATATTTCAACCCTGTTAGGAGTTGTACAATAGAATGCAATAAGTATAGTGACTTGGTTAAGGGTTAGACCCTGTTAGGAGTCTTTTACAAATAACCTTGTTAGGGGTGGTGGACTCATTGTGCAAAAGCTCACTGCTTGATGGTGAAGGCTACAACCTTCTGAATAACAGATATGCACTATATCTGATGATGAACTATAGAGTAGACTTGCTATCTTGATGAGTTCCAGTGTATTACAATATTTCACTTCTTCTTCACATAGACCCTTGATGAATGAACCAACTCTGATAATCTTCTCTGTACATCTTTCTTCTCTTTTTGTATCATTCACACTTGGCGTATCACAATTGAACTACTATAAGTATATTCTCCAAATTAGAAGGTTATGTCATCTCTTAAAAACACTTCATCGATATCTTAGTCAGCCTAACTAAGCACACAAACAATATTAAGTCCATGCAAGTCAATGCTGAACAGACGCAACGCTACCCTGAGTCGGCCTCACCAAATTAACCATAACTTTGTAATCATCTTGAAACACATTTGGCACCTTTGGATTTATATCATCAGCTCATAACTAAACATGAATATACACACGCATATCCTGAAGATAGGTGCAACTCATGAAACATGTTATATACATCGGCCCTAAACCGTTATACTTCTAGAACTGTAATTTTTAATAACAGAATTGCATAACTTTACTGAAACATCATATTTGGGTCTGCATGTATGAACATAACATAATAAACATGTCAACAACATGTATCTATCCACACAAGTCTTCATGTCATCATTCAGATAAGTTCATACAGAATTACTACTTTGTATTATATGTTGTCATCAATGATAAACATACAAACAATCAACTCTCAGAATCAAATCTCCAACAATTTAGGTATGTCCACATTTGGTGGAAATGTTGGCATGTGTAAGCTTTGATCAAATGGCATAGGACAAAATGTACTCACAGAGTATTTCTTTGGTACAATTTCTTTTTCTTTCTTCTTGTCAAGAAGTTGAGTTTGTAAAGCTTCCACTTGTATCACAAGGAGAATCATAGTATTTTCTTCTTATTGTGTTTTAAGTTGTTCCATATCAAAATCTTGAGGTAGTTTTATCCCTATTGAAGCTAGATGCATGAAGTATTTTTCTTTATCCGCAATTAGGATTTTGTCCATGATCTTTTGGAATCTTGCATCTTGTTGGACTTTTTAGATATACTCCTCAGTTAGTTCTTCATCATTATTGGTTTGAGAAGCCCATTCATTTTCAATTCCATTCATGTTGTGGTTGTTGGTGTTGTTGGTATTGTTGGTTTTGTTGGTTTTGTTGGTAGTTTCCGAAACACTTGCTCTAGGAGCTGAAAAAGGATCGTACTCTTGTTCTTGTTGTGCTTCAATGTGTACTCTAGGATATTTTGAAGTATCTATGTGTTGAATACGTCTAATTCTTGTCCACACCATGTAGGATTAAATGATACTTGATTAGCAAAGAACAACAACCTATCACCTATAGTTTCAATGTTTCGATAGACTAGCTTTACAATTGGTCAAAGTTGGTGAAAAATTATTGATGTAATTGATAATGTTTGAGATCTTGATGAAGTTTAGATTGACCTTGATAGTGATCTCTAAACACAAAGAGGGTTAATATGACAAATTAAAAAGTAGTGTGAGTTGATTGAAACTAATAGCAAATAGTTTGATTTTCTAGGAACCAAGGTTTTGATTTGAGCACTTTGGATATTTAGGACTAGAAATAGATGACTTTAGAAATTCCACTTTTGAAATGAGTTTTGAGATGAAAAGCACAAAATTACCTTTGTTTTTGACAATCAAGAAAATAAACCAATGTTTTAGGACCAATTATTTTGAGAAAACAAGATAACAAGGACTTGAGGACAATGCTTTTGGACCAATGTTTTTTGAGTAAACAAGAAAACAAGGGCTTAAGGACAATGCTTTTGGACTAATGTTGTTTTTTTTGAGAAAATTTTGGAGTAATTTCTTGAGAAATTTTGTGCAAAGGTACTAACCACCGTTTTGAATAGAGTCACCCATTTTTGGAATGCTTGCAAGGTGTTTTGAATTATGTAAATTTTAGTGAGACACACACACAAAGCAAGTTGTTTTTGTCATGGTTTTGATAAGGATTGTTTGTTTTTTGAAAATTTAGTGACTATAAGGGTACGAACATGCACTATCCCTACAAAATTGGCATAGAATGAAAATTGCTTGTTCATAGACCTAGGTACACACCCATTTTCTAATCAGAATATGGCTATCACCAAGCACACAATAGCTCCAGTCATGATACCATATTATCCGGTTCCAAATGTAAATTGGGGCACGATATGATTAGTATCTTGGGGCAATTACTTTTTTCCTTGCACAAGGATTATCACCTTTTGAGGGTGATCTAGGTAGCTTCTAATCCTAAGGTGTTTAGTAAGGTTCTCAGTTCGGTTGTATCCTCTATGTCCGTGCAAGCGCGATTGAGGTGTATAGCCCCATAGAGTGTCTTAGAAAAAGTGTTCACAAAAATGTGATTGAGACCGTTAGACCCCCCTTAAGTTAGATGTGAGCCAAGTATAAGCTCAAATGACATTCAAATCCCCAGGATTTAACCCGAAAGAGTAAATTTGTTTAACATGAGTTAGAGTGGTGTGGCTCACACCTTGTTCTCATGTGGGTCATCCCGAGAGATTTTTTCCTCACCAGCAGGCCCAACTAAAGGATAAAGCAAGTAAAGAGGATTGGCATTGAAAAGAGGGCTAGATTTCTGATTTTCCCAAAGGGAAAAGAGCATACTATCCTACTCAATAACATTTTCTCCTATCAAGCACTTCAAACAAAGTTCATTTCCTCAAATCAAGAATTAATCTTCTATTTCACGTTTGATTTTTTGATTTTCCCAAAGGGAAAAGAGCATAATCCTCTAATGAAACCAAAAACTAACCCTAAATTTGATGTTAAGATGCCTAATTTAATTGATAAAACACATTTCATATGAAAGAAAATTGTTCATTTCCTCTAATTTTAGTACAAAGCATAATTTGGGGTTTGAGTTTCTTATTTTCCCAAAGGGAAAAGAGCATAATCCTCTATCCAAATTAGGAAATGCACAAAAATTGTTTTAAGTGTCAAAGTGTTTGAATTTTCACAATTTGGCCACCTAAAACAAACTTGTTAGTAGTTTCTCTTCTTGGAAATCTTTGGCAAACGTCCTGCAAAACATGTTAGGCTACTATAAAGATGATCAAAATCATGAAAACAACCAAGTTAGCATGTTAGAAATCCAATTTATCAATGAAACTATTATGTATGTCTTCTCTTTGGATTACATACGATAAAATAGTAACCGAAAATGATAAATCCCAGAAATGATAATTGTTATACACTGAATTTGCGCCTCTGATCTCAAGCTCTCTTGGTCTTGATAATCCAGTACAACAAGGGAATCATCTCCAGGTTGTCGGACCTATGCTAACTAAGATGAGACCTCCAGGTTCTAGGCTGGTTCCTCTTGGATAATCACCTTAATTTGCTTCTTAAACAGGAAAGTAAAACTTGAGGGGGAAAGGGATAGAAGGATTTCATGAAAGGGAAATGACTGAAAGAAAACTACCTACTAGGTGATGCACCGAAATTAGGGCTTGGATCTCAGTGTAGAGGAATGGAACTAATGGAAGAACCAGGTCAAATAAGTTACAACTCACTAGATAG
>MU218911.1:447418-474239 GCA_018584345.1 Thuja plicata | reverse complement strand
AAGTGAAGAAGAAGATCTAGATGAAATTGAAGCACTCATGGTGAGAAGAATGCTAAGAGGCAAAGGTAAATACAAAGGCAAGTTACCACTTGTATGTTTCAATTGTAAAGAGATTGGACACTTTACTGCAAGATGTCCTAACAAAAGAAAAGATGACATAAGTGATAATAGATCTTTTGAGAATAAATCTGACAGAGGTGATAACAAAGATTACAGAGCTTACCGACGACCAGAAAGAAGTGATACCTGAGATTACAAGGACAAAGGAAAGAAGGCTAGATATCTAGCTGCTTGCAAAGATGAAGATACTGACACCGAACCAGATGATGACATTGAGATAGTATTTGTAGTTGTGAAGGATGATTCAGATGAAGATGAAAGGTATGAAGAAACTGCACTCATATCTAAGATTAGTAAGAATGATATATGGATTATAGATAGTGGCTACACTCACCACATGACCGGTGACAAAGAAAAGTTTAATACTTTTGAATACTATAAAGGTGGTATAGTAAGAATGGGAAATGATTCACCTTGTCAAATTGAAGGTAAAGGAATAGTAATGTTGAATAACCTGATTAAATGTGAAAATGCTTATTGGGTAAAATGATTGAATTATAATCTGTTGAGTGTTTCTCAGCTGAATAATTTAGGTCATAGAGTAGCATTTGAGAACAAGAAGGCAAAGATCTTCAATGAATCAGGAAAACTGATTTGTACCAATGAACAGACCAAATGTAACTTATTCTATCTGAATGATACTAACCCCACTTGCTTGATGACTAGAAACAAAGACATATGGATGTGGCACAAAAGGTTGTGCCATGTGAATTTTGTCAACATGATGAAAATAAGCAGGAAAATATGTGTAAGAGGCTTACCGACGATGACAAAGCCAGACAACATCATGTGCAAGAGTTGTCTAAAAGGTAAAATGACAAAGTCTAGTTTCAAAAGTAAAACCCATACATCTGATGATATCCTAGAATTAGTCCATACTGATTTATGTGGACCTATGAGGATAAAGAGCTATTATGGAGATAGATATTTTATTCTCTTTGTTGATGATTACTCTAGAATGATGATAGTCATGTTTCTAAAATAAAAATGTAAAGCATTCAAGATGTTTAAATGGTACAAGGCTATGGTAGAAAATAGAGTGGTAAAGATCTAAAATGTTTAAGATTAGATAGAGGAGGAGAATTTATATCAGATGAATTCACTAATTTCTATAATGAGCATGGTATAAAAAGATAGGTTTCTACACCAAGAACACCATAGCAAAATGGGATTGCTACGAGAAGGAACAAATTAATAGTTGACTGTGTAAGAACACTGATGATAGAGAAGGACATGACCCGGATCTTCTGGAGATAAGTTGTTAGCACTGTTGTCTATACACTTAATAGAGTACAATTGAGAAAGGACTCAAAGAAGACTCCTTATGAGCTATGGTATGGTAAAATGCCCAATGTAAGTTACTTCAAAATATTTGGTAGTCAATGTTATGTCTTAAAAGATAATAGACATCGTAAGCTCGATGCCAACAGTGATGAAGGTATTTTTATGGGGTATTCTACCAAAAGCAAAGCTTTTAAATGTCTAATCAAGGATTCTAACAAAATAGTTGAAAGTGAAAATGTGAATATTGAAGAATTTGCAGAAAGGAATGAACTAGAAAGCACAAAAGAACTAGAAGACTACAACAAGTTTGTGTATTGTGAAGAACCCTTAACTCTACCCGAGCAACAATGCTTAAATCTAGAACAACAAAATGTTGCAATCGACGGTCAGAATGTATTACCAACGGTCAGGATAATGATCAAGATAATGTGCAAGGTAATGAAGATCAATTTTATATACAAAGAGTTGTACCTGTGCTTGCAAGATATGTAAGAAGGAACCATCTAGAGGACTAGATCATAGGAGATAAGAAAGATAGTACAAGAACAAGAAGTAAGTCCTTAAACTCAAATTGCTTAATTTGTGATTTTGAACCAAAATCTATCAATGCTGCACTAGATAATGAAGAATGGATAAGTGCTATGAATGATGAGATTGAACAGATTAAGAAGAACAAGACATGGTCACTTGTGCCAAGACCAGATGAAAATAATGTCATTGGTACAAAATGGATATTCAGGAACAAACTGAATGAAAATGGAGAAGTCACAAGGAACAAAACAAGATTAGTATGCAAGGGGTATGCACAAGAGGAAGGTATAGACTATGGAGAAACCTTTGCACCCGTTGGTAGGATAGAAGGAGTAAGAATGATACTTGCTTATGCTACATACAAAGGATTCAAAGTATATCAAATGGACATCAAGTCAGCATTCCTAAATGGAATACTTGAAGAAGAGGTATACATTGAGCAACTAGAAGGGTTTGTGGATCCAGACAAGAGGAACATGGTATGTAGACTTCACAAATCCTTGTATGGATTGAAACAAGCTCCCAGAGCCTGGCATGAATGGATTCATTCCTATCTAATAAGTATTGGACTCATAAGGACTAGTGAAAATAGTAATCTTTATTTAAAAGAAGACACTAATGCTAACACTTTGATTACTAAAATATTTGTTGATGACATCATATTTGGACGAAATCATATGCTATGCAAATCATTCACTGATGAAATGAGCAAAGAATTTGAGATGTCTATGTTTGGAGAGATCAAGTTCTTTCTTGGTCTACAGATTATTTAACAAAGTGAAGGTAATTTCATTACACAGTCCAAATACATCAAAGAAGTTCTAAAAATATTCAAGATGGAAGATTCCAAACCCATTGGAACACCGATGGATACTGGATGCAAATTAAAAAAGGAAGAAAATACAACAGAGGTAAATCAAACTCTATACAAATCAATGATAGGAAAACTCATTTATGTTGTACACACTAGACCAGATATTGCACATGCAGTAGGGATTGTTGCTAGATTTTCTGCTAATCCCAGGGAATCACATATAACTGCTGTGAAAAGAATTCTAAGATATCTGAAGAATACTGAGGAATTTGGCTTATGGTATAGAAGAGAAGGAAAATTTGAACTGAAAGTGTGTACCGATGCTAATTAGACTGGGAATCTTGATGACCGAAAGAGCACAAATGGAGGAGCATTCTTTATGGGTGATAGATTTGTCACATGGATTAGCAAGAAGCAAGGATGCATCTCTCAGTCTACTATAGAAGCAGAATATGTTGTTGCTGCTGCAAACTACTCAAATATTGCATGGATCAAACAATTGCTGGAAGGTATGCATATGAAGATCATAGAACCAGTAATTATCTACTGTGATAACACCAGTGCAATAAATATTTCCAAGAATCCTGTCATGCATGGAAAGACTAAACACATTGCCATCAAGTATCATTATTTAAGAGAACAAGTTCAAGAAAGAGAGGTCATACTTGAATATGTGCAATCAAAAGAACAATTGGCTAATATCTTCACCAAGCCACTGTCCAAGGATGCATTTGAGTACCTGAGAAAAAGACTAGGGGTCAAACCCATGTCTACTAGTCAGTAAAAGGACTAAAGGCTACATCAGCCATATATTATTAGAATATCATTCATGATTGATGCAAGCAGAAAATGAACTTCAAAGCTACATCTATATACATAAAGGTATATATCAGAATAAAGCTCCAGAACATATTGTTGTATTGATGATGGATAAGGGAAATTAAAGGAATATAGTATGGAGAGAAGAAATTATTTGACAGAATGTCAGATATTTGAAAAATATTTGTTTGGAAATGTTGTCAAAGGGAGAGAATGTGTCCATATTATCATCAGAAACTATTCATTAACAGATTACTCCAAATAGGGAGAGTATTTTTATAAAATTTGCAAATAAGAAATAGTGACATCAAGAAGCAGAAAAGTCAAAAGAGAGAAATTGACACAAACAGAGGTCACAACACATCAAAAGAAGAAACAAAGAAAGCTGCAAGAATAAAATCTAAGCTAACATAGCACTTACCAGCAGTCAGACATTTTTATTAGTTATCAAAACAAACTATTTGGTAATTTGATGAATCTCAACAATTATATTTCATATTGTATTAGAAATAGTATAGTGTGATAATATAGTGTGTTTCCATCAATGCCAAAGGGAGAGATTGATGACATGTAATTGATTGAATGTTTGATAATGTTAAGTTGAAGATGATGCAAAACATTAAATTAGTTAATGGTTTGTATTGTCATTGATTTCAACTTGATATCATCTGTGTGGTCATACACATAATGCCAAAGACTTCAGAGAATCAATGGAACAATGATTATGCTTTCAGCAATGCATAAACGTCATGTTTTCAGTAAGTGATAGACAACACAGACAGAGTACACACCACTGGTAAAGATAGAGATAAAGTCAAAGTGATGCCTGACAAGCAGAAGATAGTGTTGCCCGACGAAGTAGAATCACACAATACCCAATGAGTTGAAAGAAGAGTTTCCCGATGAGAAAGATCCAATGATGCCTGACGGACAGAGATTCTGAAGCTAATTGAAGTTACACCGATGGAACTGGCAGTTGTCACCGGTGACAAACTGTAGAATGGACTGACAGAACAGAGAGATCAGAAAATGACAAAATATCTAGCTAGCAGAGCTTAAAGATAGACTTAACTGGTTGTTTTATTTTTTTATTCAACTACAGTTAAGAATTGATTTATACAGTTGGCAAGAAGATAACTACAAGATAAATCAGAAGTTAAAGCCGTAAATCAAATTGGCTGGATTGTTTTTCACGCCAAGAATCAAGAATCAAGAATAAAAAATTAAGTAATATCATGTCTGTATAAGAGACAATCATAATTCATTTCTGCATGCACTCAGATACACGGGGGAGTGAATTGAAAGAAGATGATGAAGAGAAACTGGTGAAGGATAAACTTCACACAGTCCTGATCAATCAAGCTAAGGGAGAGATAAAGAATTCTGCAAACACTGACGAACAATGAAGCATAGCATAACAAAGAAGAAAGTGTGAAGTACAAAGGAGTTGAATTGATACATTGATCAGAGAGGTATTGTACATAAATAGATCTGAATATCTACAATTCAAAGTTGCATTAGAAATAGGTCATTATGTTTCAGTTTAACCATTGAAGCATTAAGTCTCTTAACAGAGTAGGACTTAACCATCTTATATGATTGAGGTATATCCTAATAGATTACCAAAAAGGTTGATTTATGATAGTAGCAGCGGTCTTACCTAAAGCCTATTGATAGTCTAAGAAGGAGGCTGATTCAAGGATGGTAGTAAGATTAGTATAAAGCCTATTTAGAGTCTAAAGACTAATTCAAGGATTGTAGCGTAGATGCCAGATACTAAGTGAAAAATTATGTATAAAAATCCTCTAACAAGTTTGCACTTAACAGTGTGTTTGTAACCTTTAACAGGGTTGGCTCCTAATAGGGCTCACTTTAGAAGAGTGAAAATTTGGGGTACTGGTCCCAGTTGTTTTTCCCTTAACATGGTTTCCACGTTAAAATCCATGTGTTATGTGTGTATGGTTTATTACTTTATTGTTTTACATTTCACATATGCATTTCTAGATTGATTGGTATACTCTGCATATTTACTAAGTATCGGTAAATAAGTTTTAGTGCTTATCGATAATCAAGGAGAATAAGGATAGACAAGGTAAACTGATAGACAATTAATTCTTCAAGTATTTCAAGGCATACATCTTGTAGGGACTTAATAATCTGAGGTGTATAAATTGGTGGATTAAAGTTTAAAGGATAAATTTTTGAGACCACTGATTCACCCCCCCTCTCAGTTATTACTAACATATAGAATAATTTTTTTTTTAAAAATGGCTTGTAGAAAAGAAACTAAATTCAATGTTCTACAAATTTTCTTCTTACACATTTTTAACTATAGTCATTTTGGATCACATCAAGTCTAAAAATCAGGGGTAATTTGGGAATAACAGTATGACACTTGTGCGAGATAGTAACGAGATTTAATGGAAAAGGCCAAAGTATAGATTTGAGGTGACGGGAAATCTTTACGAGAAATGAAAAGGACAATTAGAAATGACATTAGAACTTAATATACTTCCCCGCCCCCAACAAAACAAAGACAAGTGTCCACACTTGTCACACTTGACACGAAGTGTGAAACTGGCTTAATGTCACAATCATATATTTGTTGTAGTACTAGATATGATTATCTAAATCTATGTGCTAAAATTGGAAAGAATTTTGAAAATTTCATTTGATTATCGCACATGTACATAAAAGGTGGCAAGATTGGAACGATGTTGGCAGCTTCATGCGTCAGATGATGTGGCTCTTATTGAAAACATAGAACTAAAAATTGGTGATGATGTGGAGGATGGGTCGATGGAAGGTAAAGAAAAGAAATCTGGTTAAAAGAAGAATTTAGAAATTTAATGGAAAAATGGACTTCATTTTCACATGAAGTTTTTATTATGGGCATACTTGAAGGAATGCTATGTTGAAGCAGTAGGAAGAATGTTTGGACCCTCTGCTATAGGAAGTATAACATGTTTCTCATTTGAACTTGGATGTTTGGATTGCTGCAGGAAGTCTTTTTTTGTATGGGGCTGATGATACAGATGAAGTTGATTCCCATTCACTAATAACTTGAATTTTACTAGGTCAATAGTTGTAAACTGGACTACTCCACTAAGGAAGACATGGGTTATTTCATATGGGCCCAGCCATCTTGTCTGCAACTTGTGTGGTATCTCTTTGAATTTGGAATAATATAGTAACACCCAATCAGTGAATTGAAACTATTTTCTTTTAATATGGGTTTCATGCCACTTCTTCCTTTTTTTTTCTTACTATCTTAGTGCTCTCCAATGCATATTTTCACATTTCCTCTAAGGAATTGAGATGCAACAGTCATTCTTTCTATGTTGTAGGAAGGTTGATGTTTAACTCTAGCACAATGCATAATGTTTTGTGTGCGAATTCAATTGGTAACATTTCTTTCTTCCCATATAGTAATTCACATGGTGTGAATCCTATGGTTGTCTTCGATGTTGTTCTGTATGCCCAGACTACTTCTGAGAGTCTCCTGCTGCAATCTTCACGGTGTAGATGAACTATTTTTGTTAAAATGGATTCAATCTCTCTGTTTGTAACTTTTGTCTGACCATTGGCTTGAGGATAATAGGGACTAGAATTCTGATGTTAGATATTGTATTCCTTCATGAGTTCTATTATCAGATTGGATGTGAATTATGCTCCCTGATTAGTTACAAGCTCTCTTGGCACACCATAACAGGTGAATATTTCCTCATACAAAAACTATGCTACCATATGATCTCATGCATGCTTCATATATTTTACTTCCACACATTTGGTTAGAAAATTGATGCATACCAGGATGTAGGATTTCCCATTAGATTGAGGGTCAATTGGACCAATTAAATCCATGCCCCATTTATTAAATTGTGCTACCACCACTTGTGGATTTAAGGGATTTTATTCTCATTTTTTTGGGTGACCCATCCTCTAACATTTATCATATTTTCTTGCATAATTGACTGCATCCTTGTGAAGTGTGAGCCACTAGTTACCTATTGTTAAGATTTTCAGGGTTGTCCTCTTAGCTGCAAAGTGTCCTCCACATGCCTCATCATGACAAGCATGGAGGATATCATATGTCTCATCTTCCCACACACACCTCCTCATGACTTGGTCTGGACTAGTATAAAATAGCGTGTTGTCAATCCAAGAGAATCGGAAGATTTTCTCTACAAGAATTCTTCTATCCTTTAGAGATAAATGTGTGGTAATTTTGCCACATACAAGATAATTAGCTATATCAACATACCAGGGACTCTTGATAACAATATGAAACAAATTCTCATCAGGGAATGTGTCATCTATCACAATAGTATCATTGGAAGCATTTTGCATAAATAATATGTTACCACATTTTCTTTCCCTAGCTTGTCAATGACTGTTATATCAAATTCCTACAAAAGAAGAAGCCATCTTTCTAACCTTCCTAAGATAATAGGTTTGTTCAAAAGATACTTGATTTTTGCATGGTTAGTATGAACAAAGATAAGATAGTGTGTTACATAATGGTGGAATTTATTCAAATCATAAACTACTGCCAGTAATTCCTTTTCAGTCACTATGTAATTTAACTCTCATCCATGTAAGCTTTTTGTGATATAGTAAATTGCATTTTCAATGTTCCTAGAATTTTTTCCTAAGACAACACCTATTGCATAGTCAAAAGCATATGTATGTTTGTGGAATAGTAAAGACTAATAAGGCCCACTAAGTATGGGTGCAGTTGTCAGAAGTGACCTGAGTTACAGGAATGATTCATCACAATCTTTTGTCCATGAAAAATTGACCTCTTTTGTAAGCAATGTGTATAGAGGACTAGCTATTTGACTAAATTTTTGAATGAAACACCTATAATATCCAGCATGTCCTAGGAAGGATCTAACATCTTTTTTCTTAGTAGGTGTGTGTGAATGAAAAACACCTTCATGAGATTAGTTTATTTAGCTACAATTTTATGGAAAAATATAAACAATTTAAGATAAAGATCTGTAATTAAATCAATAATCATCTCATGGTTCTCTAACTAGTATGCTAGTAAAGCTCTCAGCCTTAATCTCTATTAGTGACAATCCTAGAATGATAAATTGATAACACAATATACCTAAAGCTAACTCAATTCTCTCAAATGATGATAATGTTGGATCCAAATGCAATCAAAATGATCTCCATAATGCTAATATGCTATGATAATCTCTCAATTATGCTCAATTTTTCTAGTAAAATGGCTATAGGTTTGATGCTTTGTATTCAAATTTCTAGGATATCATTATTCTTTAAAATGGCTTCTATTTATAGAAAATTCCCAAGTGTAGGGGATAGAGTTACTTGATCATGATTAATCCTTGGCTGAGTGAAAGACAATTTAAATGATTGTCTCAAAGGTTGGGACAAAGAGAGAAATTTGAGTGATTGAGATTCAAAGTTAAAAATGAGTGATTGAGATTCAAATTTAGGAGTGATCCATGTGCTTTGTGTTTTCAATTCCCATTGGTTTCTCAATTTCATGTTGAAAGATATTAGGATTATTTAATTGAATCAATTAATTATATTAGCCTTGTAGGGATGAATAGGTTCAATTTGATTAAAACTATACAATTAATTGATTAAAACTATACATACTTTTGATTGACCCTTTTAGGCTTATATTTGATTATTTGATGTCATGGTTAAGTAATCCTTTGATTTAGCTTGATTTTGTCCCATTTGATTAAATATATGTCCATTTGGAATTTATTTGATCCATTTTGTTGAAAATTAGAGCATTTAGCTGAGATTTGCAGATTTGGATGATTCTAGGATACCTGCCAAGTTTTAGGTGTCTACAAATGCCCCTCTTTGAATTGATGAGTGAAGTGCATTGATTTAAATAAAATTGCATTTCTTGATCACTTATTCAATACTTGATTGATTGATTAAAAACTTGATGAGAAACTGATGCAAAATCCCTGATTTGATAGATGCAGAATTTGATGTGAAACTAATGCAGAATGCCCCACTAAAAAAGTTTGAATTTTCAATGCCCCAGAATTGATATTTGATATGATGCAGAACCCTGATTTGATATGCTGATGATGCCCCCTTAGAAATGAAATAGATTGATCTCTAGATATAAAAGATGATGAAATTAATAAAAAATAGATCCAATATGTTTTCATTTCTAAAAACAATAATGATGGTTCTAGTCCCAACAACTACCCTAGGGTGTAGAAATGCAGATTAGGTCTAAAGGGTCAAAATCTCTTCAAAATTTAGGTCAAATAGCTTAAATAGGTTGAAAACCCCAAATTTACTATTCATGTTCACTTTTTACTATAGAGATTTGGCTATGATCCTATTGAGATTGACAATAATGGCAGCCCCTATTTGAGAGCATCAGTTCAAGAGAGGTCGTCGGTATCAGAGACCCTTATATTATGGACCTTTGATGAGTGGTTTTGACCCTCATAGTGCATTTATTGAATGTTTTTAATTACATTTATGACAATTTTTTATGCTTTTTAGATTGATTTCTACAAAATGCCACCTAGGAATTTTTAAATGACACCTAGGGTAACAAAACACCACCTCCCCACTATGAAATAGCATGTAGAAGTAGTTAAACCATGCCTATTAGCTAGGTCAAAATTGTCAAACAATATTTGAAATGCCGCTTAAAAAAACCCTAAAGATTTAAATGTCACCTAGGAAATCTTAAGTGACACCTAGGTTGATGAAATGCCATGTAGATCATGAAGTCACGGATCCGATAGATGAAATAATGTGTATGATGTTTGAAATAACGCATAGGTTAAAATGCCCCGCACACTTAGCAAAGTGACGCCTATAGTAAAAAGTGATGAAAACTTGATTTGAAACACTCAAACTGATCACTAATTGAATATTTAGATTAACAAATTGATTTCAAAGATAGATAGATCAGTTGGAGTAATGCGAACAAGTGATTAGGATATGAGGATAATTGTAACAATGAATGTTTGATTTTTCAATCTGATAGGATAGATAACTGATCATATTGGTCCCACCTTAAGATCTAGAGTTAGCAACAATAAGTTGTTTGCACTCAAAAAGAGAAAAGATTCATTGAATTAGATTGATTGACATGGGATGATCCACTAAAAGAAAAATACTAATATAATTCCCTTGATTTTCAAAAGATGCACATTTTCATAAATTGTATGTATGCAATCTAGCTTCATGGATTCTAGATTTATCCCAAGAGCTGACTGATCCAAAGTTTTATGTTATTGATATTTGCGGTCTGAGTTTTCTTTTAGACATCCCTCGGTTTTAGCTGAACTAGGGTCTATTGATAGTTGTGGAGAGCGATGGCACTTTGACCACAACACTTTCCACCTTCCACTTGGTGAGATGACCATCAATCCCAAGGATGTATACAGACTATTCTGCATCCTGACTCATGGAGAATGAGTATATTATGATTTATTTTATGATGGGAGTGTTTGCAGACGCATCTTTGATGATGATACGATCAAAGATGATACTATTACATGGGCGCAATTTTCTTCTTTTCCAACATTACCATCAGTTTTAGGTGCTCTTATAGGAGGTTTACTACTTCCTGATCGACGAGGTTGAGGATTCTTCATTGGATGGAGCCGCATACTCAAGGATTTGATTGCACATCCTCTACATTTTGATTAGGGATCTTGTGTTTTGGAATAACTATACCTTGATCTACATGAGATTGTATACAGGGCTAGTGCATCAATATTTGTAGTAGTTTTTATATAGTTATGGATATGGGAGAATATACCCATTACAAGACCAATAGAAGCACGTGTTCAAGGCCATGGGTGTCCATATGCATTCTTGTATGGTGGGATGCTTGTCCAGCATCATCTGGGCAAACTAGAGTATTGGCACCAGATGATTGGTGATATGGATTAGGTCATATAGAGACCATATCTGGGATGCGAGGGTTGGTGGGAGGATGATGATGAGCTCCCCTATATGTTTTCACTAGGGTGGATGATTGGTCAATCACCACTTATGATTGATAGATTTTGTTTCAGACGAGTTTCCAGACAGTATGGCCAAGTTTAGGACATGACCCAAGGTATGGCCTTATATGCACAAGTATAAGAAAATCGGTCAATGTGGGGTGCACAAATTGATTACTATTATGCCTATTATGAGATCGGCAGATTGATATTTATCAAATGGGATATGTTGGATCACCTTGAAAATGCAAGGATGTCCATGGAGTATAGAGAGTGGTTCTCTTGGTATAGATTTATGAGATTTACTGATCTGGCAGAGCCTATCCTAGACATGGATGAGAATTTGAATGATGAGGGCAGGGATGGAGGTGACGGTAGTGGTAATAGTAAGCTGAGACGGTGAGCTCCTAGAGTACACAGAGCTCCTAGGGTGATTAGTAGAGGATGGGTTGGACCTCAGACATGGGGTGGACATATCAGAGTGAGGGGTAGGGGATTCAGATAGGATTGATAGGGATAGGGACCTTATTTGGTACAGCCAAGACCAGTAGTAGTATGGGGGCAACAGAGAGAGTTGGGTGACAGGCTCATATAGAAGCTATGAGATAGGTTCCAGGAGTACAAGCTTGTCCACAAGTATAGACACAGTAGGTTCCTCTATTATAGGGATATATTCTGGCACAATAGGTGCCTCCTCAGATATCAGTTACACCATAGGTTGGATTATAGACTCCTTAGGTTACTCAGGCACCATAGGTACCACAGGCTCCACGGGTGATAGATGCCCTGACTCAGGACATGTGGATCTTACAGAGGTATGATAGGATTTTCTAGTCGACTAGATCAAGTGGTCACTATGATGCAACAATTTATGACTATGATGGCACAGATGCCTATTGTTGCGAGCACGAGCTAGGTACCACACACTACATAGGAAAAATTAGGTGATAGAGGGCTTGATGGGACAGATGATGGATCAAGTACAGGTGATGGATCATTTGTCACTGCTGGATCTTGAGATATATGGATATTGATCCACAATTTTTATGTTGTATCATGTTATTGACTTGACCATGACTTTGTTGATGTATCATTTTGTTGATGATATTGTATCTTGATATATAGATTTGATGGATCATGATTTGATGGACATTTATAAGATGACTTTCCTTGATTCTCTTTGATGTGTTGATTTTGTGGTGTGAGATACCTTTATATACGTATTTATATGATGTTTTATGGATGAATTTACTCTTTTTATGCTATGGATGTAGTTTATCTTACATATGATATCTATTAGATAAATGCAAATGATTTATGCAATTATGTCAATATGCTTTTCTGATTTCATGTATGGATGCAATGCAATGATTGAATGTATAGATATAGATAGATGTAAATGAGACGATATAATGAATGCAACTATGTTTTTTTTTTTAATTTGATGTATGCAACTTTTATATGAAATGCACTTCTTAACTAAATTTATGCAAATGATTAATGATTAATGATTCTTGTCTTTCTTTTTTTGATATGAAGATAATGATTAATGCTATGAATGAATGAATGCAAAAGATAATCTCACACCCTTGATTTGAACAAAGGATAATTTAAAATTTAATCCCCCTAGAATTTTATATGAATCAAGATATGAGTAATTAACCCCTCTTCACTTGGAAAAATATTTGAAACAATGGAATTAATCTATCATGAAAATGCAATGCAATGCAACTAATTGTCACCAACTTTTTGTGAAAGAACTGCAAAAGAGATATAATTTCTTCATTGAGCATTATGGGACCAGAAAGCAAGTACAACCATCACTGACCACATCATGATGATATAAATACCTCTTTTTATCACATTTGGTTACCTTTGGGAAACTATTACAAACCTCACTAGTTGAATAACCAACCATGGGAGTATCAATACCGGTTTCTATGGATTCAATGTTGCAAGTGGATTTTAGTATTAAGATATGGAAGATTTAAATAGCCAAGGTATCCTTTTGCATAAACAAACAAAGGTTAACCCTCCTTCCTATATGAATGTCCTCGATAGTTCTTTGATGACCATGTCATTAGACAAATTCACACAAGTTGGTGGATCTCCCTCAAAACAGTCACACAAAAGTCAAGAAAAACATCATGTCTCCATCATCACCAATCTAGTCGAAACATCATTGATTAGCTAAAAATAACATGACTTGAAAAGGTCAATGAAAATCATAAAAAAATTCAAGTGTTTTGCAATGTATCAAGATTTTGAATAAGAATTCCAAACATTTTGATCTATTAGGGTATTATCGATTTTTAATCCTGATAAAATAAGTCAATGAAGTTCAACGATCAAGTTATGCGATCATTGTTTAGGTTGAACAATGATATCCATCAAAGGTTCCAACATATCTCTTTGCTAAAGTTCTAAAAATCTGCGCTGGTATGTGACAAAAAGTAGCATTTATTAAATCTTCTTGGTATCAAAACCAATGCATTTGCCCCCAAGTGAAAAATGTGATCGTGTGTCAAACTTAGGGCAATATGAAACCTAGTATGTGATAATGCAGCTGAAAGGTTTTATTCTGACTATGCACAAATGATGAATGGAATGAGGATATGTAAAAATGAGATGGAAAAAAGTCAACATGTACAAATGCAACTAGGAAAGACCTAAGGGAATAAAAAGTGCCTATTTCCAGGTTTTCACCTTTTGGGTTTATTATTATTTTTTTGCTTTTTACCTTATTTTTTGCTACCAAGGTGCCTATTGCTAGGTTTTCACCAAGGCACTTTTCTCTTTTTCAAAATTTTCAATTATTATTATTATTGTTTTTTTTATCATTAAGATGCTTATTTTCTAGGTTTTCACCAAGATAACATTTTTCTTGGATTTTGAAATGTTTTTACTTTCTTCATGCTCAATTTTCTCCTTCTTTTGATATTCTACTTTTCCATTGTTTTTAGTTTTTTCTTTTTATCTTTCTGATTGTTTTTTAATCTTTTCCCTTTTTTTTTGGATTTTGACTTTTTCTCATGTACAAAGAAGATGCTAACTCATCTGATACACTCATATGATACTCTTTTGTCTGATTATCCTTCATCTGATTAGGTATGAAACCTCTTTAAATGGATGTTATGAATGGGCTCTTGCAACTCATCACCTTTAGAATCAACTAATTTATAGGTTCCCATTCCAAAAGAAGAAATGATTACAAAAGGTCTAAGCTAATTTTCTTCCCATTTTCCTTTATTTTCTCTATCAGCCTGATTTTTAGGGTTTTCTCTTAGCACTAAGTCTCTCACTTGAAAGGTTCTCGGTTTGATGTGCTTGTTGTAGTTTCTTGAAATTTTGTTTTGATATACCTTCAAATGATCATATTCTTGTGTTTTATGTTCCTCTAACAATTCCAATTGTTGGAGTAGGGAAACCCTATAATCCTCATCCATGACTAACCCTTGTAATGAAACTCTTAATGATGAAATCTTAACTTCTAAGGGTAAAATAGTTTTGGCCCCATAAACTAAGGAGAATGGTGTAGCTCCTGTTGGTGTTCAGGTGCTAGTTTTGTAGGCCCATAATGTTGGGTTTATCTGAATATGTCAATCTCTTCCTGACTTATCAACCCATCTTTTCAATATTTTGAGGATGTTCTTGTTCGTAGTCTTAGCTTGTCCATTACCTTGAGGATAGTAAATGGAGGAGGAATGGTGAATAATATGAAATGTCTCACAAAGTTCATCCACATCTTTATTCTTGAATTTTTTCCATTGTCTGTGATGATGGAATGAGGAATACCATATCTACAAATGATGTAATTAAGGATAATACTTGAAATCTATTTTTTCATTTTTGTTGTCAAAGGAACGACCTCTACCCATTTAGTGAAATATTTTGTTGCTGTGAGGATGTATTTATGTCCATCAGAAGATGGTGGGTAAATCATGCCAATAAGATTGAAACCACATTGATAAAAAAAAACCATGGTGTAATAAATGGATGCAATTCTTGTGTAGGTGCATGGATCATGTCTTCATGATATTGGCATTTAGCACAAACTTTCACAATTTGACAAGCATATTTTTCTAAGGTTTTCCAAAAATACCACATGCAAAGGATTTTCTTAGCTAAATTTAATCCACTCAAATGTAGCCCAAAAATCTTCTCATGGAAATCTCTTAAAGCTAATATTGATTCCTCTTCCTCTAGACACCTAAGGAGTGTCCCATCAAGACCTTTGTGATACAATCTGTCTGATAAGATGGTATAACGAGCCGATTATCTTATGAAATGTCATTTTTGATCTCAAGTTTGGTCCAAAGGTAGGATTTGGTCTTTAAGATAAGTATAAATTAGTCCATACCAAGGTGAGTCATGTATGTTAAGAAGGGAAATTATTTGGGTATCAGGTAAGTCAAATGCCGGTTTTTCCCAACTCTTCTACTAAGAATTTGTACCTCACATTCTGATCAAGAATTTGGAGTAAGCCAATCTAGCCATTGCATCAACTACTCTATTCTTATCTCAGGGAATTTTCTCAAAAGTTATCAATGCCAAATAATTTTTCCAATCATCCACCATCCTTTTATATGGCATCAATTTTTCATCTTTGGTATTGTACTCATCATTGATTTGGTTGATGAATAATTGATAATTTCCATAAACTTGTAATTCTATGACATTCTATTCTAAGGCCATTTTGAGACCTATGACCAAAGCTTCATATTCAAAAATATTATGTGTACAAGGAAACAATAGTTTGTAATATTGGAGAATTGTGTATCCTTGAGTTCTTATCAAAAGAAAGCCTGCCCATAAACCAATTTGAGTATAGGTTCCATCAAAATATAAGGTCCATGTCTTTGCTTCCACATTAAAAATCTCTGAATCAAGAAACTCTACTTGAATTGTATGTGTAGACTCTAAAGGATGCTCGGCCAACTGATTAGAAATCACTTGTCCCTTTTTTCCTTTCCTATCCATGTACTCAATGTCAAATTCACTAAGCACCATTACCCATTTTGCAATCCTTCCCATTAGAGCTATTTTACTAAGTAGATATGTCAATGGATCAATTTTGGCAATTAACTTCACTTTATGCATCAACATGTAATGTCTAAGCTTTTGAGAGGAAAATACCATTGCTAGGAAATCCCTTTCCATGAAGATATAGTTCAATTCATATCTTATCAATGTTCTACTCTAGTATTAAATGGATCTTTCTTTTCCTTCATTATATTCTTGTGCCAATAGAACCACTAAAGATTTCTCTATTGCTGATATGTAAAGTAATAAGGGTTTTCCTTTGATAGGTTGCATCAAGATGGGTGGTTTCACCAAATATTTTTTCAAAAATGTGAAATCTTTGTCACACTCCTCATCCCATGTAAAAATGGTGTCTTTATGTAGAAACCTTGTGAATGAATGACATTTTTCTGCCAATAGGGAAATGATTCTCCTTATAGATTGAAGTCTTCCTTGAAGAGACTTCATTTAACTAATATTCTTAGGAATTTTCATGTCCATAATTTCTTGTACTTTCTCAGGATCTAATTCAATTTGTTTTGCATAAACAATGTAACCTAAGAGTTTGTCAGATTGCACCCCAAAAGCACATTTATTTGGATTGATTCTCGCTTTGAATTTCTCTAACCTTTTGAAGATATTTTATATATTGGTAAGTGATCCTTTCTTTCATGTTATTTTTCTAGAATATCATCCACATAGTCTTCTAAAAAGGTATGCATCATATCGTGGAAGATAGTGGTCATTGATCTTTGTTAAGTTGGTCTGACATTTTTGAGACTCAAGGGCATCACATTCCAACAAAAGGTTCCCCAAGGGCATGTAAAAGCTATATTTTCTTGGTCTTTAGGTGTAATTCAATTTTTATTGCATCCACTAAATCCATCCATTAAGGAAAACATAGAATGACCCGTTGTTAAGTCCATTATAGCATCAATGCTAGGTAGTGGAAAATCATCTTTTGGGCAAGCAAGATTAAGGTCTATAAAATAAATGCAAACTCTAATGGATTTGTCACATTTTGTGACCATTAAAATGTTTGATATCCATTTTTCATATGCAATTACTCTTATGAATCCAACCTTGAGTATCTTTTCAAATTCTACTTTTACTAAAAGTGCCACATGAGGGTGCATTTTTCTCATTTTTTTCTTTACAGGTTTCACAATGGGTCTCACATTTAAATGATGCATTATAAAGATTGGATCTAATCCTATCATGTCGACAAAATATAAAGCAAATTTAATTTTCTTTTCTTGAAATAATTCGATGAACTCCTTCTTTTCTGATGGACTCAAAGATGCTGCTAAATGAATGAATTTGGGATCCACTTCGGTGCCAATGTTAACTTTCACCATTGGTTTAATAAGGATGGGTGAGCTTTCATCTTCATGTTCTAGTAGGGTATCCAACCTCTCTTCCTTAGGTACCACAATTGGGTTTTCACCTTTGGAAACATCCGATATTTTTGATTTTGAAGGTTATAGTACTGCCACATGGTGGTTTTCACCACTAGAACTTTTCATTTTTTGTATTTTTTCCTTTTATTTTCTAGATTGAGATGTTCGACCCTTGCCTCTATCATTATGTCTAGATTGTATTTGTTGATGGAAGAAGATGGCTCAACCACATTTAGGTATTGAGCCATTGCAAGGCCATTGGGAAATTATAATAAGTCATTTGGTTCGAATAAATCCCAATCAATGAGTTCAGGGTGCATTAGGGCTAAAACTTCATTTAGAAAATTTTCATTCAGAGGGTTTAGAGACATGATCTCATTTGAAGGTTCGTACATTGTATCACTTAGGTCTATGGCATGGGCTTCCTCAAGATGTTCCATGGAAGTAGGATCAAAATCTCCTTCACTAGAGTCCTCATTGATTTCCATGGGAAAGAATGTGTGTGGAATAAATACAATGTTTGAATCACCCCCCCACAAAGGTACCTAAGGTTCACCTATCCATTGATTATTCCTAGATGCTTGACCTATTTTGGATTATTGAGGTTCACTTGACACTTGTGTAGAATTCAAACCTTGATGCTCATTGTCTTGACTTGTGACATTGGGAATAGTTGCATATCTGTGATTAAAATCAACCTCTTTATCATGAAAAGACTCTTTGGAAAGGGAATCCCACTCATAATCCCCAAAATAATCTTCACTCTCTGATCCTACCATGTGTACATGTTCATGAAAATCATGCATTGGGCTTGAACTTTCTCCTTTGTTTTGATATCCAATTCTGGATTTCTCTTCTTTTGATTTCCAAGCCATTTCAATGGGTTCTAGCAATCCTCTATTCCTGAATTATAAGGGTCCTCTTCTATTATACCCAATTTTTTGCATAATTTGATTCCCTTTTCCATATTGATCAGTTTGAATGTTGATTTGGTGTACTCTTTCCATGGGATTATTTGAAGTGTCTTCCTCTTTGTAGAGCCATTGTAGTACTTCATTGTCCTCCTTTTCAAGGGCATATTTTTCACTCTCTCTTACAAAATGAGAGTTATATTTATGAGGTGGATGAGTACTTGATGGTTTTCCATGTGTCCTAGGAGAGGTTGGTAAATAAAATAGGGAAATGGAATATTCCCCCACTCCTTTGGAGTTGATTCTACATTGTTTTTCAAAGTTATGCATCATTTCATTCATCTTTTGATATTGATCCTTCTTGGCTTGTTCTCTCTCCTCCTTCGAAGGTTTCAAAATTCCCATCTTCAATGTAGAAGTCTTAACTGAATTATCATGTGAATTTTTACCCTCATAACTCATCTTTTCCCTTCCCTTAGTTTATATAGTTGAGTTTGTTTGATTAGAGTTTGAGGTGGATGTGGCATTTGATGTCAACTTCAAACTTTCCTCTTTATGCTCTTCATTAGTGACATTACGGATGACTCCTTCCCTATTGTGAGGAATAAATAATTCATGACTTGGCTTCAATGTGTTGCAATATTGAAAGGGATTAGAATATCCTTGAATTTTTATCTCTTCATCCATGTGTGGGAACTTTGTGCATTGATGATAGGTGGAAGGTACCACTTGCATATCATGAATCCAAGGTCTTCCCACTAGGATATTACAAGTTAGTTTCATGTCAATGAATTGACATACGGTGTCTTTTTTGATAGATCCCACTTGAATAGGTAAAACAATCATTCCTTTTGAAGACCTTTCTTCCTCATCATAAGCCTTAATGGTAATTTTCTTTTTGGGATCAATGGATAATTGGCAATTCCTAAAGACTTGTCAAGGTTCAATGTGCAAATTTTAAGACCGGCTCCCCCATCAATGAGAACACTCTTACCCCTATGCCTTTGGATTAAAAATTCTATATGCAAGGGAAAATTTTGAGGGTGGGTAATAGACATATCATCTTGTTTAGATAATGAAAGAGAATGAGGATCTATGAGATGTCCTACCATATTTTAAAACTTATCTTCCTCCAAAGTTATAGGAACATTAGTCTCCACTAGAGATTTTTCCAAGAGCTCTTTTTTATTAGGAGATAGTTTCAACAACTCCAAGATAGAGATTTTTTCTGGAGTTTTGTGTAGTTGATCTACCAAACTATAAGGCTTTTTTGAAGAAAATGTTGGTTTAGCCAAAGTAGTTGTTGGAGTAAGACCAAAATTGTTAAGGGCACTTCATTGTAGGGTAACTCTTTCTACTTTACCCCTAGTTACAAAATTATAGGTCTCTTGGTTAGGTTTTTCTTTGATTACCACAATATTGATAGTACTATCATGTTCGAATAGGGCATTAATAGTATTATCATAGCTATGGGAAAAGTTTACATTGTTGTTGCCTCTCAAATTGTTTCCATTGTTCCCTCCATTGTGAGCATTGTAAGATTCACCCTTTTCATGTTTTTAGAAAGGAGTTTTAAATTTCATGTGTTCTTCATTATTTTGAGGTCCTTCTACCTTAATCACACCATTTTCAATTAGATCTTGCACTACGTTTCTCAAAGACATGTAATAATTTTTTTTATGTCCTCAATTCCTATGGTATTCACAATGACTAGACTCACTCCACCATGTAGGATTTATTTGTGGTTCATATGGTTGAGCCTTACAAAGTTGATAATCTTATTAGGAATGAGGGTTCTCAGTGCCTTCTCAAGTTGCTCACCCAAAGGTGTGAACTTCCTTTTAGGAGTTGGTGTAAAGAATGCCTTAGGCTTGTTAGCCCCTTGGTTGTTCCCAAAGTTATTATTGTTGGTATTGCTGTTGAAAGGTACTTTGGGTTCTTGAATCACATTGTTATCTTGAGAGGATCCTCTTGTAAGATTAAAAGGGGTGGCCTTAAAATTATTTTCCTCTAAAACTCCATCATTAACCACTCCTTTGTTGTTATTTCTCATCCAAAACCAGTTATTCTTAGGAGGATTTCTAAATTGATTTTTATTGGAGGTATTGTTGTTGTTGTTTTTATAAAGCTTAATTTCTCCACTTTTAACCAATACCTCTTCCATGGTTACCCCATTCTCAATTAGGTCTTGTACATACCTAGTAAATTGCAACCTTAATCGGTAGTTCATCTCATTATTAAAGCTATTAATAAATATGTCCATCTTCTCTTTTTAAGGTACACTTCGAGGGTATCTAGAAAATATCGCTCTCCATCATTTCAAGATAAGCAGGAATCCTTCTCCCTCTTGTTTCTTGGTAGTACATAAATTTGTCATCATAACCTCATGTTTTATATAGTAGGAATAATGAGTCATGAACTTGGAGGCTAATTCTTCAAAAGTTTGGATGCCGGAGGGTAACTTGGAAAACCACTCCATTACCATGCCTCCTAAACTCATAGGAAACTACCTCATTAAATATGTTGTATCATGCATAAACTCGAGGCTTAATGCACAAAATTACCTCAAATGATCTTGGGGATTGGATTCTCCTTAATGCTTGTCATATTTAGGAAAAACAACATTATTTTGGAATGATACCATATTTAAGGTTTTATCGAATGGAAAAGGACACAAAGCTTCGATGGAAAAGGGTTTAGCATCCCTGCTTTGTTTCATTGTGTTCAAATGCATTTGGAATAATTTAAATTGTTTATTCATGACATCAATAGGATTTTCTTTGGCTTCCTTTTGTTTATATTTATTGACATCATAATCATGAGGGAGTTTGAGACCCGCTTGTGCTAGGTCTAAAAACTAATTTTCCCTATCTCTATCCAACACTTTCTCCATGAGTCTCATGAAGAATGGGCTTTGCATGGCTTTTTTAACCTTATCAATAGTTGATTCTTCATCATTAGGGTCAACATTGCCCCCATTTTTGTTGTTATTATTTAACCCTTGGTTGTTAGGGTTCATTCCTCCTTCGTTATTGTTATTGTTTAACCCTTTAGTTATTAGGGTCAATTCCTCCCCCATTGTTGTTATTGTTATCAACTAGACCACCTCCATTGTTATTGATATCCTTATTAGCATGGTTGATTTTATTGGGGTCCATGTTTCCAAATAGGAAAGACATAGTTGGTTCCTATTCTCTTATAGGGTCTTTCGTTGGTCTTGAAGAAGTGAACGTGTCACTTAGAAAAGGAAGCTCCTACCTTAGATATGAACCGTCTGATTGTAGGGTGTTTTTAATATAGTGAGATCAAGTAAAAGATGACATGGACATGAATTACATTAAAAATGTTGTCTTTCCCACTTACATTGATCAATCCCTTATTATTTTTTTGCACTATGTCCAAAACTAGGGATTCTAACCAGTTTGAACTTATGAACAACTGGAAAACCCAAAAGGGTACTCAAGAATGAAATCCAATTTTCTTCAAACGCTTGTGAAATATCTATTGTTTGTCCCTCTTTTTTTTTGGGCGTCACTTGCATGTGTGTAGGCATGACTTAACTGTTAATAGGTGTCGACTAGAATTTATGTAGGTGACACTTTGGAGTTGAGTAGGCAGCTTTTGCCTGTTGATAGACATTATTTAAATTTTCTAGGCATCACTTTTAAGTGACTTACATGGTATTTAATTTTTGCTAGGCATCGTTTAAAATGTCACAGGTGTGACTTTTCCATTTGTAGGCGTCATTTAGTTATTCACAGGTGGCACTTTGTAGATCTAGATTGTTTGTCTTAGAATTTTTTAATTTTAAAAATTTTTAAAGGCTTGATCATATCTGCAACACACGCGTCAATTTTTCATCATGTCCCTAAAACAACACTAAATGTGTATGTTCTCGGTCATTTTAACAAGTATAACACAAGAATATCTTCCATGCAATCTACCTAAAGTCAGATTTGTCTTTTAATACTTTGGCTCTAAAAGGTAGGCTTGCTAGTTATTTGGGATTTACTGATCACCTCCGTTATAAACTATGCCAAGTTGTTTTACCCCCTTACAGGCTTCCTACACACAAAAGTGTGATTTTTCTCAATCCCAAAGGACTAATCGAGGAAGTGAAGAAACTTGCACACAATTTAGTCACCTTCCCATTAAGAAATAATGCATATATTTATAGTGGGTCAGATAGTATCATGGATTAAGCTATTGTCTCCCACTTTGGGTCATTCCCTCTAACCGTCCTCATAAGCAAATTCTTAGGAGGTAGGCCCTCTAAAGCTCTATTTTAAATAGCATATATAGGAAAGAAATAAATCAAACTTAGTTCAACAAGTTTGGGAATTTTATTCACTTAAAATTTGAAGAGCATATCCCTATTGTTTTCCCTTATTCCAAACACTTCAAACACTCAGTTCTTTTTCAACCTCATAAAAAAGAGGTTCTTAGAATTGAAATGTGTGGTTAATTTCCTACCTTTCTTTCTACTACCTCAAATGCAACATGTTTGGCTTTTTGATCAACTTGCAAGAAGTTGAGAGCATATGCCTAATGCTTTGTTCAAGATGGACAATAACAAGGTTTTCCCTCTTTAGACTAGTTTAAATGAAATGCGACAAGTTAAGCGAAAACAAGCTTGATAAGAAAAATACCTCTTTCGAAGCTAATAATGGCTAGGCACCTTTTTTAGGTTTTTGTGCTTGTTTTTCTTACACACCTAGTGGCAATAGTTCCCACTCTGGACCCACCAACAAGTTAGTCAACACAAAAGAATAAAGTGGAGAAAAACTTGCAAAGCGAAAATGTGAATAAGTTTTTTGATAAAATTTGCAAAAAATCAACTTTTAAGAACTTAAAGCATCAAATCAATTGAGAATGGGAAATTTCTTCTTGTATACACTACTAAATTTTATACATAATTCTCATACAAGTCTTCTTCTAACTCTAAAATTTCCAAGATATTAGCACTATGCAAATCTTTAGCATATTTTTTAAAGGCTCTTACCTCTTTTATGTCCCTTGTAGCCCTAAGTTCTAGCTTCTGCACTTTCAGATGCTTGTTTATCTATAGAAAAAATACAAATAGAGAGTTAGAAAACTATATTTAATTATTAATCAATAAAAAAACACAAAAAGAAGTAGGTGGCACTTAAAAGTTAGTAGGCGTCATTTAACTGTTTCTAAGCTTTGTTTAAAATAGGATAGGTGTCACTTTCAAGTGACTTAAGTGTTATTTAAATGCTGCTAGGCATGAAAATTTAAAAATTGGTGTTACAAAGAATGTAAATTGTGCAAAATAAAAGATAATAAGTGTCAAAGAACAATTTGTAGGTGGCTTTTCCCGAGTCAAAGGCAATGCTTTACGCTCACAGGTGTGATAATTTATTTCACAGGCGGTAGAAGATTGAAGAAAAAATTAGAAGGAATTGAGCAGGCGTGATTTATCTTCTGTTAGGCATCATTGAATACTTCATAGGCGTCATTTCTCCTATAATCTAGAAAAAAATTCTACAAAGATGAAGAAAAACACATACAAAACTTTGAAAAATGATGAATCAGAGTCCTAAAGCCCCACGGTGGGCACCATTTGTGTGTGAATGAAAAACACCTTCATGAGATTAGTTTATTTATCTATAATTATATGGAAAAATATCAACAATTTAAGCTAAAAAATTGTAATTAAATCAATAATCATCTCATGGTTCTCTAACTTGTATGCTAGTAAAGCTCTCAGCCTTAATCTCTACTAGTGACAAGCCTAGAATGAGAAATTGATAACAAAATATGCCTAAATCTAACTAATTTCTCTCAAATTATGATAATATTCAATCCAAATTCAATTGAAATGATCTCCATAATGCTAATATGCTATGATAATCTCTTAATTATGCTCAATTTTTCTATGAAAATGGCTATAGGTTTGGTGCTTTGCATTCAAATTTCTAGGATATCATTATGCTTTAAAATGGCTTGTATTTATAGCAAATTCCCAGGTGTAGGGGGCAGATTTACTTGATCATGATTAAGCCTTTGTTGACTGAAAGGATTTGAGATGGTTTCAAACGGGGGAAAATTTAAATGATTATCTCAAAGGTTGGGACAAAGAGACAAATTTGAGTGATTGAGATTCAAATTTAGGAGTGATCCACATGATTTGTGTTCTCAAGTCCCATTGGTTGCTCAAATTCATGTTGAAAGATATTAGGATTATTTAATTCAATCAATTATCCATGTAGGGATGAATAGGTTCAATTTGATTTTTGATTAAAACTATACAATTAATTGATTGAAATCAATTATATAATTTTGATTGATCCTTTTACACTTTTATTTGATTATTTTATGTCATGGTTAATTAATCCTTTGATTTAGCTTGATTTTGTCCCATTTGACTAAATAAATGTCCATTTGAAATTTATTTTATCCATTTTGATGAAAATTAGAGCATTTAGCTGAGATTTGCAGATTTGAATGATTCTAGGACACCTGCCTAGTTTTAGGTGTCTACAATAGGGGTATGAAATGTGAGAATTACCTCTATTTTTGTAGGGTCTACTTGGATTCTAGCTTCTGAGATGAAATGTCCCAACACTACTCCTTCCTGCATTAGCATGAAACATTTCTCATTGTTGAGAGATAGGTTGTGTTCTTGACATCTGATCAACGCTTTTTCTAAGTTCTTCAAAGCGTCCTCAAAAGTGACAACAAATGTAGTGAAGTCATCCATGTATATTTCCATTGTATCATGTGATATGTTAGCAGAAATGTTTATTACAAATCTATGGAAAGTAGTTGGTGCATTAAATAAGCCAAAAGGTAACACAAAATATGCATATGTTCCCCAAGGGCATGTAAATGTGGTATCCATCCAGAAAAGAGAAGTACTTATTTATAGCTAAAGTGTCTAGAACTTGATCAATAAATGTCAATGGAAAATGGTCTTTCTTTGTGGCATTATTCAATTCCCTACAGTCTACACAAATTCTCCATTTATCCCACTTTTTAGGCACTATGACCAAAGGTGATACCCATTTACTATTAGAGATTGGATATATAAAACCAGCATCCAACAATTTTTGCAACTCAGTTTTGACTATTTCTCTCAAGGTTGGGTTAATCCTTCTCTCAGGTTGGCATGGTGTGTCATGCCCAGATTTCCTTAGGCAAAAACACAACTAAATTTTTTTTTTAATACTATTATATATATATGTTAAAAGTGTATAGCTTACTAAGATTTCTTCTAAACACATTTGTCAACAGCAGTACAAGCACTAGTATAGACAGATTATCACAAGAACTTGAAAAAAATAAAGAACATTACTCTTCCTACAAGTTACAGCTATAATCAAAGAGATACATCAATAAGCATTTCTTTTTTTTTTATTACAACTTGGAAGCATGTTACTTCTTACACACACAACATAAATTTACAAGGAGACTCTATCTTACCGGGTCTTACAAGAAGAAATAGATGAGACAGAGACTAATATTACATTTTTACAAGGTGCACTTTGCACCCAAAACAACATTAAGGGAATTCACAAAACACTACATTCATACATAGCCCTGGCCTGGTCCAACCAAGATATCTTGAAAAACCTGCAAGTAAACAAAACAACTCTTCCATGATATACTCTCCTCCCTACCATATGGCATCATGAGACCTCGTAGGTCCTAGCCAACCCCCGAGCAAGGGGAAAACAAGCCAACAGAGAGCACCCATACAACCCTCAAATATTGCACACATCACATTACTTCAAGAAACACAACATAGACTTCATTCTTGCCTTCACACAAGGATTTACAACAAAAAAACTTTCCTTACATGGCCATTCACAAACAAGGATCTACAAAGACCCTCTCAACAAGAAGGAAAAAAAAAGAACTACAAGCAAAAACAACCATGTCTCATCACTAGCTCACATAACATACACATTTATCACTACA
>MU218911.1:423238-436158 GCA_018584345.1 Thuja plicata | reverse complement strand
AGGGCAATATTTTAACCCATATAAGCTCCTTATTATAATTTCTGATGGAATTTCCAAGCATCTTAGAGTAATATTAATTCTATCATGTAAGCATAGGTTTACACCTTCATGTTCTAATACCACAATACTTAACTAAAGGTAATATTACTTCAAAACTATATCTTAAATTAACATATTCCGTGAATTCATTTGAAGATGAAATCTATTCTAGTTAAGTTGATGAACTACAGTCAAGATATCTATTAACTTCACATCAAATCTATGGAAGGTTTTGCAAGAAATAACAGTAGTGCTTACTAGAGCATTCTTACCAAGATGAGGGAAATGGAGGGGCCCTACAGGGTGTTAGACTGCCTTCATTAATGCAGATTCTATGTGTGTAGAGCCTTGCATTTTGCCATGTCATGTCTCCATAATCCCAAGAAAAAATTTTTTCATGCGTACGCAAGAGTTTAGTTAACAATGCCAATTGTTGTGGTGGCAACTTATTGTTAACATGAAGATTGGGACCAGGAGAATATTCTATAGTAGTTGTTATCTCTAGCATTGACACTTTATATATTGGTCTTGTAGCTACTTCACAGGGCAATAATTGATTAATAATATCAGTTGTTTATGAAAAAAAATAGTCCTCATAGGTACATAACTGTATAATATACTTTGAATCACATCATCTTCTTCTTCTCATGTTTTCAAGAAGGATTGTCTATGTAACATCATTAATTGAGCAACAGAATTTAGTTCTTCTTCCTCATCTCCCAAATCTGACCAAATAGGCGTACTCAAATCTAGTTGGGGTTGGGCAGGTGGATATAATGCTAGCTTCTTTATTGCTTGGCCATTTGAAATTGTCAGGTTAGTAGATCTGAATCTAATATTGGCATCAGTGGTGGCTAACCAAGGTCTTCCAAGGATGACAGGATAGCCAACAAAGTTTACCTTAGGTGATAATATCAGGATGTTTGCAAGATATTTCCATGAATCTAATGTGATTGTTATATCCTCTATGATGCCATCTAGGGTTACAATGGAGATATCTGCAAGTTGTAAGACTATTGGTGTGGTTCTCAATCCATTTATACTCAACCTATGCATGGTATCTTTAGTCATAACATTTATAGCTGCTCCTAAATCAACTAGAGCATTTTTCACAGACTCACCATTAATTATGAGATCAACAAATGGGCTTCTAGGGTCAAAATACTTTGGTATGCCTATCTTCCCCAACATATATCTGCAAGTTGTCCTATAACATGGAGTATTTGATGAAACTTTTTCTTATGTCTAGGTTTTTTAAGGCAGGCTTCCTTAAAATATTTTCCATAAAGAGGAACATCTTTAATAGCTTGGAACAAAGGAATCTGGATATGCATGTTTTCAGCTTCTCAAGGATATCAAATGGTGTTTCTTCTTGGGGTATAGTTTTTTCCATGCTAATCCCTTATGGAAAGGCAAGATTAATTGAGTTGTGAACATAACTTTTACTTGTTATATCAGTTGGTTGGACAATATTTGGAAAAGTAACTTCTTGTGCTGATGCTACAGGAATGTCTGGAACTTATGTTATAATAGGCGGTTCAAGTGCAGGCAGAGTAGTACCAGATCTGAAATGGATATCAGATATATCTAGTGCATATGGAGGGTACTGCTGAGTATTAGAGGCATACATTAGTTGCTACTACTGCTTGTTGTTAGGCTTAGGTTGAGGATGAGCAGGTAATTGTGTTTTCTTTGGAGTAAGACTTATGGTTGCAGGAGGTGGCATTATTGCAGGTTGAGATATTGGAGGTGGTAAGGGTGGATAACTAGGATTTGCATTCATTATGGAACCAGTTACACATTGTTTTACTAATTAAAACAAAGATAATATCATCAACATATATTATAATAAGAAACAACTTTTAACCTTATGATTTTATCTACAAATCATTATTTGCACACCCTCTCCTTTTTTATTGCATTTATCTATCCAATTTAGAATACCAGTATTTTGGATTCTCCTTAAATCTATAGACAATTTTTTTTTTTCTAGGAAGTATGGTAAAACCTGATATTTTAAATGTTGATAGTACAAAAAACATTGTTATTTCCTCTAATCTTACTACAAGAGAAAATATCTCCTCAAAATTAAGTTCTTCAACTTGTGCATATCCTTAAAATACTAGTAAAATATTATTTTAAATCAATTTTTTTTTCATTCAACTTATTTTAGAAAATACATATGATACCTATTAAATTCATGTCCCTATTTCTTGTAAATATCTTCTAAGTATTATTTTCCTAATATTTGATAGCGCTTCTTCCATTTCATCTAACTAACATTTCAATTTTCTTGCTTCTAAAAAAGGATTTTGTTTCAATTTTTATTCTAAAAAAAATGAACTTCATTTGTCTTACCTAATCTTTTTTGGGTCTAAACTTAGTTTTCTTAATCTTCAATGGGTTGATATTTAGAATAATTTATATACACATACCTAGATAGTGCCTTAAAACTTGTGATTTCTGATTCACTTGTTTATTCCTCCTTACTCTTTTGGATTGGTTATTCCTTATCATCTTCATCCAAACCCTTAAATGATTACATTTTTTCATCGATTCTCACATTGAAATTTTCTATAATTCTTCTCAATATTTTCTTATAGCATCTATATTATTTACTTGTCATATAATAACAAAGAAAAAAGTATTCATCACATCTAGAATCAAACTTACCCATGTTCTTTTTGTCCCTCTTGATAAATCATCTTATACAAAAGTTCTAAGATGCCTAGCTCATATGAATCTTCCTTTACAAAACTCATCTATTATATTTATAGTCCTTGGTGTGACCTAAGATTTATTCAAGATATATACCAATGTCTTAAAGGATTTTCTACAAAACAAGTCCAAAAAATGTGGTTGCTTAAACATGGTTCTTTCTATTTCTTGAAAACTTTTATTATTCCTTTTTTCACTCTATTATACTAAGGTTTCCTTGGAGATGAACAATGTCAATTATTTCCTTGATTTGTATAGTTCACTTAATAGCTATCAAAATTAAATTATCTAACTCTATGTAATCTAAAAAAATTGGTTTTTCTTTTGGTTTATATAGATGTTCTCTCTAGAAATCATTATTCCCGACCTAAAGTTTCAAAGCTAGTTGTCTATTTCTAATTCCTTTTACACTTACTTGACTTCATGTAGTGGAGAAACTTCATCACATAAGTCATTTAAAATTTTCCAAGGTATTATTTTTAAGTTTATTTATTCCCTTTTCATGTATTGATTCTGTAAAATCCCAAGGAAGACCCACAAGATAGTTCCATATTGCTCTCCATCTGCATTAAATATGTCTAGGTTGTATCTCCATCAAATATCAAGTGGGGGGACCATAATTGGAAAGATTAAGGTATTTTCAATAGAGTCTCATGGGGATCCATTCTTGAAGGAAATTTCTACCATGGATAAAAAATAAATATTTCACCATGGGAGAAGCTACAATTTTACCTTGTACTGATGGAAAATTAGTTGAGAAAAGTACAAATGGCATTCATGCAATTTTTTTGATATGAAAGTGGTTGTAATGGCCACTTTCATAGAACAAGCATGTTTCCGACACAATAAAATTTGTGGAATCATCTATAAAATCCCCCTAGTCTTTTGTATTAAGGAGTTTAACTAAGTTCAAATTGTAGATATTTTATTTTTCAATCTTCTATAGGAATTTCTTTTATCTTGAAGAGTTTTCAGAGTTTACCTTTTTAGAAAATCTATGTATTCAATAATAGATGCATTATTTTATTAACTCTATAATATGTAACTTTTCTTATATCCTTGATATGTTTTTTTCTGAATAAAGTATTAGGACTATGGCATTGTTTCCTTCCTTTCCCTAGTTATCAACTAGTTTTGTTCCATTAACATGTGTATTGATGACATGTAACTGATTGAATGTTTGAAGATATTGAGTTGATGATCATACAAGGCATTAAATAAGTTAATGTATTGTATTATCATTGATGTCAACTTAATAAAATCTGTATGGTCAAGAAAACACTGCCAAAGACTTTAAAGAACCAATGAATCAAGGTTATGCTATCAGTAATGCATACAAGTCAAGTATTCACTAAGTGACTATATACACCGATGAAGTGCACCCGATGGTTAGAGTAAAAGAACAAAGTCATAGTTTTTCCTGACAAGGAAATACACAACATTACCAATGAGCAGAGTTTTGAGTATTGCCTGATGGAGAAAAAAAAGGATTGAGATCCCGATGACAACTGAAGTCACACCGATGGAATAGTTAGTTGTCACTGATGACTAATTGAAGTGTTGACTGACAGAATAGAGAGTTCATAAAATGAAAAAATTGTTAGCTGTTAAGAAGCTAAATATAGAGTTAACAGATACTTATTACTATTCTAATCATCCAGATAAAGCCAGAGATAAGTAATTGATCTAAAGCTACTTTGTCCAATTGGCAAGAAGATCTCTACGAGATCATACTAGATATTTGCTTTACATATATTGGTAAATATTTTTGAACACACCAAGATCAAGAAATCCAAGAAAAGGAGAAATCATGTATATATAGAGACAAACTCAATTCATTACGAATTGTGGGTTGAACAAGAGAATAGAGGAAAGATGCTAAAGAAAATCTAAAGGAGAAGAAAGTCTTCGTTCAGTCCTAATAAACAAGCCAAAGGAAGAGCTATATTCTGTAGACATTGACAAATAGTGGGACAAGAACCACATAGCATAACAAGTGTGGAGAAAACGTATATGTTTGATTATATTGATCAGTGAAGTAATGGACCTACAATAGATCTGAAAATCTGTAATTGAGTTACATGTATGAACAGATCATTAGTTTTTTAGTTTAATCATTGAAGCATATAATCCTCTTAACAGAGAAGGACTTAAAAGTCTTTTTCAATTGAGATACATCCCAAGGGGTATCAAAAGGTTTGATCACAAAAGTAGCATTGGATATGCCCGATACCTATTGACAGGCCAAGTGAGTGTTTGATCATGGATGGTAGCATTAGATGCCAGTTACTAGTTGGAAAACTATTTCTAAATCCTCTAACAAGGTCACACCTAACAGTGTGTTTGTAACCTTTAACAGGGTTGGCTCTTAACATAGCTCACTTCAGAAGAGTAAAAATTTCGGGTACCAGTCCCAGTGGTTTTTCCCTTAATAGGCTTTCCACGTTAAAATCCTTGTGTTATGTGTTTATGGTTTATCACTTTATTGTTTTACATTTCACATATGCATTTCTAGATTTATCGGTATACTATGCATATTTGTTGTGTTTCGGTAAATAGTTAACTACTTATCGGTAATCATACAGAAGAGAGAATAGCAAAGCAATCCGACAAGTAGAAAATTGATTAAAGTATTTCAAGGCATACATCTTGTAGGACAAAAGATAACTTGAGACATAATTAGTGGTTATAACTTTTAAAGATTGATTTAAGGATTAATTTTTGAGGCCACTGATTCACCTCCCCCCCTCTCAGTAATTACTAACATTTATAAGGTCCTATTTGCTGAATGTGATCTCTTTTTTTTTGAGTACTTAGGAAAATTATGGATCATGTAGACCTTTTACTCTTCCACTTTTCCCTAAAATAGAAAATGAATTGTACCATTGGTAATATAAATCTTAGAATAATCAACTATCATGAATATAGGGATATACATATTTTTATCGGACCCTTGCAAGTGATATCCATCGTGAGTATTTGAATATTAAACTTTATATTTTTTCACTTCATGTGCTTTTAACCTTTACAAAAATGAAGGTTTTTTAATGTATCTTGTCTTTCTTTTATAAAATAATATTTCCATAGCTAGGATAGTTTTGAAATGATTTAAAATCTTTCTATTCGTGCATCACATTAGTTTAGTTCTCACCTTCATAAACACTCTCTCTTTCCAAAAACCATAAGAACACATATTTAGTTTCTAAATTATCAAAGGTTGTTTCATAGGGAACAATTCGCCCCATACCAAGGAGAGTTCTCAACTAAACTTATTTAGGCATGATCCTCTTTGGGATAAACACTATTTTCTACAATGCCTAGTGAAATAGTTTTGTACTCTCATCGGCAAAGATCTGTTCCATTCTTTGGATATTTAGGTTTTAGGAAGAAATAAAGGCACTTTGTGAAGTTGAACACTCAAATGGTTCAACTTCTATTCCATTATGTAAATAAATTACCAACACCCCTATTAGTTAAAATCCTCACCTCCACTTCTTTAGAATCACAACTGCAAAAAATGCACATTAATTATTATGTGAATTCCAATGACCAATAGAAGCAATCAATGTTGAAATTTCAAGGATTCAAGGCCAAATCTTCCATAAAAGTCAAGTAAAGTGGCAGGAAGTGGAACTCAATAATTGAAAGAGGGATACACTTATCTATGCTCAATCAAAATCCATAAGGAATGATTGGTTGTTTATCCATTTTTTTGGGGAAACAATCCATGAAGAAATTGCTACCAATGCAGGAAATCAATTTCACATATCCTATTTTGAAAGGGCTCTATGTTCTCAAATCACCATGTAGATGCCTAAAATCATCCCTTTATGAATTTATTAATTCACATATACTATTTACCTTCCTAAGATTTATAATTATTTAAATTAATTTTATTTAATTAATACCTATATCATTGATATAATTAATTATATTATTTCACCTTGGCCAATTTTGAACTAATTTAAATTAATTGAATGTAATCTATCAAATTATTCTAGAGTTTGATAAATTCCAAATTAATTAAACTAATATAGAGCCTAACCCCCTCCCCATTTTGTTAAAAAAAAACCTAATTCTTAAATAATCCATGATTAATTAGAGTAATACCTTGATTCCTAACCTCATTATCCATTTCATATAACTTAAATTCAGTGCACACATGTGACCATTTTTCTCAAATTTTAAATCATCTTCACCTCTTACATATTCATAAATAGCCACCATATCTCTTCTATGTTATCTGCCACTAGCCACCTAGCTCATAAGTGTCCACCTTGTAGCCACCATTGATCCACTCTACTCTTACACCTTCTCCCTTATCAGTTATTACTCTTTTTTTCAATATTTATGATATATGTATGAGAAAAACCTATTCTTGCATGATCAAATATCTTTAAAACTGACATCCACCTCATGTATCTATTTTAATCCTAGCACCCCATTTTAAATAAATCATGATCATCCATTTCCCTCCAAAACTTTATAAATTGGATCTTTTTCTCCTTATATTTCATCCATTGTTTTATGTAATGTTGTCATGTTAGCTTGCATCTAAGGATCATAGCTTGCATTTTATATCATACAATTGTCTTAGTTTTCATTCATATAGTTTTTATAATTATTTCCCTCTTAGAATCTATCATAGAATCCATCTATTCTATCAATATGATCCATCTTATAAATTATTTAGACTATTAACCCGTCTTGAAAATGATATTGTATATATATTTTTATCTTAAAGGAGATAAATACATATAAAAATAATAGAGATGTGTGCCCATGTATTTCCTCTGTCAGAGGTGTGAGGTAATAAATTTAATGTATTCATTCTTTATTTTTTTTCAATGCTACCTAATATATTTCCCCATATACATCTTGGCATGCTTGATAGGATCCATGTTCCTTGTTCTTTAATAAAAAATTGAAATTTTTGTAAGAGTTGTAGGTTCAAGTGTCAGAATGGTGTCTCCATTACGTTGAGCATTGCCTCCAATTTTCAACACATACGTGCCACAAATGGCCATCTCCTTCTTTTAACTCAACCTTATTTGTTTTGAAGAAAAAACCAATTGTTTATTCATTTTATAACTTTGTTCTATAGGACTCCATTTCTAATAGTAGTTTTCATTGTTTTTGGCATCTCTAACTCTCATGTTTTCAAAATGTTTGAGTTTTTACTAAGATAATCCTTGTTGGAGGTCTTGATGAACACCCTCATCAGCACTTCATCATCTGTGCTTTTTGGCATCTGTGCGGCCAACTAGCGTATCCATATAGTAAATTGTGGTTTTTATTTTAATTAAACTTTTGTGCTTTCTATTCATTAAATAACCAAAAACACAATAAATCTAAATATTCTCAAAAATAGAAAAATAAAAAATAGTACTTAGATATTATATTTTATCAATTTTCTTCTGTAATCATTTCATTGTTTACTATTTATTGTAGATCAATGCTTGCACTCATTAATGTCTTCACTGATTAGGGCCTACATCTATCTTTTAGTGTTTCCAAGAAAGTTAAGTTTTCCTTAATATTTTTTGTTGTAGCTAACTACTAAACCACCTATGTAGTTATATTTATATTTTCAAGAAAATAAATTAGGCTACTAACAAGTGGTTTTTATAGATGGATCTTATTTATTTGTTTATTTTCCATTCTCTTTATTATATTTGTTACATGTAGTTTAACTAAGGGTTAAATTCATTAGGTGTTTGGTACAGCTTTAAGGATCTTGGAATTGGAGAATGTTTTGCAAGATTCCCCTTTTTTGTTTAGTTAGCTCACTTTTATTGAAAACATAGAACGATAAGTGTCCTCTCCCCTTGCCTTCCAAAGGATCTTGGGTGTAAGACAAAATCATGTGTATATTGTCCTTCAAAGATGTCTACCTCGATTAGAAAAATACCTTCCAACAAATATTGAGTGTAAGAGAAAATCGAGTATATCTTTCCCATTAGAGAGGCTTGTCTTGGTGGGAAAATAGGTACTCGCCCTAAGGAAATGATCTCAATTTTTCATGGGCTAAAGACAAGCTTTATTCAACCTACAATATACAAAATTTAGAAGTGAAAAAATTGGTGCTAGGTGTGAGAGCCATGTTTTTATCACTTTCCATATCTATGCATTTGTATATTTGAATATATGAAACCTTATGAAAAGAGGGAAGATCACTTCAAGGGTTGGAAAACCTAGTGCTTTCATGGGCATCAAGTTGAATAATAACTCAACACTTTATATTATAATCCCACCTTATTTTAAAGGTTCATTGGTTGTAGTGCAAATGGATTGTATTATCCCTTTAATTTAGTAGGATTTGAGGAGACAATTCTTAGCATTGTATGGGTTATTGAAAGCCTTTTTGAAAAAGGGTAGTTTTCACCCAAGTGAGGGTATCCTATCTACCAAACTCCTCATAGATCCAAGAGTATAACAACTTTTCTTATTCTCCACAATCGATTACCACTTTCTTAAAAAGGAAAAAGTGTACAAGGATCATGAAACATTAGGTTTGGAAGGACACTTTAATGCATATGGGCCTACATCCCTTCACATTGTAATCTGAGTTAACATTAAGTAGAAATTTAGTATTCATTGTGTGAGCCCTATGTAAACTTGTTTTTGATGAACCTTTTATAAAACCATATGGGTAAACTTTATCTCTCGCTGATTAAAACATTTCATAATTTTTATATTGTCTGGTGTGTTTTCTTTCCATAAAAACAACATTTCAAAACTAATCAAGAACAAGTCAACTTTAAATTTTCCCCCAGTTTTTAAATCTCTAGATCAATTTTATGCCCAGCATACCCCAATACATTTTCCCACAAAAATTTTGGGTCCCCTTTCTTTTTCTTTTTCCTTTATTTCTTGTTCTTTTGTTTTGGTTTTTTTTTTCTTCCTCTAGAGTCTTGGACCATGAAGTCTATTTCCTCTTAGTCCTAGTCTTTGTTTGAGATCTTAGGTTCCCAAGTTTCATAATGCACTGCATTTTATGTTTATTTGGATCCCTGGAACTCGACACGTAGAAGCCCTTCCTATCATATGTTAGTATGGGTCACTCAATTCCCTTACCCTAGTGACATATCAAAGGTCTTTAGAAGTCTCATTTTAATCACCAAGTGTTTAAAAAGAAAATTTGAAAGCTCTTTAACAACCAAGTCTTTGATAGTATGTGTTAGGAATAATAGTCCACAAGACAACTGAGAGGGGGGTGAATCAGTTGTGATATAGATTATTAAACATTAAAAATTTTAAACCAAAACTTCAATGCAAATGATAACATAGTAAATGACAACACAATAACACAATACTTGTTGTTAAGGAAACCATGTTAAAGGTAAAACCTTGGTGGGAATTAGCACCCACAAATAATGTAATGAGAGTATAGTATCTTTGTTAAAAGATTTATCCCTGTTAGGATCTTATTACAACATTACTATACATAGTCCCTATTAGGAGTTAAGAAAAGTAGAAGGCTATTTTCCCAGGGATACTTCCCAAAGAAATTTAAAACCACCCTCAAGGATTCACAATCTGAGAAAGTGTATATATAAAATATACAATCCAGTGAACTGTCTGATAGAAACTATCTTTGCTTGGTCAGTTCCAATGAAGTATTATTATCACAAAACTCTACTCTACATCCAGCAGTAAACAAGCCTCACATCTTTCACTTCTCTTCAACTACCACATCTTTCCAAAAGAAAAGATCACTCATATAAACCCTTTTACAATAATTCATTAGATTGGTCAATTAAGCTTTCCTAATACACAAATAATTAATTAGGTCAGCCAATTAGGCTTTCCCAAAATAAAAATAATTATGTAACCCCATTCTAAGATATACATGGTACCTATAACAAGTGAATAGAATTTACAATCCATCTGTTATACTTCCAGATCCAAAATCCATGCTCACAATTTATATTACACGCTACATGTCTGAAGTTGACCACCAAATAGGTCTCCTCTAGAATACATGGCGTAGTTGACATCACGATAATGCTCACACCAATTGAACTCAACCCATTATTCCAAACTGTCTGGGTATGTGGAGGATCATGGTATGTCACAAAGTGGCGATGTGAAAAAGAAGTCCTAATTGGTAGACTGATTGAAAAATAACTATAACTTTCAAATGGTATATCATTTTTTAAATCTGAAACATGTGTCACATTCTATGCTTCAACTACTACATGAAAAAAACAAAAACAAAAATCAATTTGATGAGGTTTAGGCTAAGTTAAGGTGGTCAGACACGAGAGTTTTTATATTCTGGAAAAGTTGTAGAAGAAAAATCATAATTAATTATTTAGTTGGAAAAAAATTACAAAAAAAATCCATCACATCTAGAAATTAATCTACTACTTATATCTAGAATGTAGTAAAAAAATATTATCATTTTAGGGTGGTCAGACATACACCTAGTTCTTATCTTTTTAGTCCCGATGGATAGACTGATTGAAAAATAGCTATAAATTTCAAATAGTATAACATTTTTGAAATCCAAAACATGAGTCACATTCTATGATTTTCCTACTACAATTAAAAACTAAAAAAAATTCAATTTGATGAGTTTTAGATTAAGTTAAGGTGGTCAGACATGAGATTTTTTATATTTTGGAAAAGTTATAGTAGAAAAATCTGAATTAATTATTTACTTGGAAAAATATAACAAAAAAATATACGTCACATCTGAACATGAGTCTACTACTTATATCTAGGATCTTGTAAAAACATATTATCATTTGATTGTGTTTAAGGTGGTCAGACATACACCTTCTTCTTATCTTTTTCCTAAAATTTTCATACTACTACATTGAAATTTGAAATTTCGCCATATAGAATATTTTTTTTTTAAGAAGGGATAGTAGCTTAGAAACTATATTCAATTTTCTACGGATTTTCTTCTTACACATTTTTTTATATAATATTGATAACTTGTCCAACTATTTATGTCAACTTTCCTAACCCTAATTTTCTAAATTTTCATTGCCACTTAAGGCCTAGTTTGGCATACCATGATCCTGCACATACCCATCTACACTTCTCTAGTTTCTCACTTCATCTAAAAGATCTTCGCCAGTAAGATATACCCGAAACACAGAGACCTACTCTGTCAAGCATCACAGTTATAGTCAATAAACCAGTCTTCACCAAGACAACTGTAACAACCATAATATGTAACATAAAGCCAAGAGACCTTAGAAAAAAGGTAAACCCACATATTTATTCATATAACTAACTTTGATCATTCTTAAACATCTGTACAATGTCTGTACACTTCTGACAGTCAAGTAACCATTATGTCCTCTGCACAGAAACATATGTTGACATCAGTGACAAAACATGAATATCAATAGCATGATCAATACCCAAAAATGATATCATCCAATAATATGCACCTTTGGCATTGATGGAAACACATGGGAAAATCCATCAACCCGAAATCAACTCAAAATTACTTTCTCCTATTAATACAATCTTCTCAATATCCTCAACACAAATCTCCCCAAAATAGTAGGGATTTTCACATAGATTCCTTCCCCCTTTGGCAGCAATGGAAAAGGGTTCTATAACTATTGGAAAGTTGAATTTACTATGATTATATGGGTTATTTTTATTATGGAAACAAAGTCATATGGATTTTTGACAGTCAGCTTGTAAACTTTGAAGATAATAATTTGGCTAAGTATAGAAGACAGTGCAGAAAGAGATATACCCATTAGTCATAGCACTAGTGCACATGAGTAAGATTTATTCATGGTGTGTGCCTTGGGATATAAGCTTTTAGATACATTTATATTCTAAGTATATATGTGCATGTTCATATATGTCAGTATGGTGAAGTTGCAGCAAGTCTAAGTGTCACTAGTAGTTCAGCAGAACAAAGCATGGACCCGACTATAGTTTTTGATTAGCGTGTATTAATTTATTTTGTAATGGCTATATGCCTATTGTAATTTTTTATAATAATTTTATTATCATTCATGTAAACATGCTTGAGCCAATTAATTTGGAAGCGTTGTATATATTGATTTTAGGCCGACTCAGTCTTAGTTTTGGTCGCATCTATTAAGGCATGTATATATACTTGACATGCATTTTTGTATTGATGTGATGGATGCATGGAAGATAGAAGAATATATATATATATA
>MU218911.1:396689-423108 GCA_018584345.1 Thuja plicata | reverse complement strand
TATATATATATATATATATTCAATCAGTATGAGATATAGCTCTACTAGAGGTTAGAGCATCACCGAACAAAAGGAACTGATCAGTAGCAATGTTATAAGCAGTAGTTCACCTTTCAGATATTGTGTGTATCTGTTATCAGAAGGTTGTAGCCTTCTTCTTAGTGAGAAGTGAGCTTTGGCAGTGTGCCATCCACCTTTAATAGGGTATATAAGACTCCTAACATAGTCATTGTACTCAATATTGTAATGACTACTCCTAACAGGACAAATGAACTCTAACAAGTTCATAAGACTAGTGCAATTATTTGTGGGTACTAATTCCGAAAGGGGTTTTCCTCTGGCCAAGCTTTACCCATAAACATATCTTGTGTTATGTGTTATGGTTCATGTGCTTTTCTTATAAATTCTATTATCTATTCTATTGGGCTAAGTTTCAAGTTGCTAAAATATTATTAATTGTTGAACACTGATTCACCCCCCCTCTCGGTGTTCCCATTCTTCACCATTGGTATTAGAGCTTTGGTACTCTAAGAGAAGTTTAACCACTTGAGGAGATCATGGATTCAGAAGAAGTGAAACATTTGAAAAAAAATCTTGAAGCAACTCTAGAAGATCTTGACAGATCTGAAAAAGAAAATGAAGAACTAAAATTAAAAGTCAATGGCTCATAAGTATTCATCAAGAAACTGAGAAAAGATTTGAAAGATTGTTCTACGAATGATTTGGGAAAAATGGTCAAAAAGATGAATAAAGAAAACATGTCTCTAAAGGATCAGATTGAAGATTTGAATGAACAAATAATTGATAGCCAGACAACTCTTAAAGAAAAGACTAAAGAAAAAAAAAACAATTAGATGAAGAACTTATGCAAGCAAACCTAAAAATATTGGAGTTGGAGAACATCAAGAAAAAGATAGAATCTAAGTTTATAGAAGTCAAGAATCATATTGACAAATTACACACAAGTTCTGATCTAATACAATCACATATTTATGCACAGAAGATAAGAGGTGATACCACTGGTATTGGATACAATGAAGTACAAATTCAAATCAATGCAATGCAATGCAAGAAAGAAAGAAATAAAGCACAAGAAGAATCTACAGAAGCTAAGAAGACTGAAAATCACACTGAAGCAGAACCACATAAATATGAATGCAAGCCAGTCAACAAAACTTGTTATGCATGTAACAAGCAAGGACATATAGCAAGAGATTCTAAAGAGGTAAGAATTTTCAATGGCTATTGTTATCCATGCAATAAATTTGGTCATAGAGCTATACATTATAGATCAAATAAAAGCATTCAGACTCAGTACAATCAAAGAAATCAACCACAAAAAAGTTCTTATAAAATTACATGTCAGATATGCAATTACAATGGACACACAGCTAAACAGTGCAATATGGTAACTCATATCGACAAGCCTCCAGTCATTTGTTACTCTTGTAACAAGGTTTGAAAAATCTCAAAGTTTTGCAAATCTAGAGCGCAAAAACAAGAAAGACCAAGTAAGTCTCAAGGATCACTATTTTAAGAATCTGGAGAAGTTAAGTTTGTGAAAGCCACAAAAGATACAAGAAAGATTTGGATGGAAGTAAAGAAAGATAATGGTATTGATAAAGTGGTAGATGCATCCTTATTGGATGCACCTTCTAGGTCTGATTAATTGACCCTCATGGTCATAGGGGGAGATAGATTAGCTCTGAATGCCTGTGTAGCTGGTATACTCACCTTTGAGTATGCGTCTATGGTATTATGTACTTGGTTACAAATTGAAGCAGTATGCAAGAGTGCATAGATTTTATTATAGTGGGAACTGAGTTTGGAATTCACAGTTGAAACCCGTGCTATGACAATGAGAATTAATTACAAAAATTTAATTTATAAGTCACCAAAGATACATATTATCTTCACTTATACATTTGAGATCAAGCATTTGAAGAGCACATGAGATTTAAGCATCTGAGTGTTGAAGGATTGTCTTTGTTTAATGAACAAAGAGAATTGTAGTTGTAACGGAACCCTAGCTCAGACACGTTGTTTCAAAATTTCCTTGGAACCCTATTTTAGAGATCAAAAAGTAAGTAATGGAAACTCTAGTAGTCTTTGACATCACTAAAAATAATAGATATGTGTTTAAAAAGCATCCATTCAAGTCAGTGTTAGATGATGTTGAAGGGGAATTTTCCAAGACTCCATTGGCAGTCATGCATGTCAAATATATTTGTGCTTACATTTACTGTAAGGAGTCTGAGGTGAAGAAAACATAATGTTGCTTATGGCATCTATGATTAACCTTGATTTTTCATTCAAGAATGATTTCTCACATCTCTCAAAAAACCCTCTTATTGAGTATGTGAATGTGCACAAGTTTTATGAATAAGAATAGATTAATATTTTACTCAGTAAGATTCATGATTATCTATTTTAGATCAGTAAAGTTCATGTTCACATTGTAGCTGATCTCATTCTTGAGATGAATGGAATCTCTAAAATGGTCCCCTTCTTCCAACTCGAAAAGATGTCAAGAAACAAGTTGAGCAGGCATGTAAGTCTATGAGTGATAAACGCGGCATGACTATTGATCCCATAGAAGAAACAGACATCAAATTCATTGCTATGATCCTTCGATACAAATTTACACACACAAGTAGATTAAATAGTGCATCTGTAGCTACAGTTCTGGAAGCCATAAGGATAGTGAAATATAACACTCATTACAACCTTTGTGAGATCTTGTGCGCATAGTTGATAGAGAACATTAGAGCTATAAAACATGACAAAAGAAAAATATTTAGATTTGGCTCTTGAATCATATACATGTACTTTCACATTATTGGTAAGGTTTCTAACCTTTACCTAGATAGAAGTAAACCTACATTACCTCATATTTCGTTGAAAGATACATCTAAAATCACTCTTAAGGATCATATGGATATGGAGATCAAGACATTCAGAATTAAGATGCAGAAAAGGTTTAGAATACCTGAGAACATAGTTGACAAATACAAGGATACTATATGTTTTATGGTGGAAATAGATTCTACATGCATTGAAGTAGTTGATCCTAGAACTAAATGGATTCATCCGCTTGGTTATGAGGTATATGAACATATTCTAGAAGGATATGCACAATTCCTTCTATCTACACCTAAAGATCGAAATGAGCCTAGATGGGGCACATATAGAGAAAAGACAAGACAAGTTGATTATGTCCTGTACAGTGCAAAAAATAAAGAGGAAAGCATCAAGGATTACCTATAATATTCTAAAAATTCATGGTGTCACCCAAGGAGACCTAGACAAGCAAGGGAAGCTAAAACTTCCAAGGAACTTGTGAGTGCACCTACAGAAGTCAAGATTGAAAAATTTGATGATATTCAAAAGAGAAAAAGGAATAAGTCTCGAGAGAGCACCTCTGTGCCCTCAACCACAATTGATTTATATTCCTCTTAGCCCTCTATGCCAAGAAAGCTAACTAGAAGAAGGAATAAAATCATCACAAGACACCCATCCTCAAGGAAAACTCAAAGAAAAGTAAAGAATACTCAAGCACCTCCTAAGGTAGGATTCAGAACTATTTTGGAAGTATTGAGATCCAGAATTATTGATGAAGGTAGATTAGATTCAATTGCAAATGTTTATGATAAGTATCAAGAGATTGATAAATCAGAAATACATTCTATGATTATCACACATATGACTAAGTTCAAAAGGTCAGTTTTGGAACTTAAGAGAGTCATCCCAGATAAAATATGGAACATACTTGACTCATTGAAAATAAAATCTATAGAAGATGATATAAGGATTAAAGAGAAGACATTATATGACCTCCTTACTATTTGTTCACTTGATGAGAAGTTGATATTGTTGGATTTGGTAAAGCCTCATATGAGATCGATGAGGTAAGAACTTTACACATAATGAATAAAGAGTATGAGTTGGTTGCAAAAGAGAATGAGAAAGAATTTGAGAAACTTTTTTTGGACAGACACATTACCCTTCAACTATGCATGTAAAAAAAGCTACTTCAATTCCCTCCAAACAAAGAAAATAATCTGAGACTCCTAATGTGCCTATTATAGGTCCACAAGATATTGCGCCTAAAGTTTCATCACCCTCTAATAAAATTAATGATACTAATGAAACTTTTATGATTAATGATGTTGAGATAACCATGGAAGGATCTGATATTGAATTAGATAATTTTGAAGAATCCTTGGTAAGCACTGAAGAAGCTAAGATTCTATGCAGTAATAAAGCCTCTTTGCAGGAAGATGAAATCCTAACTAATGACACTTCATGATAGGTAATCTAAAAAGATAATAAATCTAATGTGTCACCCTCTATTGAGATCCCGATGAAGAGTGAATGTATGGATGTAAGTCATAATGCAATCCTTATCCATTCAACGAAGCCATCTATTTCATTATTGTCAAGTTTGACCCCTGATACAACAAGCCTAGATTCATAGGGAAAAGAAGATCTGATCAAGATAAGTGTATTGGCTATGGAGAAATAAAAAAGAGAAGAAATTAATGATAAATCCTCTCTTTCATGAATCAGTCAGCATTTTAAACAACTTAGTACCTGCAGACAAGAAATTGGTAGATATTCAATCAGTTGATGATGTTAATAGTATTTTGTTAAGCTTCAAAGAAAATTTTACAAGTCTAGTAGACTCAACAATAAAAATTTCAAAAGACAAGCACAATAAGAAAAGGTTGGATGAGTTAATAAATAATTTCTCATTAGATCTCAATTCACTGAAGATTGGTCAAGCAATGCTGAAAGAGTTAGCAGAAAAAGGTAGAAAATTGATAGCTAACTGCATGGACAAAGATAAACTCACTTCAGAACATACCAAGTAGATTGGGGAAGAAGACATCTTGATTGCAGTTGTAAAGAAATTAGTTGAAAACCCTTCTCAAGACATCAATGTTTTTAACAAAATTTACCAAGGCCAGATAGATAAAATTGTGAAAGCCAAGATAGAGATTACCAAGATAAGGGCAAGACAAACACAACTAAGAAATGCAGTTGCTCTCTCCTTAGATGTAGTGAATCAGGATATCAAGAATATTGATGCAACTATTTCTAAATACAATCAAGGCCCCTACATTGATTTGGTAAAGATGGAGAAAATCACTTATGCATTATGCGCCCATCTTCAGATAGTAGATGCACTCAAGGTGTTTTGACAACGATAAGTCAAAAACCTTCAGATTGCATATCCAAATGTGTACTCTGAGTAAGTAGTTAGAGACTTTAATTTTTTGGTACCTTTATCATTAATCTCAAAGGGGGAGTAGTGTATATAGAAGAAGATAGGTTCACATATGATGTTCATTATGCCAATATTATACCAGTACGATAGCAGTTTTTTGTGTTAAGTCAAAGTTTAGTAACTTGACCACATTCCTTTGTTTCCATTAATGAAAAAGGGGGAGATTGTTGGAAAGTTGACTTTACTGAGATTATATGACTATTTTTTAGTTTTCATTATGGAAACAAAGTCATATGGAGTTTTGACAGTCAACTCAGAAACATTGAAGATCATAATTTGGCTAAGTATAGAACACAGTGCAGACAAAGATATACTCGCTGATCAGAGCACCAGTGCATGTGAGCATAATTGAGTCATGGTATTAGCCTTTGGATATAATATTTTTGATACATTATTATCCTAATTCTATATGCACATGTTCAGTTATGTCAGTATGGTGAAGTTATAGCAAGTCTAAGTATCACTAGCAGTTCACCAGAACAAAGCATGGAGCCGGCTACAGTTTTTGATTAGCATGTATTAATTTATTTTTTAATGGATATGCACCTATTTTAATATTTTTTTAATCATTTTATTATCATTCATGTAAATATTCTTGAGCCAATTAATTTGGAAGTGTTGTGTATGATGATTTTAGTTTGACTCTGTCTTAGTTTCGGTCGCGTCTATTAAGTCATGTATATATACTTGACATGCATATTTGTATTGAAGCAATGGATGTATGGAATATAGTAGAAGATATAAATAGAAGAGAAGTATGTATTCAATCAGTTTGAGATAGAGCTCTACTATAGGTTAGATCATCAGTGCACAAAAGGAACTAATCAGACAATAGTGTCATAAGAAGTAGTTCACCTTTCAAATAGTTTGTGTATCTATTATTAGAAGGTTTTAGCCTTCTTATTATTGATAAGTGAGCTCTCGCAGTGTGTCATCCACCTTTAACAAGGTTTGTAAGACTCCTAACAAAGTCATTGTACTCAGCATTGTAATGACTACTCTTAACAGCGAAAAGGAACTCTAACAAGTTCATAAGACTAGTGCAATTATTTGTGGGTACTAATGCCCACCGGGGTTTTCCTCTAGCTAAGGTTTCCCCATAAACATATCTTCTATTATGTGTTATGGTTCATGTGCTTTGCTTATGAATTATGTTATCTATTCTATTGGACTAAGTTTCAAGTTGTTGAAATATTATTAATTGTTGAACATTGATTCACCCCCCTCTCAGTTTTCCCATTCTTAACAATAATTCATCTGTAATATTTTGTAGCATTTTAAAATATTCATGTGCAACAGCTAGGTGAAAGATCACCCAAATGTTCTCTAGTGTTCCTTCGATCACTCCCTCTGAGGATTAGATCCATACATTAGGTCCAGAAAATGATATAGCTCTGAAAGCCACTTGACTGATGCATATCTGCATCAATTAATTATCAAAAGGAGGGGCTCTAACCCCAAGCATACTTCTGAGATACTCAAAAGCATCTTTTGGAGAAGCTTTCATAAATATATCTGTTATCTGTTCCTTTGTGCTAATATATTCTAGTTTAATCTCTTTCTCTACTACCTTCTCTATCAAGAAATGATACTTAATAGAAATATGTTTAGTCTTTGACTGCCTTACAAGATTCTTTGACATATTCACTATGCCGGTGTTATCACAATGGATAACCACTGGTTCTTCAAAAATTATTCCAATGTCCTTAAACATTTGTTTCATCCAAACAACTTGTGTGCCATTTATTGCAGCAGCAACATACCCTGATTTAGTAGTAGATTGAGCAATACAATTCTTCTTCTTGCTCAACCAAGAAATCAACCTTTTCCCAAGGAAAAATGCACCACCAATAGTACTCTTTCTTTCATCCACATTTCCTGTCGAATCAGCATCAGTATAAGCTTGTAAAATAAAATCATTTGATTTTTCATACCATAATCTGTATTTTGTTGTTCCTTTCAAATATCTAAAAATTATTTTCATAGTAGCAAGATGTGTCTCTTTAGTATCTGCTTGATACCTTGACACAATACCATCTGCATTGGTAATATTTTTTCTAGTGTGATTTAGATATTGTAGATCACCAATCATAGATATATACTTTTTCTTAACTACACTTTGAGTCTCATCATTACTAGTCAGTTTATGTCTAGTCACCATAGGTGTTCCAACAGGTTTACAATCTTCCATTCCAAACTTCTTCAACATTTCCTTAAGATACTTGGTCAGAGATATAAAAATTCCATTCATAATCTGATTAATTTTCAAACCAAGAAAAAATTTCATTTCACCAATCATTGAAATCTCAAACTCATTTTCTATTTCTTCAGAGAACTTCTTACTCATCCTATCACTACCTACAAAAATGATATCATCCAACAATCCATTAAAGGCTTAAAAATTCACTCTAAGAAATACAACCCTCATCATAATAGAAATCACAAAGAATGCAATCCATATCATAACAGAAGGTACACTGAACCTTTCACCATAAAATGATCTTGTTCTTATAGGACCACACAGATCTATATACACCAGATCCAACTTTCTTTTAGCTGAGTAAGATTTTATTTTAAAACTACTTCTGGTCTTCTTCCCCATAGAACACTCTCTATGCATAGTATTAGATGGATTTACAATCTTAGGTAGATCTCTCACAGCATTAGTCATACTTGCCTTCACAATGTTATAAAATTTAACATGAAAAAATCTTCTATGCCACAACCAACTGTCATCAACTTTTGCAATAAAACAAGTAACTTCATATGTATTCAATTCAAAAAAAATACCTCTATATTTAGTACCAGATGTGATCAAATCTCCTAATTTACTTTTGATAGAGAATTTTCCATCAATTAATCTTAATTGATAACCTTTGTCCACTAACTTCCCAACACGGAACAAATTATGCTTAAGTCCATCAACAAGTAATACATTGTCAGTATTAGTCTTTCCATCTAGAGAAATAAATCCAACTTCAATGATAACTTTAGGATTATTGTCACCAAATCTAACAACATGACCATCATATCTTTTCAAACTCACGAATTCATTTTGATCTCCAGTCATATGATGTGAACAACCACTATCTATAACCCATTCAGGTTTCTTTTCAACATGAGATACTAAGGCTTTTTCCTCATGTATAGGTTCATCATCCTTTATACAAATAAATCCAGTTTCATCATAGTAACCATCATCATCATAAATACCCTCACTATTATAATAAATTTCCTTTTCTTTAGGATACTTTTAGCTGTAAAACTTAGGTTTGTGCTTAGGAACCCTTGTAGGACATATAAATGCAAAATGACCAATCTTGTTAGATGAAAAACATTTCAAAGGTAATTTTCCTTCAAATTTACCCTTACCTCTCTTCTCTCTTCTAGAAATAAATGCCACCACTTCATCTAGCATCATGTATCTATTACCATTCCTCAGAATATTCTCCAAGATTTTCTCTTAGGTCATAATTGTTGGTGCTCGCAATTCCAGATAAGGTCTTTTTGTTCTTATGCATGGTTTCCTTGAATGATGAATCAATTTTAGGTAAAGTGTCTCCCAATTCTGTGGCCTCAAAATTAGTTATCTTTCCAATCAATTTCTCTCTAGTGAATTTCGGTTTCAAAGGTATAATCTCCTCTATAGCTTGTACTTTTGTTCTATAAATAGGTTTCAAATATCTAAGTATCTTTGCAATCACTTATTCCTCACTGTAAGTACCACCAGAGTTTCTAATGTTAGTAACCACTTCAGAATTATTTGTCCATATGCCCTAATGTTCTCATCTTTAGTGATTCCATCTTTGTCTTCCAGTTCCGTATCTTTTCCTATTTTGTAAATTTGTCTCTTACATATAGTGCTTCCAATCTTTTCCATATCTCATGTGCAGAATCCGATTATTTTACTTTTGTGATTTCAGCTTTAGAAAGTGCACTGATCAATGAGTCCCTTGCAACCATATTACATGAAGATAACTTCTTTTCATATTCTGTATCCTTCTCTAGTTCATCCTCAGTCACTATCATCTCATCCTTCTTTGTGATCATCTAGTAGTCGAGTCCCAAACATAGAAAATGTGTTCTCATCTTGTTCTACCAACTATCAAAGTTTTTAGGATCAAATTTTGAACTATCCTTCTTGTAGTAAGACATCTTCAGGATAACCTCAAGCTATTAATCTTTCTCTCTAACAACTAGTAGCTCTTATACCAAGTTTTAGGAATATTAGTCCACAAGAAAACTGAGATGGAAGTTGAATCAATTGTGATATAGATTATTAAACTTTAAACTTTGTAAACCAAAAATTTAATGCAAATGATAAAACATTAAATTCCAACACAATAACAAAATACTTGTTGTTGAGGAATCCTTGTTAAAGGTAAATCCCCAGTGGGAATTAGTACTCAGAAATAATGTACTCAGAGTATAGGATCCCTGTTGAAAGATTTATCCATATTAGGAGCTTATTACAACATTATAGTACATAGATCTTGTTAGGAGATAGACCCTGTTAGGAGTTAAAAAAAGTAGTAAGCTCACTTCCAAGGCACACTTTCCAAATAATTTTAAAGCCACCCTCAACGATTCACAATCCAAACAAGTGTATATAGAAAATATACAATCCAGTGAATTGTCTGATAGAAACTATCCTTGCTTGGTCAGTTCCAATGAAGTATTTTTATCACAAAACTATGCTCTACATGAAGCAGAAAATAGGCCTCACAGCTTTCACTTCTCTTCCACTACCACATATTTCCAAAAGAAAATATTACTCATATATACCCTTTTATAATAATTCATTAGGTCGGCCAATTAAGCTTTTCTAATACATAAATAATTAATTAGGTCGGCCAATTAGGCTTTCCCAATATACAAATAATTATACAACCCCTTGCTAAGATACACATGTTACCTATAACAAGTAAATATCATTTACAATCCATCATTTATACTTCCAGATCCATAATCCATGCTCACAATTCATATTACATGCTACATGTCTAAAGTCGGCCACCAAATAGGTCTTCTCCAGAATACACACCACATCTAACATCACCAGAATTCTCATGCCAAGAAAACTCAATCCATTCTTCTAAACTATGTCTAAACTTCTTCAGTAAGATCGCTTCATCTGAAAGATCTTTGCTAGTAACATATACCCGAAACACAGAGACCTGCTCTGTCAAGCATCATAGTTACAGTCCAGAAACTAGTCTTCACCAAAACAATTGTAACAACCACAATATGTAACATAAAGCCAAGAAACCTTAGGAATAAGTTCAACACTCATCCTTATTTATATAACCAACTTCCATCATTCTGAAACATCCATACAGTGTTCATACATGTCTTCTAGTCAAGTAACCAGTCTGTCCTCTCCGCAGAAACATATGTTGACATTAGTGACAAAACATGAATATCAACAACATGTTCAGTACCCAAAACTGATATCATCCAATAGTGTGAACTGCTTGTGTGCATAACTCTTTGGTCATCTTCAAAGTTTCTTTTAGGTAATTTATTTCTTTCTTTCATGTGATATTTATGTAGGTACAATTATCTTCTTCCTTTTGTGGGATTTTTAGGTCTTTACTTTTGTGGTTTTCATTTGGTATTTTTAGTTTCATCTAGTTTTTCCCATAGCTAAAGTTTCTGCTGTAGGTAGTTGAAATATAGTATTTATGTATGAAATTGTCACCCTAAGTTGGTTTAGGGATTCAAATTTTGTAGCTCCTTGAGTTTTTGTGACCTACTATCCTATTCTTGACCATCCAGCTCCAGAATTTTTGACAACTTTGTTAGTATAGGGATTCCTAATTAATTTACTAAATGCCTTATCTCATACCCAGTGATAGTGTGAAATTTGAGTTATGACTATACTTGTATGGTTAAATTCATTAGGGTTTTCCTTTTTCCCCTAGTTGTCTCCTGATTCCTAGGTGCATGAAAGAATAAATTCACCTTAGTAGCAGCATTGCAACATTTGTCAAAGTTATTGCCCTTGATTTTGATTGCTAAGTTACCCCATCTAGAACTCTTGGTATGGATCTACCTATCATTTTTTCACCCCAAAATTTAAATTTCTAGAGTCAATTATATTCTTTATTAGATTTACAATATCTTGTTTCTATAATTTCATTCCTAAAGTTAGCCTTGACCCCACAAATTTTCCACGTGGTAGAAATTATAATCAAAATGGACTATCAAATTTTTCAATTTGGGATACTTTTCCCCAACCTAAAATTTTACTCACAAATGTTCATTACTTTGATCCGTGATCTAGTATCCTTAGCCTCACTTTCCTTCAAACCATTAAATTAACCAAGTTTCTTTATACATCTCATCCATTGAAGCCACTCTTGACCATCCTTCTCTCTATAGGTAAGCTCGTATCTAGATCCACAGACCTTAGTTCCTAAAGTCCCTTAATAGTTAAAATAGTTCATTTCATGTTCACATAATATATATTAAGTGTTGGTTTACTAAGAGGAGGGGGGGCGGAAAACCTGAAAATATTGAATCTTATAAATTAAAACATAGATCTCTAATTCAGCTCAGTAACACAAATAACAACAACCAAAACTATGATAACTCTGATTATCTCACTCAATAACATATATCATAAGTAACTAACATCCACAATTATCCATGCAACACACATAGAACTATATTTAATGTGGAAACAAAATTTGGGAAAAACCTCTTTGGAAATTGTCACCCATAAAAAGAAAATACTCTTCTTAAGTATGCTTGGTTAATAGCCAATTGTGTTTATGATTACAATGCACATTTGTTAGATGTGACCTTGTTATGGAATTTACCTTAGATCTATTAAGATCTTTACTCTGTTAGGAGTGGCCTAGTCAGAGGGCTTAAACATTCACCATAGAATGTTACCTTTCTCAAGGATTAACAAAAAAACTTATTAGGTCAATTCAGCTAAGAGATTTTTCTGTTACAAAGGTTAATAAGAAATTGTGTAACTATTTGATCTATATAACATCAACTACCTTTTGCTTGATATGATACCTTATGTGCTCTTTGTCAGTACTGGCATCGATAACTCATTATTATCTTCTCTATACTGGATCTTCACCTCTCTTTTCTTCTCTGGTTCACTCGGTAGGTTGACCACACTTCCACCATTCAACTCACCAACATCTCTCTTGTAAACATACAAGCTCATCAATATATCTTCCTTTGTTTATTCCTCTTAATCTCCTTGATTAGGTCTGTTAGGAATAGTCTGAAGAGATAACTAAGAGCCGGGTGGTGAATCAGTTATCTACAAGATTCCATCCTTTTTAAATTAAGTACAGAATAACTTTAAATATAAACTCAAAAAGATAACACAGAATTGAACAACACAATTTTGGTGATGGGGAAAACCAAATTAGGTAAAAACCTCGGTGGGAATTAGCACCCACAAATAACTGTAGTAGTTTATAATTATCCTTGTTAGACTATCTTGCAACCCTATTAGGAGTTGATATTTACAATGTAATAAGTACATAGACTTGGTCAAAGGTCAGACCCTATTAGGATTCTTTTACAAATAACCCTGTTAGGGGTGAGGACACATTGTCCAAGAGCTCACTGCTCAACTGATTAAGGCTACAACCTTCTGTAAGGAAGATATGCACTATATCTGATAATGAACTTTTTGAGTAGACCTACTATCTTGATCAGTTCCAATGAATTATAATCTTCTTATGCTTCTTCACATAGATCTTCAACTTTTACTGTCTAATTTTCTTTTCTACTCTATCTTTTATTTTTCACTTCATTTTTCACTCTTAGCAATCACATTTGAACTGCTATATGTATATTCCCCAAGGATAAGGTCATGAAAATAGTAAGGAACACTTTAGTAAATTCCTTGTCGACTTAACTAAGCACGCAATAAAAATTAGGACCATGCAACTCAAAATGAATAAACACGTCGCTTCAGATAGTCGGCTCTACCAAATTAAATCAAACATCATGCTCTTGTTGAAACACATTTAGCGCCTTTTGATAATCATCATTAACACATAACTAAATATGAATACAAACACACAGATCCCAAATATTGGTGCAACTCAAGAAATAATCTAAATACGTCGGCTCTTAACAGATATTCTCCAGAAACTGTAACTGAAAAATTAGATTAGCATAACTCAATTGAAACTGCATATCTGAATCTACGTGTATGAACATTGCATCCAGAACATGTCTACAACATAGATGTAAATGTGCAAGGCTCCAGAATATCTGTAGTGATAATTTCTTATAGGACACTGCTGTATATTATATGTTGTCATCAATCATAAACATACAATCAACTATTTGGACAAAAGAAAATATCCAACAATCTCCCCCTTTGACATTTATGGAAACATATGATATGAAAAAAAAACACCATCAACCCAAAGTATCCTCCTTCTTTTTACAATCTTCTCAATATCCTCATCAAAAGCTCCTCTTAAATGTTGCATCTCTTTTTACTATATTTTTCATTTCTGTATACTACCCTAGAGTATATGCTCCCCCTTACTATATAATCCCCCTTTGATATTAATGGAAAATCATGCCAAAAATAATTAAGCACATGTACTACTCCAGAAGTAGAGTAGTCAACCATTCATCAGTCAATAAGGACAGATGTTCTTGCTGCAAATTCTAATTAGGCTCATGAAAGGGAATTACTCCCAGCTTCACCCTGGGATACTCATGTTGGAATAGTCCCAAGGGATAACTAAGAGGGGGGGTGAATTAGTTATCAGCTAGTTTAATTCTTTTCTCCAATTAATTATAGAATAATAGTAAGCATTAACACATTCAGATAACAGAAGATAGAACACAACAATTTTGGTTACAGGGAAACCAAATAGGTAAAAACCCTAGTGGGAATTGGTACCCACAAAGAACTGTACTTGAGTATAATTATCCCTGTTAAGAGATCTTGTAACCCTATTAGGATTTTTTATTTACAATGCAATAAGTACAGTGACATCGTTAAGGGTCTAACCCTATTAGGAGTCTTTTACAAATAACCCTATTAGGGGTGAGGACTCACTATCCAAAAAGCTCACTGCTAAAACAACGAAGGCTGTAACCTTTAGTAAAATAGATATGCACTATTTCTAATAAATGAAATGTTTGAGTAGACCTTATGTCTTGATTAGTTCCAATTTTTTGTATGCTTTCACTTCTTCTTCACATAGATCTTTTCTTGATGAATGGAATATCTCTACTGTCCCAAAACAACAGACATTCTATTCTATACTTTTTTTGTCTCTTCTCTTATCATTCACCCTTAGTGTTCACCAAATGAGCTACTATAAGTATCTTCCCAAAAATATGTGATCTTTGTCAGCTTTAGGAGTCCCTTCAATACTTCTTTGGTTGGCCAAATCAAGCACACAACTTGATTAGAATCATGCAACCCAAAAGGAATAGATGTGAAGCTTCACATAGTCGGCTCTACCAAGTTGACTCAATTATCCTGCTTATGTTAGAACATGTTTAGCTCCTTTAGATAATTATATTTAAATCATAACTAAACATGAATACAAACACACATATCCCAAAGATAGGCTCAACTCAAGAAATAATGTAATTACATCGTCTCTTCACAGATAATCTTTAGTCACTGTAACTGTCAAAATATACTAACATAACTCAACTGAATCTGCATATCTGACTCATTTTGAATGCACATAGAAACCATAACATGTGTACACCATGGAAATAAACATGCAAGCCTTCAAAAAAATTGTACTAATAATTGCTTACAGGACACTATTGTATATTATATGTTGTCATCAATGACAAACATACAATCCACAATTTGCACTGAAGCAAATCTCCAATAATCTCCCCCTTTGACATTGATGGAAACATATGATATGAAAAACACCATCAAACCAAAGTATCCTCCTTCATTTTACAATATTCTCAATATCCTCATCAACGGTTCTTGTTTACTGTTGTTTCTCTTCTAACTATGTTTTTATTTTCATGATTATATACTCCCCCGGAGTATATGCTCCCCCTTACTAATACACCCCATTTGATATCAATGGAAAAGGGTGCCAAACATCATGAAGCACAAGTACTACTCTAGAAACACCATCAAACCAAAGTATCCTCCTTCATTTTACAATCTTCTCAATATCCTCATCAATGGTTCTTGTTTACTGTTGTTTCTCTTCTAACTATGTTTTTATTTTCATGATTATATACTCCCCCAGAGTATATGCTCCCCCTTACTAATACACCCCATTTGATATCAATGGAAAAGGGTGCCAAACATCATGAAGCACAAGTACTACTCTAGAGGTAGAGTAGTCAACCATTCATCAATCACCAAGGACTGATGTTGTTTGCTATAAATTATAATTAGACTCAGGAAAGGGAATTACTCCCAACTTCTCCCTGAGATACTCAAAAGTATGTTTTGATAAAGGCTTTGTAAAAATGTCTGCTAACTATTCTTTAGTGCTCACATAATCCAAATTTACTTCTTTTCCTACAAATTTTTCTCTTAGAAAAAGATATTTGATCTCAATATGTTTTGTCTTTGTGTGCATCATAGGGTTCTTTGACATATTGATAGTGCTAGTGTTATCATAGTGAATAACAATAGGATAATCAATCCGAATACCAAATTATTTTATCATCTATTTTATCCAAACCATTTTTGAACAATTCAGTGATGCTGTAACATACTTAGCTTCTACTGTCGATTGAGAGATAATGTTTTGCTTCTTGTTTGTCAAAGTAACCAACCTCTCTCCAAGAAATACTGCTCCTCCTGAGGTACTCTTCCTGTCATCAACACAACCTGCCCAATCTGCATCTATATACACATGAAGTTGTATGGTCTATGAGTTATGATACCATAAACCATAGTCTATAGTCCCATTTAAGTATCTGAATATTCTCTTTATTGCCATTAGGTGATTTTGTTTAGGTTTAGCTACAAGTCTTCCAATAATGCCAACTACATTGGAAATATCTGGTCTAGATTGAGTAATATATATGAGTTTTCCAATCATAGACTTGTATAGTATCTTGTCAACTACTATGGTATCACCATCTTTAGAAAGGTTGCTTCTGATTATCATGGGGGTGCTTACTAGTTTACAATCTTCCATTTTGAAACTCTTCAATATCTCCTTCATATAGTTACACTAATTTATAAATATGCCTTTGTCTATTTGTTTTACATTGAATCCAAAAAAAAATTATAGGTCCAATCATGCTCATTTCAAACTCACTTTGCATCTCTTTGGCAAATTCTACACTAATTTTGTCATTACCTACAAAGATAATGCCATCAACAAAAATAGCAACAAGTAGTAATCCTTTATCTGTCTCTCTTATGAATAAGTTACAATCTGCTGCTCCTTTTGTGAATCCTATATTTGTTAAGTAACTATCAAGTCTCTCATACCATGCTCTTGGGGCCTATTTAAGTCCATAAAGTGCTTTCTTTAGTCTGCATACCATGTCTGGTTTATCTGATAGATTAAATCCTTCAGGTTGTTCTATGTAAACTTCTTCCTTCAAGTCACCATTCAGAAAAGCTGAAATGACATCCATTTGATATACTTTAAAGTTCTTGAATATTGCATAGGCTAGAAACAACTTGATAGCTTCCAGTCTTCTCATAGGGGCAAATGTATCAATGTAGTCTATTCTTTCTCTCTGCGCATATCCTTTACATACTAGTCTTGCTTTGTTTCTTACCACTGTACCTTCTTCATTCATCTTATTCCTGAATATCCACGTTGTTGCAACCACATTCTTGTCACTAGGTCTAAGGACCAGTTCCCATGTATCATTCTTGATTATATGATCCAATTCTTCTTTCATAGCAATTTTCCAATCTGAATCATTGCACACATCTTCAACACTTAAGGGTTCAATCTGAGAAAGTAAGCATACCTCTTCATCAACAGTTGAACCTTTGGCTCTGGATCTTGTCAGGACTTTAGTGCTTTGATCTCTAATGATGTCTTTCTTAGAGTGGTATTTAGATGTGTATTTTGAGTTTTTAGGAGCGACACTCTCATCTGTAATCTGTGATTCTTCTTGACTTGGTTCAGGATTGTTGTATGAAACATAGCCAAACATTTCTTCAATAATTGTGTCCTTACTAATAGGTCTAGGTTCATCTTCAATCATCGGAGCACATTCATAGTATCTTTCTTGAATCATAAATTTCTCATCAATATTTACATGAGTACTTCAATGATCTTCTTTAATCTTAGATTAAAACATCTATAGGATTTTCTTTTAGTAGAGTAACCAAGAAAAATACCTTCATTGCTTCTAGTGTCAAACTTGCTAATACTATCATCTCCCTTGATGTAGCACTTACTTCCAAATATTTTGAAGTATTTTACAGTGGGTACATTACAAAACCAAATTTCATAAGGTGTCTTGTCTGTGCCTATCCTTAATTGGATTCTATTGATAGTATAGACTATTGTATTGACCGCATCTCTCCAATAGGTATGAGCAACCTTTCCTTCAATCATGATGGTGTGCACTGTATCAAGTATTATCCTATTCCTTCTTTCTGCTATCCCATTCTACTAAGGGGTTCTAGGTACACTTAACTAGCTTTTGATTCCATGTTCTTTGCAGTAATCATAAAACTGGTCAGAGGTGAATTCTCCTCCTCTACCCGATCTCAGACATTTTATCTTCAATCCAGATTCATTTTCAACCTTAGCTTTGAATACTTTGAACTTCTCAAAAGCTTCAGATTTGTCTTTTAAGAATGCAACCCACATCATCCTTGAGAAATCATCAACAAACAAAATAAAATACCTTTCTCCATAGTACGATCTTGTTTGAGTAGGTCCACATAGGTCTCTATGTATTAGATCTAATTTGTTCCCTGTAGAGTTTTGTTTACTTCTGAATGAGGTCTTCACATGATTCCCCATCACATGTTCCCTACACATAGTATCAATTGTTCTTGCAATACTAGGGAGGTCTCCTACTGCCTTTACATTACTTATATTTACTATGTTGTCAAAATTGATATGACAAAGTCTCTTGTGCCAAAGCCAACTATCATCCCGTTTTGCAACAAAACAACTTACATTGGAGTTAAGTTGAAAGACATTACCTTTGTTCTTTGAGCCTGATGCAATCATGTCTCCTTATTTTTTGTTAATTATGCACTTGTTGTCTTTGAATTCCAACTGATATCGTTTGGCAAGCAATTGTCCAATGCTTAGAAGGTTGTGATGTAAACCATCAACATAAAGAACATCATTTTTTTTGTTATTTCCATCTAAGGTAATAGAACCTCTACCTATAATAGGTTTGGGGTGTTATCTTGAAATCTAACCATGCCACCTTTGTACTTATCTAGATCTACAAATTTGTCTTTGTCACCTATCATGTGATGTGAACACCCGTTGTCTATGATCCAGTCTATTCTGATGTCTGCTTTGGAAACTAATGCTAACTCTTGTGCTTCTTTTTCATCTTCAATGTCCATCTCTTCAAGCATTTTCTCAATGTCTTTAATGGAAACAAATCCTATTTCATCTTCTCCTGAATCATCATCATTTACACCATATTCAGCATGATAGCATTCCTTACTGTATTTGGGCTTGTAATCTGATCTGAACTTTTTGACTCTTATAGGACACTTGGAATAAAAGTGACCAACTTTGTTGCGTGAAAAATATGTGAATGGTAGCTGTCCTTCATTTTTCCCTTTACCTTTTCTTTCCTTCTTGGCAATCATAGCAATGATTTCTTCTAGTTTAGTATCAACTTCTTCCTTCTCATTAGAGTTTCTTAACGATTTCTTACCATGGACTAAATCTTTGAAATTTATTTCCATTTTAGGTTCTATCTTCAATATTGATATCTCAAATGCAGATATTTTGCTGGTTAGGGTTTCTCTTTTGAAGTACTTTGAGAATTGCAGGGTTTTATCCAAGATGTTAATCTTGCTTTCATAATCTTCTATTAATTTGGTCATCAGTTTGTCCATTATATCATCCTCCGAAATTTCTCCACCATTGTTCCTGATGCCTGATACTGTTTCATTAATTCTTTGATTGTAAGCTCTGATGTTTTCTTTAGGTAGTATCTCTAAATTATTGTATCTTTTCTTCCATGTCTTTCTACACACATTCTTTTCTTGGATCTCTCCTTCAAACATATCTTCTAAGTATTTCCAGATTGAATATGTACTTTCTGCCTTCTTGATCTCAGAAAATTCACTATTAGATAGGGAACTGATTAGGGTCTCCTTGGCAATTGTAATTTGAGTGAATACTTATTTTTATTTATTTGTAGAGTCTTGTTTTGCAAGGTCTTTCAAAGTGGGAACATCAATTTCATGAGTAGCAATCTCATAGATCTCAAAACCAATGCACTGAAGATGTGTTATCATTTTATTCTTCCAGTCAAGATAGTTCTCTCCATCAAAATTAGGACTCTCTTTCCTAAAGTATGCCATTTGATCTACCCTAAGATGTTAGGATTTCTCTCCAAGCTACTTATCTCTGATACCAATTATTGGAATAGTCCCAATGGATAACTGAGCGTGGGGGTCAATCAGTTATTAGCTAGTTTAATTATTTTCTCCAATTAATTACAAAATAACATTAAGCACTAACACATTCAGATAACACAAGATAGAACACAACAATTTTGGCTATGAGGAAACCAAATAGGTAAAAGCCCCGATAGGAATTAGCACCCACAAAGAACTATCCTTGAGTATAATTATCCATGTTATGAGATATTACAAACCTATTAGGAGTTTTTCTTTACAATGCAATAAGTACAATGACCTGGTTAAGGGTCTGACCCTGCTAGGAGTCTTTTACAAATAACCCTGTTAGGGGTGAGGACTCACTATCGAAAAAGATCACTTCTAAAATGATGAAGGCTGCAACCTTTAGTAAAATAGATATTCACTATATCTGATAAATGAACTGTTTAAGTAGACCTTTTGTCTTGATCAGTTCTAGTATTTTGTATGCTTTCACTTCTACTTCACATAGATCTTTTCTTGATGAATGAAATGTCTCTACTGTCCTAAAATAATGGACATTTTGTTCTGTACTTTTTTTGTCTCTTCTCTTATCACTCACCCTTAGTGTTCACCAAATGAACTACTATAAGTATCTTCCCCAAAATATGTGATCTTAGTCAGCTTTAGGAGTCCCTTCAATGCTTCTTTAGTCAGAAAAATCAAGCACACAACCTGATTAGAATCACACAACCCAAACTAAATAGACGCGACACTTCACATAGTTGGCTCTACCAAATTGACTCAATTATCCCGCTTCTATTAGAACATGTTTAGCACCTTTATATAATTATCTTTATCTCATAACTAAACATGAATACAAACATGAATATCCCAAAGATAGGCTCAACTCAAGAAACAATGTAATTACGTTGGTTCTTCAGAGATAGTCTTTAGTCACTATAACTGTCAAAACAGACTAACATAACTCAACTGAATCTGCATATTTGACTCTGTGTGAATGCACATAGAAACTAGAACATGTGTACACCATGGAAATAAACATGGAAGGATCCAAAACATCTGTACTAATAATTTCTTACTGGACACTGCTGTATATTATATGTTGTCATTAATGACAAACATACAATCAATAATTTGCACAGAATAAAATCTCCAACAACTCAAAAGTATCTTTTGATAAAAGATTTGTAAAAATGTCTGCTAACTTTTCTTTAGTGCTCACATAATCCAACTTTACTTCTTTGTCTACAAATTTTTCTCTTAAAAAATGATATTTGATCTCAATGTGTTTTGTCTTTGCATGCATCACAGGGTTCTTTGACCTATTGATAGTGCTAGTGTTATCAGAGTGAATAACAATGGGATAATCAATCTAAATACCAAAGTCTTTAATCATCTATTTGATCCAAACCATTGTTGAACAATTTAATGCTTCTGCAACATACTCAGCTTCTGTTGTTGACTGAGAGATACAATTTTGCTTCTTGCTTGTCCAAGTAACCAACCTATCTCCAAGAAATACTGCTCCTCCTGAGGTACTCTTCCTATCATCAACACAACTTGCCCAATCTGCATCTGTGTACACATGAAGTTTTATATTCTCTAAGTTAGGATACCATAAACCATATTCTATAGCCCCCTTTAAGTATCTAAATATCTTTTTTATTGCCATTAGGTGATTTTGTTTAGGTTCAGCTGCAAATCTTCCAACAATGCCAACTGCATTAGAAATATGTGGTCTAGATTGAGTAAGATATATGAGTTTTCAAATCATAGACTTGTATAATGTCTTGTCAACTACTATGGAATCATCTTCTTTAGAAATATTTCTTCCTGTTATCATGGGGCTTCTTATTGGTTTTCAATCTTCCATTTTGAAGGTCTTCAATATCTCCTTCACATACTTAGACTAATTTATGAATATGCCTTCATCTATTTTTTTACATTCAATCCCAAAAAGTATTTGATAGGTCCAATCATGCTCATTTCAAACTAAGTTTGCATCTCTTTGGTGAATTCTGCACTAAGCTTGTCATTACCTCCAAAGATAATTTCATCAACAAAGATAACAATAAGTAGTACTCCGTCGGGTGTCTCTCTCATGAATAAGTTGCAATCTATCATACCAAGCTCTTGGGGCCTATTAAGTCCATAAAGGGATTTCTTTAGTCTTCATACCATGTCTGGTTTGTCTCATAAAATAAATCCTTCAGGCTATTCTATGTAAACTTCTTCCTTCAAGTCATCATTCAGAAAAGCTGACTTGACATCCATTTGATATACTTTAAAGTTCTTGAATGTTGCATAGGCCAAAAAATAGCTTGATAGCTTCCAGTCTGCTCATAGGGGCAAATGTATCAGTGTAGTCTATTCCTTCTCTCTATGCACATCCTTTACAGACCAGTCTTGCTTTGTTTCTTACTAATGTACCCTCTTCATTCATCTTATTCCTAAATATCCACTTTATTCCAATCACATTTTTGTCACAAGGTCTAGGAACCAATTCCCATGTATCATTCTTGATTATCTGATCTAATTCTTCTTTCATAGCTTTCTGCCAATCTGAATCATTGAATGCATCTTAAACACTTAAATGTTCAATTTGTGAAAGTAAACATACCTCTTCATCAAATGTTAAACCTTTTGTTTTAGATCTTGTCAAAACTCCACTGCTCTGATCTCTAATGATATCTTCCTTTGAATGGTATCTAGTTGTGAATTTTGGAACTTTAGGTGTGACATCTTCACATATAATCTATGATTCCTCTTTGCTTGTTTTAGGGTCATTGCATGATACATCAATACAATCAAACATTTCTTCAATAACTATTTCTTTACTACTAGGCCTGGGTTCATCTTCAATCATAGGTGCACAATCATAGTATCTTTCTTGAATCATGAACTTCTCATCAATCTTCACATGTGTACTTTCAATTATCTTCTTCAATCTAAAGTTAAAACATCTATATGCTTTGCTTTTAGTAGAGTAACCAGGGAAAATACCTTCATCACTTCTAGCATCAAACTTACGAACACCATCATCTCTCTTGATGTAGCACTTGCTTCCAAATATTCTAAAGTATTTTACTGTAGGTACATTACCAAACCAAAGTTCATAAGGTGTCTTATCTGTGCCTGGCCTTAGTTGTATTTTGTTGATAGTGTAGACTATTGTAATGATTTCATCTCTCTGATAGGTGTGTGCAACTTTTCCTTCTATCATGATAGTGTGCGTTGTGTCGAGTATGATTCTATTTCTTCTTTCTACAATCCCATTCTATTGAGGGGTTCTAGGAGAACTCAACTTCCTTTTGATCCCATGCTCTTCACAATACTCATAAAACTGGTCAGAGGTGAATTCTCCTGCTCTATCTGATCTCAAACACTTTAGTTTTAATCTAGACTCATTTTCCACTTTTGCTTTGAATATTTTAAACTTCTCAAAGGCTTCAGATTTATCCTTTAAGAATGCAACCCACATCATCCTTGAAAAATCATCAACAAACAAAATAAAATACCTTTCTCCATAGTATGATCTTGTTTGAGTAGGACCACATATGTCTATATGCACTAGATCCAATTTCTTTTCTATTGAGTTATGCTTTCTTCTGAATGAGCTCCTTACATGCTTTCCCATCACACATTCCCTGCACATGGTATCAACTGGTCTTGCAATACTAGGAAGGTCTCTTACTGCCTTTACATTTCTTATATGTACTATGTTGTCAAAGTTGATATAACAAAGTCTTTTGTGCCATAGCCAATTGTCATCTACTTTTGCAATAAAACAACTTACTTGTAAATTGAGCTGAAAGACATTACCTTTATTCTTAGAGCTTGATGCAATCATATCTCCTTTTTTTTTATTAATGTTGCACTTGTTTTCTCTGAATTCCAACCGATATCCTTTGTCAAGCAATTGTCCAACACTTAGTAGGTTATGATGTAAACCATCAACATAAAGAACATAATCTGTCGTGTTCTTTCCATCTAAGGTAATAGAACTTCTACCTATGATAGGTTTGAGAGTGTTATCTCCAAATAAAACCATACCAAATTTGTACTTGTCTAGATGTAAAAATATTTCTTTTCCTCCTATCATGTGATGTGAGCATCTAATGTCAATGACCCAGCCAGCTCTGATGTCTACTTTGGAAAATAATGCTAACTCTTGTGCTTTCTTTTCATCTTCATTGTCCATTTCTTCAAGCATTTTCTCAATGTATTTAATAGAAACAAAACTAATTTCATCTTCTCTTGATTCATCATCAGTTACAGCATCTTTAGCATGATAGAATTCCTTAGTATATTTGGGCTTGTAATATGATCTGAACTTCTTGACTCTTGTAGGACACTTGGATGCAAAATGGCCAACTTTGTTGTATGAAAAATATTTGAATGGTAGTTATCCTTCATATTTTCCTATACCTTTCCTTTCTTTCTTGGAAATCATAGAAATGATTTCTTCTAGTTCTGTATCCACTTCTTTCTCTTTATTACTAGAGCTTCTTAAGGATTTCTCACCATGGACTAAGGCTTTGAAAGCTGTTTCACTTTTGGGTTCTTTCTTCAATCTGATATCTCAAATGCAAAGATTTTTCTGATCAAAGTCTCTCTCTTGAATTCTTTTGAAAATTTCATAGTCTCATCTAAGATATTGATCTTTCTCTCATAGTATGTTGTCAATGTAGTCATCAGTTTGTCCATTATGTCTTCCTCTAAAATTTATCCACCAATGTTTCTTATTTTTGAAACTGCTTCATTAATCCTCTGATTGTAAGCTCTAATGATCTCTTTAGGTAGAATCTCTAAGTTTTTATACTTATTTTTCCATGTGTTCTTTGCTTGAATATCTCCTACAAACATATCATCTAAATACTACCATATGGTGTAGCCTTTGTCTACTTTCTTGATCTCAGAGAATTCACTGTCAGATAATGCACTTATAAGGGATTCCTTGGCAATTGCATTAGCGGTGAATACATCCTTTTGTTTACTAGTAGCATCATCTTTTGTAAGGTTTTTCACAGAGGGGACAACAACTTCTTGTGTGGCTATTTCAAAAATGTCAAAACCAATGCATTGTACATGTGCTATCATTTTGTTCTTCCAATCAAGATAATTTTCTACATCAAACTTAGGACTCTCTTTTCTTAAGTATGCCATCTAATCTACCTTAAGCTGTTAAACTTTATCTCCAAGGCACTTGGCTCTGATACCAATTGTTAGGAATATTCCCAAGAGATAACTGAGAGGGTGGGGGTGAATCAATTATCTACAAGATTCAATTATTTTTCAATTAAGTACATAATAACTTTAAATATAAACTCAACCAGATAACACAGAATTGAACAACACAGTTTTAGTGACTGGGAAAACCAAATTAGGTAAAAACCCCAGTGGGAATTCACACCCACAAATAAATGTACTAGTTTATAATGATCCTTGTTAGAAGATCTTGCAACCCTGTTAGGAGTTGATCTTTACAATGCAATAAGTATAGACACCTGGTCAAAAGTCAGACCCTGTTAGAATTCTTTTACAAATAACTCCGTTAGGGGTGAGGACACACTGTCCAAGAGCTCACTGCTCAAATGATGAAGGTTGCAACCTTCTATAAGGTAGATATGCACTATATCTAATAATGAACTATTTGAGTAGACTTTTTGTCTTGATTAGTTTCAAAAAATGTAATCTTCTTTTGCTTCTTCACATAGATCTTCAACTTTTACTGTCTAACTTTCTGCTCTGCTCTGTCTTTTGTTTTTCACTTCATTTTTCACTCTTAGCGATCACATTTGAACTTATATATGTATCTTCCCCAAGGATAAGGTCAGAACGACTGTAAGGAACACTTCAGCAACTTCCTTTTCAGCTTAACTAAGCACACAATCAAAGTTAGGACCGCGCAACTCAAAATGAATAGATGCGTCACTTCACATAGCTGGCTCTAACAAATTAACTCAAACATATTTCTTCTGTTGAAATAGGTTTAGCGCCTTTGGATAATCATCATTAAGTCATAAATAAACATGAATACAAAGACACATATCTCGAAGATAGACACAACTCAAGAAACAATGTAAATACGTCGGCTCTTAACAGATAATCTCCATAGAAACTGTAACGGCCAAAATAGATTAACATTACTCAACTAAAACTGCATATCTAAATCTGTGAGTATGCACATTGCATCTAGAACATGTATACAACATAGATGTAAATGTGCAAGTCTCCAGAATATCTATAGTAATAATTTCTTACAGGACACTGTTGTATATTATATGTTTTCATTAATGAAAAACATACAATCAACTATGTCATGCCCCGCAAGGGAACCGGGGAAGAGAATAGAGATTCTCTTTGAAAAGAAAACCTAAGTAAAAATTCATGAAAATTTTTGAACTTTTAAAAGAGTTATGAGAGAAAAAATTTAAACTTAGATTCTTCCCAAAGTTCCCTTCTAACTTAATGCACCATTCATTTAAGTCCATCTAGTGTGCTAACAATTTGATGTACTTTTAAACAAACTACATCATATCATTATAAGATTCTTTATTAAGAAATACCTAAGTACTTTCATTTCAATTTTCCATTTAAAA